>JAPDVR010000011.1:31804581-32262081 GCA_026230005.1 Gila orcuttii
AGCATGGAGGGATATTTTAATTTGCCTTTGAAAAAATCTTGAACAAAATATCATTATTAAAGGTAAACAAAAATTTGTTTCAGAAAGACTTTTTCATGGTGCTGTTTGAGTAATTTACTCAAATGCTTACCTTTAAACTGCTAGCTGGTAACACTTTAGAATATTGTTCCTTCATTAATGAATAACTACACAGGAACAAACGAGTAACGCACTATTAACATTCTAGTAACTACTATAACAAGAAACTCTGGTTAACGAATTAGTAGGTGATAGTGCTCAGTCGAATGTGGTAGTTCACTATTAACTAATCAGTAACTATTTTTTATATCTCAATGAGGACTACTAAGGACTACTATATACAGGTTCATAATTAATATTGATAATATATAATATAAGGTAATGGTAACACATTAGTAATGAATCAAGTATTACATCCTTCTAAAGGAACTACTAATAATTTGGATAATCTTGATAACTACCTAATGTTGACTGAAGTCATTGCAAGCTTTTGAGGTTTTTGTAAGGTTTTGGATAGTAATGACTCAAGTGTTACTACATCTTTCTAAAGGAGCTACTAATTATTTGGATCAGTATTTTAAAGTGAAGATCATAGGAACACACTAGTAATGACTAAAGTGTTACCAAATCCATCGGAAGGAATTACTATTCAAAATATTACAAAAATATCAAAAGCTTATAAATTACTTCAGTCAATATTAGGTAGTTATCATATTTTTCACTTTAGAATACTGATCCAAATAATTAACAGTTTCTTTAGAAGGATGTAGTAACACTTGAGTCATTACTAGTGGGTTACCATTACCTTTTATTATAAATTATGCATTATTCATGATAATCATGAACCTTTATATAGTAGTTATCTGTGAGGTATGAAAAAAATAGTACTACAGTACCACATTCAACTGAGCGCTATTACTTACAAGTTTCTTTATCAGAGTTTCTTGTTAGTTAATAGTAGTTAATAGTGTATTACTCATTTGTTCCTGTGTAGTCATTCATTAATGAAGGAACAGTATTCTAAAGTGTTACCCTATAGCTTGAATGATCAGAAGCTTGCAGTACACAGAGCCTCACGGATACCTGGCCACAGCTCTGGGACGGAGAGAAAATGTTGTCTGACTTTGAAAGGGCATCGTCCATCATGACTTTTCTCAGCCTGTCAGCCAACGGATAGATGAATGGATCTGTGGGAACCCCCCACGTCTTATCTCCCATTTCCCCTTTCTCTGTCCACTGACCGGCTCACTGGCCGGCAGGCTAGACACCTCTGCTGCAGGCGAGTAGCTGATCAGCCAAGGATCAGGAAAGCTGCCAGCTAGCTGGCTCCGAAACAGGCCTGACAGCACATTAATTCAACCTGCGGAAATCACTGCAAATAGGCAGGAGACATTGTGTCCACTGAGAGCGAGGGAAATGGAGAGAAAGAGGAAGAGAGGGAGAGTTTGGAAGGGAGAGATGGGAAGAGGGTGAGAGGAGCCTTTTAATGAGCTGCTATAAGTTACTCTGTCTGACTTGACCATTAGAAGACTGTAATGCGCAATTGGTTGAGAAAATGTGTTGCAACTGTGATAGGCGCCCATGCCAAAGGTGGTTTAAATCACGAGGGACATGTTGAGTGTTTCGCTGAGGTGAATTACATTCCTGGGCTGTTTTATTGCTGTATTTAAGGTTCTGTTGAGAGTTAGACTGATTGATTTGACACCTCAGAATTTGCATCCCTTTACCAGAACCATAAAAATGGTGAAATATCAGTCTGATAAAACAAGCTGCTGTGAGTGATCAGGGCTTGTATGTAATGGGAAAGTTAGTGGGTCCTTTACCTGTAATATCAGGAGCATTGTTTCGGAGAGAAAGCATTTACTTTATGTATTGCTTTATAACTGGTAAGACAAAGTCTGTGCATTCAGTTTTCTCCATTAAGCAAATATATCCTTTAGAGGTCACACACAGCCATGTCCATGTTGTGGTGCTATAAGAACTAACAAGAAGTGCTTAATATGTATTTGCATCCATCCATCCATCCATCCATCCATCCTAAACATGAACACGATGGATATATAAACTATTTTATATTTTTATATATATCTCTCTGTCTGTCTGTTTTGCTTTTCTCTTTAGAGATAGTTAAAGACTTCAAAGTCTAAAAAATATATTTATTTGTTTGTGATACTCATTTACAGTTTTGACTTGGTAATGAGCATTATTAGACATACATTGTACAAATTAATGTTGTTGCAAATTAAAACTCCAGCCTGACAGTTCCTCTGTATTATATGACTTCCACATCATGCTAATTTACCTTTGAACAACTTGTTACATAATATCTTTATACCACTATAGCATTTGTCAAAAAAACAATGCATTGAATCATGTTCAGAAGGCGGCATTGAATATTATAATGAGAAGCTCTTTTTTTTGCCCAACCTGTGAGATGACAAATCTCATTTGTTCATTTACTAATAGATCCTCAGTGGAGAAAAACAACGGGGAGCCAACAGCTTTATTTGCTGTTGCAGTTCTATGCTTGGAGTAATCTGAGGAGGAATACTCTAAAGGCTGAGAACATTCATCACAAGCAAATCCAAACATAGATGAAAAATTACAGGATTAGCAATGACCTTCCAACCAATCAGCCACCGTAATTACACTCGTTTATTATGGCCTGCAGAGACAGAGCAATACAGAGATGACCCTTCACCAAAACAAAATGTTTATAAATGTACAAGCCAAAAAGGAATGCTAATAGGAACTCATTTTATTGGGCATCAGTGCACAGCCATACATTTATGTGTGCATTTCATTTATAAAGGTTTAGATTAAGTGTCTAACCAAATTATTATAATTCCATATACCATGTGCAGTGAACAAGTGGAGATTATAATGCTTGCAATCTTTAATCATATATCTTAAAGGATATATCAACAGATGAAATTGCAAATAAATTTTGTAAGCTTTCAGCAGGACTTGTATCTCATTAGGTATTTGTTTTTGAACTTTTGCATTTGGTTTGCTAAGCACTTTTGCTTGGCCAAATTATGTATAAGACACAGAGCCTTGAATCTGGCCATATCTTTCACTGTAATTTCCTGTCCTCTCCTATTTTGTTAATAATTATTATTTGTATTATGAAAAATGATATAATAGCTGACATGATTAATGTAATATTTTTATTTTTAACTTTTTAATAATTATTCATATTTGTATTAAATATAATAATAAATTTTTCTAAGATTTCAGATCTTTATTAGTTTAAATTCTTTAAATAGTGGTCATAGTCATGACCTGTTATTTATAATATGTATAATTCTTTTTGTTTTGCCAGATAACTATTAGAAAATAATATTCCTGCATTTGTGCACTTTTCTTTCTTTCTTTTTTTAATACGATCAGCCCTGCCATACATATGGATGTTTGTATTTGCACTATAAATGAGTTGCTCTCACTCTTGCTTTAGGGACAGAATACAGATCAATCCCATTTTCAAATACAGCCCAAACCTCAGTGGTTGGTAAATCGCTTTTCTACAGGTAGCGGAATAGGCTTTTGTTGTGCATGAATGTGTGTGGGTGAATGTGTGTGTGCTAGACCCCACATCCCCTCCCTCGGCTGTCATTATTCCATGTTCATCGACAGAGAAGTTATAGTTGGCCAGAAAGCTATCAGATGGGCTGGACAGCAGATAATTGAGGTGATGATCGGAGCTGTTCAAAGACAATTGATAGTGATGGAGTCAGGGTTAGCCACGCTCACGGATCCCAGCCTGCGGAGTCCCCCTTGCCCCGGGAGCGGCACACAGAATATGGAATAACATATACGCTGCTAACGTGTGTCAGGCAGTCACTGGAACACGCCGGGCTTTAGCGCCGTCCGGCCAAACTAAGTCCTCAATCAGCCGACAGGGATATTGCGCCGATCCCTGCGAGCATGAGAGAAATGACCCCGACTCCATATATCTGTCTGATCCATCCATTTGACAAGTTGCCAAACTTTTCGAATACCCCCTAAGCCGTTAAGGCAAAGCGAGCTGGGGAGTGATATTTCATAAGCACAGGGTTATGTGAGGTGGGACATGCAGGAAGTCATTACTTTTTTTGCCTCCCAGTGAAGCCTGTGTCTGGATTGGATATGTCAAACTGAGATATCTTAATGGCTTCCACATACAACTCCATTTATTTTGTTTTATTCTACAATTGCATGCCGCAACCTAATTTCCTTTCCAACCGGAGAATTAATGTAGCCGAATGTGAGTCTGCGCAGGTAAACCCATGTAGCTCTTCTAGTATGCATGTATTGTAGTGTGATGTCTGTGCTGGGATCAATGAAGCTCTTTGAGGAGTATATCAATAACTCAATACTCCAAGCATCAATAAGCAAGATGCCATGCCCTCTGGGCTCGGCAATAGGATCAGGTTGGCAGTATGGGATACGGACGGGAAAGAATGGAAGGAACGTGACACCCTTCCATACCTCAGCATCTTGTCATGGGCCTGACAGCGGCAGGTTGGACCGGTGACCGGGGTGGCTACAGGTTGCCACTGTCAGCAAGTAGGAACAACAGTGTCGGCCCACGATAATCCTCTTCTCTTCAACTCCTTCAGCAGAAAAAGACTGCCAATGTCTTGTCAACCACCCTTAATCCTCAGCATCCTGAGTTCAAGCCTCTGAACGAGGCCCCCGGGGCTTTGCCTTGGCCACCTTCTTGCCCCTGATATTGACCTGAACTGTCATCCTGGCCCAGCGTCGACCCCGGTGCACGGGCCAATCTATTGTGGATCATGAGTTCAAATGATTTTCCTCCCCTCTCCCGCCCCTGTTTTCCTAGTGAGCTGATTGCTAATGACAACATTAGAAAGGGCAGAATGGAGATTCCACAAACAATTTGCACCTTGGATTTGCAAATCTAATATCTGAAGATGTTCAAATACAAGCCTCTCTTACTGATATGAACTAAAATAAAGAGTGATGTTTGTTACTCAGTGATCATGTACTGTAGGAAATGACTCTTAGATCAAATAAATAATGCTGAATATATATGATTTGTAAGAAATAATTCTTATTATCTTACATTGCTTCAATTCTTGTAATTTTAAGTACTTTTATTTTGTTTTAATATTTTTTTTTTTTAGATATGTTTACTGGAAAACATAAAATTACTGATACTAAGAAATACTTTTTTTTTCAGTGCATTAAGAATGAAATACATGGTTTGATCATTTTATTACTGTTGTTGTTCATTGTGTCATGTTTAATAGCGTATTACCTTTAATTACTTAAAATGATCGAGTACGCAGTGAGCGATCATGATGTCATTGTCAATCGGTTAAAACAAGCACTTTGCTTGTACATTGCTTATAGAAAACATTAGATGATTCACATAATATTGAACATTTTAATAAAGTCATGTCAATAAAGGGAACAATCTGCTTATGTTTTTTTTTTTGGTAGATATAGAGCTTAAGATATCTTGTCTTAGGCTTAATATGAATAGTTAATTTGAATACATTTACTTAATTAATAAAATAATTAAGTAGCTCAATTCAACGACAAAAAACAAACTAAAATAAAGGCCATGCAAACTGTTGGCTGTTTTTTTTAACAGTGCATGATTTCATTAGTCAAGAGGGAAAATGCTTGTGATGATGAAGTGTTGCTACACTTCATACAGCAGCTGGATTGCATTACAGTTTACGGTGACATTCTGCAGTTTTCTTAACATTGCCTTATTGATGAACATTGTTTTTTTCTGTTCCAGGGACAGATTATTTATATTTGGCTCATAGCACGATGGTTGAAATACTTCAATGCGAGCTTCATAAAGCCCTGTGCTTTATACATCCCAAGACTGATTACTTTTCATTTGCCGGCTGAAAATACCTTACAGGGATGTACATATTTGTATGCCACGATATAACAAAAGGTAAAAGAGCTGCATGAATCAGCTGAGTGGCTATACGGCAATTGGGAGCATGATCTTGATGATGATGATGATGAAGAAGAAGATGAGATAAATCGTACCTAGGTTATTCATCTAACCCAAAATCATACTGTATGTTAGCAAATTGGTTTGCCACAACAGAGCATCTTGTGTTGAGCTCCATGGCCCATTCCCATACTACATTTAAATGGAAATTTTGGGGTTAACCCCCAAGTCCACCTCGTGCCTTCCTCATTCTCAAGCGGGCCCATGGTAAATATTTCATTAATCAAAAGTTACAAACAGACTTTGTACTGTCATAACTCTTTGCCATGGCTTTCCTGTTGATTGATTCATATACACACATACTGTCTGATTACCATAATGTGCTCTTGTGGTGAAAATTCCAGTTGGGGTTCGGGGGGCAGGGAGCATGGCGGAGCGCCGGGGGAAGTACATAATAAATGGTGGTGGCTCCTCCTCATCGGGAGTGATTTTAATCCAATGCTCCATCACTGCTCATGGTGAGTAGAGTCTTTGGGGTTTAGGCTATCAGTTATGAGCCTATGTTTGCAGGCAGACACAATCATTTCGCTGATTGTCACAAGTCCCAAGCAGTGACACCAGGAAGTGATCCATCAGTCAATTTCCTGTGACACGAGGAGAAAGATGACGCGGGGACCATTGACTTATGCAGAGAACCTCCGTTCTCTTCTCCATGACTCTTTTTACATGCTCCAGGGAACATATTTTATTTTCGAACACTTAACCTTCCCTGTTTCACCATTTTTCTCCAAGCCTATTGATTTATTCATTCTGACTGGGCCCAAACAGGTGCTTATGTTGAACTTTTTGCTACCTTCTTTTTATTTTCAGGTCTTGTGAGGAGACCCATGCAAAATAAACTTATACTATTATTTCATTAAGTTAAAGGATAACACTTTTTTTTACAGTATACTATAGAAATATGCAAACGGTTTAGTAATTCCAATGTCATTCAGCAATGAGTAATTCTCATTAAGTAATGGGTATTCATACGTATTTACATTTTCATATGTTTGCATAGACACTGATCATGCATTATGAACATACGGACATCATCTAAAATGTAAACCTTTTTACGTATGAGCAACTTTATGTACAAATGTGTACAAATCCATCGTCATAGGTTCATAAAATACTGAATGCATAACTTAAGTTGATTTTATTTTATTTAATCAATGCGATTAGATCATAATTGACAATAGATATTAAAAGCTATACATATGCCTATATATAATAGTATATGGTAGCTAAAATGATTGTCACTTGCATTTACATTTATTTGCTATGTTTATTATGTTGTTTAGGTTTAAGGTAGTGACAAGAACACTGAATATTGTTGTAAAACAACATCCTGGGAAGGATGTATTTTTATGCAAACGTAAAAGTGATAAAATGATCCCAAATTTACCCACATACAGTATATGCTTCTACAAAGCTTTAATTTCATATTTTGCTAAGGAAAGTAAACTGAAGTCACCTCTCTACAATCTGTGAGCTTTGGACGGTAACTCTATCAATCTAGAGGTGTTTAGAAGATTGCCTTCTGTGCCGGTCGAGGCGGTGTAATCTGTCTGGCCCTCATTGTGCTCCTGACCAGCCAAGGGCTCATTACCACCACAATCGGTGGTGTAGCTCACCCTAACATTAGTCCACCTCATCTGTAAACAGCCTCATCCATCACACGCATGTGTTCTGCTTATCCAAACAGATACTGAGTATGTTCTAATAATTGTCTCATCTCTAGGAACGAGGGCGATGATGATCATGTACATGATGCTCCCGATGTACAATTGTGTCCTCCCCTCGCTACCTCTCTCACTCATTCTCTCCCTCGTGTACTTCTGCCTTTATGGTTATAATATAGTCTTGATGTTGGTTTATTAATCATGTACTAGTCTGATATGACACAAGCCAAGTGGGAAATGGATCGTAATGGGTTCAGTTCATTCAAATACCGGGCTGCAACAGATTGTGCAAGATAAATATTGTAAATTCAAGATTGCGATAAAAATCATGATATTGCCTCTGTTTACCTGATGTAATCAAAAGTCCACCATTATGCTGGTTGAGAAAATCAAGTGTGGGCCATAGAGACTCTAATGGGGTCTTCGTGGTGTTTATTTTGTGTGTGCTTATGTACTACCGTTTAAGATGTGAAAGCTGTTATTCGTGTTTTTGAAAGAAGCCTCTTATGCTCAGCAAGGCTGTGTTTATTTGATCAAAAATGAAGTAAAAACAAAAAAATATTATTAAAATATATTATTATTATTGTGAAATATTATTAGAATTTAAAATAACTGTTTTCTATTTGAATATAACTGAATACTTTAAAATGTGATTTATTCCTACAATGGCAAAGCTGAATTTTCTAATTTTCAGCAGACTCCAATCTTCAGTGTCACATTATCCTTCAGAAATCATGTTAAAAAAAAAGTTGCTTCATATTTTTTTGTGGAAACCGTGATCATTTTTATTCAGGATTCTTTAATGAAGAAAGTTCAAAAGAACAGAATTTATTTGAAAGAAATCTTTTGTAACATTATAAATGTCTTCACTGTCACTTTAAATCAATTTAATCCATCCTTGCTGAATAAAAATATTGATATCTTTCATTAAAAAGAAATCTTACAGACACCAGATTTTGAGTAGTGTATTTCGCTTGATTTTTTGTGCATGATTTTGCTGTTTGGAGCACTTTATTCACTTATTCTAACCATAATCATTTAAATGTTATGACACCCAATTGAACAGAGTGCTTAATAGTTATTTTATATTGTCAATGTATTTGAAGGGATCGATCATGCAAAAATTTAAATTGTCATCTATTCACTGTTATGTTGTTTCAAAGCTTTATGACTTTCTTCCACAGAACACAAGGAAAGATTTGAAGAATGTTTTAAAAATATATATTATCTTCTTTTGTGGCCCACATACAGTAATAAAGAAATTCTTACATGAGAGTACGTAAATGATGACATAATCTTCTTTTTTTGGGTGAACCATACCTTTAAGTCACAGCTTTGTTCAAGTGTACAAAGGGAAAGTTCACAACAGTAGGATTTTTTTTTTCTCCTCAGAAAAGAAAATCAATTTATAACTAATTGAATAAACATTAGGCCGTGTTGTCCTTGCATAAGGAACCTGATGTGATCTCTGGCATCATAGTCCTCAACCTCAAACTTGTCCAAACAGCAACATCGCATTGGCAAAGTAAAGGTTGCGCTCGAAATATTGAATTGTTTCAGTCAAGAGAAAATGCAAGATGTGCCAAGAACTTGCAAACAACAACATTTACATCTTGTAGAATAGCAGAAAGCGAGAGGGTCAGAAGTCTCACTCTTGAAATGCTTGCAATTAGTGGTGCTTAAAAACAAAAGGTTGATTTTGTTTTTAATTGCGATGAGATTATTGATGAAATTATAATCAACATTATAATATTATAGAATTATGTTTTGCTGACATTACAGGTGCTATCATTCATTTGGACCTTATATACAAATAATTGCATTCAATATTGTTCTATGTTGTAGGAGCCGATTTAAAATTTTTTAATATGTTAATGGAGATTTAGTTAGTTTGTTAGTTGGCTATAGGTAGATACCAGTTCAGCACAAAAGCACCGCCCCTCTTCAAAAGAGGAGGTCGTAAAAAAAGTTTAGATTTTATTATGCCCCAAACTGCCCAGCACATCTCCATATTAATATGGACCCATTAACAAGGGGTGCTAATTAAAATTTCTTTTATAAATATGTATGTGCCCAAGTCACAACATTATAGAGGAGAGGAGAAAAACACAGGAGACAATGCTGAACGATGAAGATGAAGCCCTGAAGAAAAGAGTGTTCCCAGCAGAAAATTGGTTTAATTAATAGCACATTTTACATAATGATTACAGTGTAATTGCGCCGACTAGCAGAGTGTCATTAAATATATCCTTGCTCCTTTACAACACCCTCTGGCGAAAAATAATGAGTTACATTGGAAATCACTATGCAACAGGTTCATAAATAACATTTAAGCCCATACAAGGCAAGTACTTATAAATAATAAATATTTGCCTTCTGTAATTGAACGAAAAATGACTGCCTACCTCACTCCTCTTTTTTTCCCCGGGCATGCTGCTTTGTCCTGTTATGACTGTAGAAGGGAGAATTTTCTAATTTTTTCTCCCCTTGTAAGTGGTGAATAATTTATTTCCCGGCTAATAGTCAACACTGTCAACGCAGGGTGTTTAAAATATACCTGTGTCCAGATAAATGTCACGGCGGCTGGGGAAGTGATTATTCCCTGCTTCCAGATATTTTGTTGGATGCAGGCCCTGTATACACTGTAGTAAATCACCCTCTTCCAATTACCTGCCTCCATAAAACAAGCCCGTATTCAAATCAGGTCTAAACCGGAGCCCAGAGACGAGTTTCAGTGCGGTTATAACTGTCAAGGGAGGTTGAAAGAGGGGTGCAGCCTGAGGGGTTGTCTGATGTTGGGATGCCGTGAAGGGCTGAGGGGTCTGGGACGGATGTTTTAGGCAGATGGGTGGAGGTTTTGACGTTGTCTCTGGTTATGATGTTTAGCTTTGGACTGACACTTTCTTCGGGACCTTATAGAATCTTATAGGAAGCTTTCATATTCTTATGTTAAAGGGATAGTTCACCCAATAATGAAAATTCTGTCATCATTAACTCACCCTCAAGTTGTTCAAAACCTGTATGGATTTCTTTCCTCTGTTGAACTCAAAAGATGATATTATGAAGAAAATAAGTTACTAAACAGTTTCTGGTAACCACTGACTTCCATAGTAGGGAAAGAATACTATGGTGGCCCACAACTGTTTGGTTACAGACATTTTTCAAAATATCTTTTGTGTTCAACAGAAGAAACAAATTCATACAGGTTTGGAACAATTGGACTTTTTTTTTTTAACTTTCCCTTTAACATTACATAGTGAATCAGTTAAAAAAATAAGAGTTAAAACAAGAGGCTGATTATAGTTGATTTGAGCCGACCACATTCACACTCATTGAATTTATTGATTAAATGTAGGAATTTAACAAAAGATGATGCATACATTTGATTAGGTTAGAAACATTTGCCCATATAAAGGTAAAAATTCCCTTTGGAAATCAATTAAAGGGGACAAAACAAAAAAGGGGGGTACACCTGTGAAGATGTGCATGCTGATATGTTTATTTACTCAAACCGGCTAGATAGAGGACCGCAGAACCCCCGTGATCTGATTTGAGCACCGTTATGAAGAACGCATGCATAGAAGAGTGTGAGATCCTTGCATCTGTGCATATGTTAGATGAAAACGTCATCTGTTTTCCCTCTCTCTCCCCTCCACCTGTCTTCTCCTCGGTGGCTCATTCTCCCCTCATCTTTTCCAGCGATTCACTGAGCTGATAAATGCCTGACGCTGACCGCGTTATTATCACACATGTAGATCTCATATATGTGATTCTATTTTGATCATCTCGTGGATGAAAACACTCAAGAATCTCGGCGATAGAATACATTAAACACTCTCCGCCAACCATAATCCCCATGCGGGTATTTTGCACGCAGACGTTCGCCGCTTTTGTGTAGAGTGCATCAATAACAGAAGATGCTAAGAAGTCTTGTCAGGGATCAGATTGTCAAACAGTCCATGCAGGACTCATTCCGGTCTGCAATCAGGCATTAATCTGGGAATACATTTCCCGATACCTCCGCTTCCATCTGTGTAGATAGTAATCACTAAGAATGTCCTCAAGTCTTGCAGAAATGTGTAAATAATTTTCATTCAAACATATTAACAGTCAAAATATGAGAATCCATCATGGCGTCGGTATGTAAGGGTTTCTCAAGAAGCAATCAGGACCGTCTGGCTGTGTGTTCTTTGTCTTTTGAGCCTGAGAGACAAGGTGCAGATTACTTGCGTGGCTCTCTTTTGCATAATGGCCTTCTTCCTCCCTCTACCACAGACCGATGGCGCATTTAAACTTTCTCTGGCAATCCATTACGTTTATCAAGCCCCTTGTTCTTTAATCTCATGCTTCCCTGGAAAGGGAACCTAGACGAGGGTTTAAAGACCTTTTTATGAAGGCAAGCATGCAGGGCTCAGTTCATCTTAGACAAAAAAACCTGACACATTTATGTTCCATGGACAGGTTATGTCCCGCCATCTTAAAGAGCAAAAACTTGCCATTTTTACCTGATTGGTAAAGAGGTGACAGGGAAAGAAAAGGGCCAACTGCCAAAGAGATGCTATCTGTGAGAAACTGACCAAGCGGATGAACCGCTCTAGCGTAACTAATGTCATTTCTGAAGAGAAAACATTTAAGGCTTTCAGAATGTGTCAGATTCTGTCTATGAAGTCACATTGTAGCGTCATTCAACTCAGGGTGATTATGATGATCTTGTCATTCAGCCTTATTTAACTGCACATGAATATGGTCTTCTTTGCCCTGTAAGGTCGCAGGTGAGTAAGATAGGATAGCTATTCATATGTGGTAAATTAAATCGCTCTCTCTATCTCTCCTGACTTGGAAAGCACCCAAGTATGACAGGACATGGACTGTAGTTTTATGTCACCTCGTTTATCTGCGGTTTATATTTTCTATGACCGCATTGTATCTTTCCAGAACCTTTAGAAAATACCCTTGGAGGAAAAACTGACAGTGTCAGACTGGCCCTGTTTTCCTATTTTGCACTGGCAAAAATGTAGCCTACCTATTTATTTTCTGTTATTAAAATGTGTAGTCATCATTTTATACACTCGTTCAAAATACTAAGGAGGTTGAGTGATATAAATGTGCCCTTACATGCCCTTAACCTTACTCATTACAGTTTTTCTCCATATAACATATTTACTAGGGCTGTCAATTATTTAAAGTTTTTCACAGTAACAGTAATTGTGAATATATATAAATATTTGCTGAGAAAAGCTCCCAAATGAAGATAATTTATAGCACTACATTATTGTGGCAGACAAGTAAATAGTTTATAGACATTACAAAAAGTAGTTATTGAATATATACACTATATTATATGTCCAATTAATATCTCCAAAGTTAGTTTTTTTTTCTTTTGGTCTATGTACACATGGAAAAAATGTTTCTGTGAACTACTGACATTTTTTGTCAGGTTTAACAATACAAAGGTTGCTCAACAAAGATCCAGTATTTTTATATTCTCCTTGACATAAATTTGCTCTTTATGGTTTATGCTTGTGGTCTGTTAGCTCTGGCAGCGGGTTTGTATTCAAATGACCCTTTGTGTTATTTATTACTGTTCTTAATATATACATTTAAATGGCCACTAATGTAGAGCACAGAGATTTTTCTTAAATAAACGTGTCTTGCAAGCAATGGGCTAAAGGACTGAGGACACACATAAGCAGTGGAAAAAAGGCTGACTATAGGCCATTCTTTGAGTTTGAATGTTTTATTAAACTGCAAATCAAGACCAGAGCAAACGGAAAAAAAAAATCTTGTCATATCTGTTTTGTCCCTCTTGCTTTCCCTCGCCCCTGCCCTTCCAGTGTGCGAGGGCGCTTAGGAATTATTGCTCACTGAAGTGCAGTGGCAAAACCTGGGAGATTCATAGATGGCGAGAATGATAAAGTCCGGCCCAGAAGAAGTGCTACCAGTGCAATTACAGCCTGAGAGGGTCACAATAAAGTTTAGTTTAATGACAAGAACAAATAACTCCAACATTTGGCTGGAGTGCTGAACCCTGCACCGGGGAAGCTCACATCTGATATATCAGTGGGCAACTAGCCGTGACTAGCGGGCGATTGTGCAGGCCTGCGTTCACAAGGGCCCCCAGTGATACATGTGGCCGCCGTGGCAGGTGTCCATTTTATAGAGTTATTCAGTGAAAAAGGCTGGATGCTCGGTCCGGTGACCAGGCCTGCGATTATTGTTCCTATGCAGCTGACACATTCAGCAAACCCCCATCTTCCCCTCCCTCTGCCCCAGCCAGAACCTCTGACTTCTATTTAGCTACTGTTAGCATCCTCGCCGCTAAGAGCCTGCACTATAGCAATAACAAACCTGCCATGGGCTAAAGGCTGGATTGAAGCCCAGTAGCTCTGGTGAATTTATTTCTAAGCTGCTGCAGCAATTGCTGTCTTGTCAAACGGCTGTACATCCATCGGTGCACTTTACACTTTGGCTAACCAAACTGAATGGGCTAATATCAAATATCGCAGAAGAAAATTATTTTATTCATCTAAACATGATACTGATTTTGTTTTTCTATAGTAAATGCAGAGCCTTATGAGTGTCTCAGCTCATGGTGTTTAGCAGGTTGAAGCAGCTGGCTCAGAATCAGACTGAGAATATTATATGAGACTGAGAATTCTCTCCTTTGTGAAGATCAGCAGGAGTGGGATCTAATGAAAGAGGAGATGTAACAGCGGTTTAGTCTCCCACACTTTAAGGGCCATTAAGATAATACACAATATAGGCCATTTCTTATATACACTGGATCTAGATTTTAGGAAAAAATAAAGAACTCTTGGGGACGCAGGGTTGAGTCTGGCCATCATGATATCATTTCCATCCATCCCTCTACTTTATGATCTGTCTGGTCTTGACTGGCCTAGTCTGTTTTAATTGTCATTTGCAACCAATTTTATGACTGTAATATGATTTTTTTTTCGGTGACACTGGATATTTAAAAAAAAAAATGCGGGAATTTATTTGATTAGGGATGCACTGAAAGTTCTGGCTGATAGCAATAAGCCGATAATTCTCCAATTATATTGTTTTCTAAATTAAATAAAAATAAAAGTGGTACCTAGATTGTACTACTAACACTATATTTGCATTGTTCTAAGGGTATAAGTTTAGGGTTTTTAGGTAGGTATGGGCGCTAATAAAGCCTTAAACCACATTCACACCACATCAATATAACTGTATGCTGGTATTTATATTATGCTGTGCTTTTTAAATTATGTGTGAATTTATGCATTTCAACATTATAATGTTCAGTATGAAAAATGGATGTTCATTAATTTTGGGATTTGCTAAAATTATATTTATAGTTATTGAATATGTCTTATATCAAAATATTTAAATAGTAAAATTAATACAATATTGGTGCTGTTATACATAAAATTAGTCTTAGATGATGGAAAAGATAATATAAAAAAATAAGTATAAAAAAAATATAAAAAATAAGGGGAATGCCTTTATAACTAATTATCAACATATACTGATGAATTAAAAATCATTTATATTGGCTGATAAACAATATAATACTGAATCCCTATAGATTTTATCTATCAATGGATCTTAAAAAATGGGGATTACATATTAGAATGGAGCCAGACCGAATGCGAATTTGCTAAAACAATGCAATGAAAGTATTTAGTTGACTATTGTAAACATTATCCAGGAAAAGGAAAAGTCAAGTCAGATGAAGAGTAAAGTACTACATTTTGATTAAATATTATGCAGCTCAACTTTTTTTCATTGAAATAACAATGAACTAATTAACCATTTACAATACCAGTAATGTCGCCTTTGTCGCCATTGGCTTTTGGCTTGCTTAGCTGGGGACATTTAATTTTATATTTAACAATATTATTACAACATTATTTTCCTGTTATATCTGTAAAGCTGCTTTGAAACAATCTGTATTGTAAAAAACGCTATATAAATAAAGGGGACTAATGTGTATTAAGTGTAAATTAATGAGGGTATATTTTGAATTCATGTTGACTAAAATAAGCACAATTGTTTGTTTGTCTGTCTAGTCAGAACCAGCACGTTTTCAGCTAAATATCGAGACACCCCAAGTTTTTAGCTTCATTTGTCACCACTGTCGTTTTCAGTTTACACAGACTTCAGAGATCCATTCAGTCTCTCTATTGTCCAATATGGCCAGCATGCTAATCCTTTAGATAGTGTATTGTTTAAAAAGAATAGTGAACACAAAAGAGAGACAAGTGGTGACAAATGATACACCCCCAGAACACAGTTGCCAATGACACAATATAAGCAGCGAGAAGAGTTGGACACAAACAATGTATCAATCAGAACTGTCAAGACATTGTTAGCACAAAACATTAACATTCATGGTGCAACGCTGTTAGCCTCAGCCGCTGATGACGCTACTTCAACTTAAGACTTGATATTCCTGGGGGAAAAATAGAACATTTGATATAAGATCAGTTAACCCGAAGAGACACTTCCATTATTTGTGTATTTCAATGCAACAAACAACAAACAGTGGGAAATTGGAGCACCGAGGGCAGTAGATAACCTTGGCGTATAAGTGCAGCTAAAATGTTATGCCTACTCTTGACAAGCCGAGGTAATGATATGCCTCAGGGGACTGTTCAACATACAGGCTGATTAGCGATCAGTGTTATAATTAAGAGTAGCTTTGACATCGGCAGTGTTCCAGAAAACCCTCTCAGTGTGTCCCAACCCTCTGCCAGTGTCCATTCATTCATTCCCCGTGCAGCTCTCCTCTGGAGGACCCTTGAGACCGTTTCACAAGGCTGTTTATGGCACCATCCCATTATCTGACAACAAAAGGCGGGAGGGCCACACAAGCCCCTCGCCAGCTGCGTGGAGCGCCTCGGCACGAGCTTCCCGACACCGTTAAAGAGCAACTTGAGTTTAAACAAAAAAAGTTACACCATATTTGCTCAGACTAACTATGATGAAAGGCAATGAAGACAAGGGCTCCTCATATAGGAATCAATATAAATATTACTGGAAGGTCAATTAATATGTAAATTAACTCCTCCATTTAATTAGCTATTTAACTATTTTCTGAGGCATGGACATATTAAATCATGCTTAAAGACCCCTCTAACTAGCCTCTTGACAATAGTGTGAGGGAGTCACAGGCTCATAAACCACCGGCTTGACCTATAAAGAGCCCCGACTC
This sequence comes from Gila orcuttii, assembly GCA_026230005.1. Taxonomy (NCBI): domain Eukaryota; kingdom Metazoa; phylum Chordata; class Actinopteri; order Cypriniformes; family Leuciscidae; genus Gila; species Gila orcuttii. Next base: position 31,821,449 of record JAPDVR010000011.1, read on the forward strand.
TGCTAATTCCATCCCGGGCTAATTTTATTACTTGCATAAAATAACCATAGTGCTGCTTTGTGGCTGTAAAGAGGATATGGGTGATAAAACTAGCTGGGAAAAGCATCTGAAAATCTCCTCTTTACTAGTGTCCTCATTTATTATTCTATTATTCTTTGCCAGGTGCCGAGCCCATGTGAAAGACAAATGACCTTATTATATTAAATAATTTGTGAGGATATTAACAGTTAATCACACATAAACATCATTTAAAAGGTATTGATTTTGCCACACTCTCAACAGCTTGTAAAATTTATGTCCAATAACAAGATAATAGATAATCAGCGAGACCGGGTCAGTCATGTAGGGGACGAGGGAAAGGTGAGTCCACGTACCTGCAGTGACCTCTGTCCGTGACCTCACGTGTATCTCTCTAGCAGTAAACAATGCACATCCTCACTGGTTTAATATCGCGGAACTATTTGTAGTGTGTTTCTTTGTGTTTAGCACTGCAAAATTAGATTTTGTAATATTTATGTACATTTATATTGGGTGTGTGCATGCCTGTATTTGCTGAGAAGTACTGTGAGGATGCTGTTGTGAGATCCTCCTCTTCACAATAATGCATTAACAGCAGAGGACACCACTAGAGATGCAAATCTGTCTTGTGTCCCTTTGGGGCCAGCACTGAATAGAGAGAATGCAGGTTTGCTGCTGGTCTCAGAAGTTAATGTACTAGACTCCACCTGAGGAGGTATCAAGAATGATGGACATAGCATATTTGTTATACGGCATATTATATGATTCCCTTTAGTTGTGTGTGTGTGTTTTGTTTTGTTTTAATATTATTATAGTTTTTATTTTAATATAGTTCAAGGCAATGAGTAATATGGTGAATTTGTAATATAGTAGTTCAATTGTCCCTTGTAGCATATTGTATTTCTTTAGAGGCCTCAGTGTGAAGCCAGGTTCTTACCTGCAGTGTGTGTGTGTGTGTGTGTGTGTGTGTGTGTGTGTGTGTGTGTGTGTGTGTGTGTGTGTGTGTGTGTGTGTGTGTGTGTGTGTGTTTGAGAGAGAGAGAGAGAGAGAGAGAGAGAGAGAGAGAGAGAGAGAGAGAGAGAGGCTGACATTGGTCTGGCTGATTGATTATGACAGGGCTATCTTTTATTAGCCTTGTAGTTCTTATTAAAATTCTATCTTACCAGGGAAATGCTGGAGCTTTTGCTAGATTAATCCAGCAGATTTATTATTTTAACACATATAGATCGAGGTAATTAAGGCAGACACCCAACTTTTGACAGTTATGTTAAATAAGGTGCTGGATTCCATTTGGGTGTACTGTCAGTCTCTCAAATATCACTAAAGTTCACCATAGTCTTGGTATATATATACAAACATACAGATACAAAAAATACAACAAAAAAAGTTGGACCTGAAATAAACAGCATGTAATTTTATTAACTAACGTTAAAGGGTTAGTTCACCCAAAAAATTTAATTTCGGTAATTAATTACTCACCCTCATGTCGTTCCAAACCCGTAAGTCCTTCGTTCATTTTGGGAACAAAAATTTGGATATTTTTGATGAAATCCGAGAGCTTTCTGACCCCATGTGACTACAGTGGGTCAACCTTAATGTTATGAAGTGACGAGAATACTTTTTGTGCGAAAAAATTTAAAATAATAACGACTTGATTCAACAATTTCTTCTCTTCTGTGTCATGCTGTTCATGTGAGCACCACGACACATGCGTGTGCTGCTGACACTGGAGCCGGCCAATACTGAGCCGCCGTTCTGACGGAGAACCCGGAAGCGCTGCACTGTTTACAACGTGAGAGACTGACAGAGAAGAGGAGAAATTGTTGAAAATGTTTTTTTTTTTTTTTTGCACACAAAAAGTTTTCTCGTCACTTCATGACATAAGGTTGAACCACTATAGTCAGACATGGACTATTTGAACAATGTCTGTACTACCTTTCTGGGCCTTGAAAGGGGTTATGATGTTATTGTCTAATGGGGGTGTCAAAAAGCTCTCGGATTTAATAAAAAATACTGTGGTCCGGAGATGAACGAAGGTGTTTGGTCTCGTTTGGAACGAGTAATTAATGACAGAAATTTCATTTTTGGGTGAACTAACCCTTTAACAAAGAATGAATAAATAGCGATTATTAACAGATTAACAAATGTATGCTCCTTGGTAGTCCATGCTTTAGTTCATGTTTTATTATATAATATGATAATCGCTAATCTCTAATACAATATAAATGAAATGAAATAATATAATACACAAATACTAAAATACAGTTGTTGGTGTCACAAATTAAAAAGACAAAATCAATAGGTGTGTATGGACGAAACAAACACATCAACAAAAGCTTTATTGTTTAGATTTATCAGATTATTTTTAATTTAAGATTGTGACCATTGTATGATATGTCTTATTATATATATATATATATATATATATATATATATATATATATATATATATATATATATATATAAATGACATAAAAATATGTTTAGAGATGAAAACCTGCAAAAAATATTGATAGAGAGCAGACAGCGTGATTCAGTACAGTTCTTCTATCAACAATGGGGAGGTTTTACTGTCTTCTCAGGGCAGTGAACAGAAACTGGGCTAAATGAATTTGGAATTCACAGGGTTTGTCACAAGCTGGTCATAAAAAATGAAATGTAATTAAATCATTTCAATATACTCTGTAGCAAGAAAGCAGCATTGTTGGCAAGAAAGCAGAATATTACAGCAACATAAACTGCACTTTTTTTTCTTTCTTTTAATTATGTAATTCGAATTCAAACTAGAATTGAAGTCCCTGAACACAGCGCACTCATTTTATACATGCACAGAGTTTAAGCACCTGCGGATATGTCAATCTCTTTCCAATATGTCTGTTTTCTACGCGCACTCTGCCAATCTGATCTCACGTTTCTTGTTTTTATGCCAGGCAACAGACAGGCCTGCTCAAGCCGTCGGTGGCAATTCCAGGGACTCGGACGAGTGTGAAGATGGCATGTCTTTCTCTGCTCAGAGGCTGTGACCATTGCCAGAGCCCAGGAATCAATTCCTTCTGTTTACAGACCATTTCACAGCCCTTTACCTGCAACATCACTTGTGTCAGGCCCATAAATAGCCTTGGATATATAATGGTTGGATTAGCATAATGGTCCGAGCCGCAGCCTCTCGCCAGCACAAAAGGAAATGTCAACACATCCCCCTCTCCGCGAAAGCAATTAGAGGCCCATTATGCGGCCTCACTGGAAACATCATCAAGGTTAAAGACAAGTCCAACACCCCTCTGACCGCTCTTTTATTCCACTCTCTGATAGATGAGCCATAGAAACTGAAATGTTGGTAAACAGTGGCTTGGAGTGCTCTCTTTAAGATCAGCTCCAATCAGCCCATGTACTCAGCATTAGAGAGCTTGTGTTTGTGTGCGTGTGGGTGGGTGCAAGCGTTGGGTAGAAATGCGAGTATTTCCTTAACTACAGGCTGGGTTAGCCTGGGGATGCTGAATGTACAGAGAGGGCAATAGATGAAACCCCGGACAGAGAGAGTGGAACGAGCACCTCATGTTGTTAGTCTTGATAAAAAGGCTAACGAGGCAACACTTCCACCTCATTGGACCTCAGTGCTGAATGTGAATTTTTTAAGTAGTTTACAATGATGATTATGTTCCGCTGAACTACGTCGTCTTTGTTTAATAGCTCTTTTCACATGTCATGAAAAGTGGTTTGATTTTTCTTTCTCAGAAACATGCATTTAATTGTAATTTTTACAATTTTTTTCTGTATCATGGACACTGCTGTGTTACTGTACTCGGCATTATAATATACTAAGTCATGTATAATATAATATAATATAATATAACAATTTACAAGGAGTCAAATTTTAAATATTAACCTTTGATTATTTCTATTTTATTTTTATTCTATGCTTAGGAAATATTTACATTTGAATATAATATAATATAATTAATATAATGTTTCTGTGATCATTTACAAGGAGTCACATTTCAAGTATTAACCTTTTGAACAAAATTATTTGTATTTTATTTTTATTGTATGATTAGGAAATATTTACATTTGAATGTAATATAATTTATAATAATTCATGTTTCTGTGATAATTTACAAGGAGTCAAATTTCAAGTATTAACCTTTGACCAAAATTATTTTTATTTTATTTTCATTTTATGTTTAGGAAATCTTTACATTTTGTGTATTGTTTGGCATAATTAAATGCAATTGTTCATTGTAATTCTTACTAATATGCGGCTGGTAAGTATTATCTGATTGGTAATCTGTTCACACTCTGTATCACAATATTACTGTACATACCATGAAGGAAACAGAACCAAAAGTCAGCCCATGTGGAAATGTAAGGATAATATCGAGGAAAAAAAAAATGTGCCAACCTTTCATTTTTCTTTTCTTTGTAATTTGTGGAGCAGTTTATAACAGCTGGCAAGGAAGAGTTAAGAATCAAAAGGCCTTGCAAGTATTGCCACAAAACTGCAAAGGCAAGCAAGGCCATAGAGCAATGGTTCATGACCACCTATCATTCTGTGTGTGTGTGTGTGTGTGTGTGTGTGTGTGTCTGAGAGAGTGTGGTCAGCTTAGGGGGCTGTAGTTAGCAACCTAAAGGTCATGGCCTTCAGCACTGAGAGAAAATAAAACTCTGCTGCACTGACCAAATTTAGGAAGTGGAAAAGCACACAAATCATAATTCCCAGGCCTAAATCTTTGTGGATGTACTGCCTATGGTCCAAACAACAATCGCCAGGCCTGTACTATGCATGCTTTTTATAATTTATGTGATAAGGATTTAGTAGTGTTTGCTTTCTTAAAGGTATAGTTCACACCAGAATCCTTTACTCACACTGAAATGAAAGTGTGTGTTGTTATTAACTATACGACTATTAATTTTTTTTTCGTTTATTTAAATAAAGCTTAAAAATGAAAAACAAAATATAAATATTAAACTTAAAAACTGACGAAAATTTGACTTTGCTGTAGCAACTAATTTAATAAAACAAAATAAGTTGAAGTTCTACAATTATTGCAACTAAACTGCACTAAAAATGACAAAAGCACATAAAATTACTAAAACTTAAACTTAAACTAAATTTAAAACGGAAAATAAAAAATACAAAATTTAATTCAATATAATATTAATAAATAATAGTATGTAAATAATGTTAAAATAATACTGGAAATTGAACAGTGACTACGACTCTTTCTGCTTCCTATTCACTTTCATTATATGGACAAACCGGCTTAGACATTCTTCGAAATATCTGCTTTTGTGTTTTGTGGAAGAAATAAAGTCGATCGGCTTTGGAACAATATGAATAATATTATTAATAATATATTTTCAAAAGGATTCTTCTTATTTTTTATTTAGCTATAAGCTTTATGATCTTACAGAAACAGTTCATCTTTTCGCTTGGTCTCTTCTCTGCAGCAACAGTCACGTTTGTGTTATGATCCTAGTTCCTTAAGCACTGGATTACCACCATCCCACTGTAATCCATTATCACAAAACAGGTGTGGTTATGTCGCACAGAACAAGATGATAAGTCACCAGGCTGTATAGTATTGATTGGGGTCCTGGAGACTTACCTAAAGAGGAGGCGGGGTTGAGTGATTGTGTTTTACAGAGGACATTATCAGTCCCTCGGTGGCATTAGAGTCCTGTTCACACATCCAGACACACACAGGCTGCTACAGTAATTCACAAACTGACTTAGCCGAAGTACATCCGATCTTAAAGCCAAATTGTAGGCTGAAACCTAAATGCTTGCTCTCTGTCCAGGATGTTTTTCATTTCTATTCTTGACCACATATGCAATTGCTATGTCTTGGGGAAAATGAAGCACTGAGCTTTATAAAAAAATGCATCTTCTTTTGTTCCCAGAGTGTGTGTCTGGTTTTAATCTTGTTCACCTGTTCCTTTTATCTGCGAAGATGAAATAGGAAAGGATGACTTTGTCGAAGAGTCTGCACAGAGCATTGACTGAGCACAGCACGCCGAGAGCACCAGGATGGATAAATCTGTCCATTAGGAGAATTTAAATAACTTTTACAGTTTTATCAGGATCTATTTGTTAGACAGCAGATTTATGGTCAGCCTGGGAGGGCGTCCGTGTTTCTGATCTGCCCTGTCTGGAGATTAAATCTGGATCAGCCCGAGGAGAGACCAGCTTGACTGCCACAATCCACAATTGGAGATGATCTTATCTCTTTAAAAATTGTCTCTAGTCGACGGTGGGGATGAGAAAGAGCCTCTCTCTCTCTCTCTTCGTCCTTTACTTGCAAACCGTATGTACGCCATCTTGCTTTAGCCCTCCCTGGACGCTCCACGTAAACTCCATGTAATCACAACTGATTCCTTCCACTGATAACACTCACGTGAAGCCTCTCTCAACAGCCAGGTGCAATCTGAGGCACGGGCCAGCCTAACAAGGAATTAAATATTTTTTCATGTCACTGCCCCCCACTTTAATTGATTGATGCTAAAAGTTTAGCTACTAAAAAGCTAGCAGGTGATCGGAGGCAATCCTGGATGCGTCCTCAGAGGGGAACGGGCTGGATCGAAAGTGACAGCTTGCATTTTCGGCTTGAGCCGGTTCTGTCATCTCAGGGGCTGGATGTGTGGGTCTGCCTCTTCAGACCAGAGCCCATCTGAAACACACATGTACTGCGAATCAGGGAATCAATAGAACACTTAATGAACAATTAGGGGAACAGCTGTAGACCTGCCAAAGACCCATCTGTACATAGCTGGGAGTGAAGAGAGGGGGAAGAGAGAGGCAGAAGGATTTTTGGTGAGGATGGGGGTCCTAAATGATAAGATTATTGTGAATACTTGCACATATGTAATAGGCGTAGTGTTACTTAAACATGCTTATTTGAATGTCAAAAGTACCTATGAACAAATGTAGCTGTGAATAAAAGCTTCAATGCCAACAAATTGGTGCCTAATTGAAGAAAACATAATGTTTTAATGCTTAATTGCCTCTGATAGCAACTTTAGCTCTAACCTAAATTAGCCTTTAGCCTGTATAGTAAATGGTATTTAGCTTAAGATAATAAAGCTAATAAATTTAATCCATAAATTTGCCAAAAAATAGTTTTTTTTTTCTCAAAGTAGCAATTTTAACCTACTAAATTAGCCTTTAGCTTTAGTATTTGGAAGCCTAAAGCTAATAAATTGAATCCATAAATTTGTTTAGAAATTAATTCTAAACAATGAATTCCGTTTGTTTTCAGTGAGCTTTAATTAGTCTTTAGCTTTAGCCAAAAAGTAGATATTGTTTAGGAGGTTGAAGCTAATAAAGGCTAATTTAAGGTATGGTAATAGATACATACTAAAATAATTCAAAATCAATTATTTCTCATGGAGGGGACAGGACCACAGTATCACATACACCCTGTCTGCCACAATATTGAATAATATCTCTCGCCCATTTTCTGTCTCGACTCTCAAGCTATTCATGATGCATAGAGATATATTCCCCAAAGCTGACAAGCACTGTAAATGATGGGGATGAAGTGAGCCTCTTTGTCCACTTGTTAACAGGAAATGTCGACCTTACGTGCCAATCAAAGGGAAAAATAGCCAACAGTGCACGCGCACACACACACACACCACACACCACACACCACACACCACACACCACACACACACACACACACACACACACACACACACACACACACACACACACACACACACACACAGTAGTATGCATGCACTGACATGCAAAAACATTTCTGTTAGATCGCTTCAGCCTTCGCTTGCCTCCTCAGACATTATGGATTACTGGTCTATGACTGACAGATATTATGCTTAACTAAGCACAAGTATCTGTACCTGGGGAAAGGAAGATTATAATTGACCTTGGACACCCTCGGTCGTGCTTTATTAAAACTTCATTTAAAAAAGACAAAACCTTGGTGAGGCAAGGAGCCACAGCCATAATGGATTAGATGGAAATCCATTATGCATCGCACACAAGAAAAAGTAGGGACGGAGACCTGCTTTAAAAATATATTTTTAGTACAGAAAATTAATGCCCCCACACAGGGCCACTGAATCATTTTAAATGGCCTTTTTTAGTATATAGGTATATGTGTTGAGAAGGCCAATATTTCAGCAGCACAGATTAATGGATCATTAATAGATAAATGTTTTTTGGCTTTTTTTCCATTTTCGATGTAGGATGCTATTTTAGGAATTTTTGTGAATAAGTAAAGGGTATTTTGCAGTTAACAGAATGTGTTCATCATGTATTTACATTCAGATGAAAAAAATGCAAATAAAGTTTGTAAATGTTACTTTGTTGTCAACAATAACCAAATACTCTTATATTGCATACAATCATTTGATTATGTTCATAATATAGCACAGCCTACCATTTTTTCTTGCTTATATAAAACTTCCGGTCCTCGGATTTCATTGCAATGCTCCAAGAAGGCTGATGTTTAGTCCGACAGCTGTCAGTCTGTGTATTATTGGGGATTCTTCCATGACCCTTTCTATAGGTTACATCATTACACCAGTATACTGGTGTATAATGGTGGTCTATAGACGCAGGGCGACAAATTATTGTCTTTTTGTGTATTATGAGCGAGTCATGTACGATTTGTTATAAACATTGACTGTGTCCGAAATCGCCCCCTAAAATAGGGCACTATTTGAGGACAGCTAGTGGTGTCCGAAACCATAGTGGACATTATCGAGTGCACTCATTTAATCTCATAATGCACTGCAATCAGTGCTCGAATTTGAGTCAAGTCTTATAGGGGGTCCCCAAGTTTTTTTTTAGGGGGTGGGGGGGGGGGGGGGTGATGATGGATGTAGGTTTAGTCTTGCAATATACACTTTATACAAAATATACAATATATTTGATCATAATATGCATAAATATATCTTATTTATAAAAACGTTTGATAAAGAATTATATAGGCTATAAGAAGTCAGTAAGAAGCTTTCTCTTCCCGACCTCGAGTGGAGGTTTATTTTTCTCCATTTTTTAAAAGTTAAAATTAGCTTCAACGGAGCGGCGCCAATCAAACAGTCCTGTCAGTCAACGATGTCATGCGCAAACACAGCACTCTTTAGATGTGGGGCGGGGCGTTTACATTTTAAAGAGACATGGCAACTAGCCAACTTTAAAAAAAATATTGTAAATAATCAATTTCACGAAATTTACCGTATCCATTGCATGCATTTAATCAGATTTGTTATTATTATTTTTTACTAAAATAAAAATATCTGAGGGACCCCCCCTAATTCTATTTTTTACTTCTTATGGGGGGTCCCTAATACCTTATGGGGGGTCCCGGATCCCCCCAGCCCCCCCTCAATTTGAGCACTGACTGCAATAACGAGTATACAACTGATGTATACTCAACGGCTAAAGAATACCAATAATACACTGTGATGGTCACGCCAAATGAATTCCCGCGTCTTCCCAGATGCCGCCCGCAGGTGAATTCATAAATATCATTAGCGGCTGTCTCTTTAGGCCACTATACGCAAGCTATCCGCCATATTGGAATGGTCAAATCTGGTCCGTGAACGTTCGAGTACAAAATGAGTGAGTGGTCGAATGCGGGATCTATGTATACATATCTATGGTGAATCAACCATCCATCCATTCATCCATCCATTATCCAAACCACTGGTTCAATGTGGGTACAGCATAATATCCTACAGGTATACATTCCTTTTTAATTGACTATTAAATTGTTTAATTAAGGTTTATACATGCTAATTTCCATGACAGAGTTCAAGATAAATATTTTCATTACTGCAGGAGCTGCCAGTTTGCTAAGTTTCAAATGATTAAACAGCAAGCACAAACTAAGCAAAGCCGGCAGCCCTTCTGGCGCACTCAGTGTCCGAAATCACTCACTATTTTTCCGTCAAGTGGACTATAGTGGAGTAACACAGGGAATAGTGAATGAGGGGGTGATTTCGAACACAGCTACTGATTTGCTCTGTGACACAAATGGTTGATTCTGCTTTGTTTGGTAGTTCCGCGTGTGGAGCGGCATCTTCATGTGTGTGTATATATATATATATATATATATATATATGTCTGAAAATTTAAGTTCTCAACATTAACTTCTTGTTTATAGAACTGTTGTATAAATCTTACAGTCTGTATATTCGCAAGAACAAGGACATTGTTGCTCTTTTGATTAAATGAAACGGTTACAAATTATTAGCATTTTAATTAAAATACTAAGCAAATCCATTATTAATTATAAAATGCTATTCTATATAAGACAGACTAAGATATAATCTTTGACATAAATAAAGGTTGTTGCTCTATTGCAATGCTTATCAAACTTTTGGACTCCGGGGCCACTCATTGTCCTCCACAATATTCGTAGACCCCATGATTTTTCCAGTTGTTCGTGATTTGCTGGATTTTTGCGCACAATTTTTACCAGATGAAATATTTTAGCTTGACATAACTAGACCATTTTGTTTTTTATAAAAAAAATGAAATAACACTTTTAAAACACTTCAAAGAAAAAAAAATTAAATAAGGAAAATGTTAATATTTACAGTAGTTGTTTTAGCTTATTTGAATGTTTTTTATGTCATTATCTCTCTCTGTTTTCCCTTTATTGCAGAGGTTTCATTGTGGCATAAAGTGGACATTTTGAAGACAGTGATTAAGTTTATTCACTGTTGCAATTACGGTCATATCTCTGTTAATTAATGGGAGACTTTTACAGTGTCTTGTTTCCTTAGATAAAGAGACAAGCAACATAATTTCATCTGTGTGCCTAGGAAAATAATTTCAGTCCTAACTTTGATTAAAATGCACACCTTGGATATGTTTTTATGACTGTAAAGGTACACTGGATGACAAAAGAGTGTCTGTGAGATAGATGTTGTGCCTCTCTGTGGTGTAAAGTGTCTCCTCTCATTGGAATGAATGTCTGTGTGTGCATTAGCAATACTCCTCTCCAAAGCCCCCCATCTCAACTGTGGAGCACACATAGCTGACTCGACAGGCTCAACAGCAGGCAATATCCCCTGCTTTCAAGCCTTTGCTCCTGCCAGCTCTGGATGGATTTGGTTAGGAAATCGTGACAGGGGGTCGGCCATGCCTGAGAGGAGAGGGGAATGAGGAAACAAGTGTTTGCTCCGTATAGCCCAAGAGATGCAGGAAACAGCCCCTGTGATGTCCTGTCACCTGAAAGGCGTATGAAAACAGGCACATACATCTGTTATCCAAATGTTAACTCCGGGCGCCCTGTGTTGTCACGGTGGAGGGGGAACGGGGTTGTGGCTGGCTAAAGGAGCTCCTCAGGGGAGGCTTGGGTGCTCGGTAGTGGGAAATAATAGGAAAAAACAAAGCGACAAACATTTAAAGGGTTAGTTCGCCCATTTAAGACATGAAGTTGTATGGAATCCTTACCAGCACTATAGTGCATACACACAATGACCCACTCTGTAGTCACCTCCCTGGTCAGAGTTCTGGCCGCTGGAAGTTTTTCAAGAAAGTACTCCCGGTTAGTTTCCAGGGCCTCAAAACTGTGCGTTTTTATGTGAAAAATTTATTTGCGTTTCAAAGCTTGATTAATTTAACACACAAAAAACACGCCGGTCAAAATTCATACCTCAGTTTTAATCGGCACTATTTTCTTTCCATTTCTATCAATCCGTGCTGCTGTCAACGTCAACAGTGCGCACGTTCCGATCAGCTGTTGATAGCGCGACTCGCTGACAACATGTCTAGACCCAAGTTTAGACATGGGATCATAAAGTTAGTAAATAGAGCTTACCCGTGGTACTGGTACAGCAAAACTCTTTAAAATCAGTTTTTTTCTTTTTCCTCCTTGGTTGGGGATGTAATCGTCTTCGCTGAAGTGAGCACTGCACACACGATAATCCTTGATTCAGGATATTTTAGCTCCCGCAGAGTAGCCGATGGCAACCAGCCAAAGCTGTCTCGTAGCTATATCCGAAACAGGAAAACGATGGAATCTGAACGTTGATCCCGGCACATTCTTGTGGTCACAGCCTGGAAATTTACAAGTTCGCACCATCGTTCATTTTCTACTTTTTACGTCGTTTCGTAATCGATTGTGTAAACACTATGGAACAGCTGATCGGAACATGCGCACTGTTGACGTTGTTTTTTGTGTGTTAAATTAATCAAGCTTTGAAACGCAAATAATTTTTTCAAGTAAAAACGGGCAGTTTTGAGGCCCCGGAAACTAACCGGGAGTACTTTCTTGAAAAACTTCCAGCGGCCAGAACTCTGACCAGGGAGGTGACTACAGAGTGGGTCAGTGTGTATGCACTTGCTGGTAAGGATTCCATACAACTTCATGTCTTAAATGGGCGAACTAACCCTTTAATTTAACATTTAAAAGTATATTTCACTAAAGTAGAGTAAAAAGCCTGTCATCTATTTTCATTCCAAATCTGTATGATTTCCTTCTACGTTTTCTGAAAAAAAAGTTTTATTTAAAATAAATAAATAAATTATATATATATATATATATATATATATATATAAATATATATATATATATTTATTTATTTATATATATATTATCTCCTTGGAGCGCGATAATGTGGTCTTTTACACGCAAGCTGCTCTAATCTTTAATTAGGGGCCAAGCACTGAAAGTTCGTAGGCACCTACTGAAATCGTTGGCGTTCTTATTATTCTTCTTCTTCCATTTCTTCTTCCGTATGGAAGTCTATGGCAGCCCATAGAACCGCTTGCGGGAAAGTTATGAAATTTGGCACACTGATTTGGACAGTCTGTACAGTCACCATAGCAAATTTGGAGTCTCTAACTCAATCCCTCTAGCGCCACCAACTGTCCAAAGTTTCTCTCATGGTTATGCTAATAACTTTTGAACCATAGACGGTAAAAATATAAAACTGTCGGTAAAAAAAGATGGACGACGCCCCTTCGTTCTCTTCCATTGGTGAGAAGTGAAGCTGCCATTGTCCCGATATGGCGCTGACATCTTGGGACTTGAGTCTGTGCAGTTGCGATTTCGGGACCAGACATGCGCAGTAGTGAGCAGGAAGTAAAGCCGCGAAATCAACGTCCCGCTCGCGATATTTTTTTTCACAGGATGGTAGGGGAAGACTCATGAATATTCATTAGGGTTCTCAACCCTGATTGGTCTGATGACCTACCCCTAACCCCGCCCCTAAACCTACCCGTCACTGGGGGTCTGATGACTTAGCCCTAACCCCGCCCCTAAACCTACCCGTCACTGGGGTTAAGACCAATCAGGGATGAGTTCCCTAATGAATATTCATGAGTCTTCCCCTACCATCCTGTGAAAAAAAAATATCGCGTCCCGCTCTGGTCCCGCCCTCACTCTTGCTGAATCAATCGTAAGCATGCGCCTCTGCTGCAGAACAAACCATGTCGGTGTGAAATAATTAATTATAGAAATTTAGATATTAAATTTAAAGCTCCAATCTCCTCAGTCCTCCAAAGATCCCGAAAAAAAGTCCGTTGTTGCTTCAGTGACTACTTTGCTCAGAGAACCTGTCAATCACAGCTGTCAATCATGTACGCCACAGCACCGTTTTTATAGCATCAAATAACTAACTAAAAACAAACTTATTTTAAAAACAAACACTTGAAATTATACATCAGCGTGATGAAAACTACAGTAAATGACAGAAACTATCTTTGGAAAAAAGATATGTGGGAAGTGTAATTTAATTGTTTAGTTGGTCTCGCGTCCCATTGAATAACATGGGGAGGCGGGGTTTATGAGCTATACTAGGACCGGTCACCGGGGAGCGATCGAGACGCTTTGGCTTCACTTTTCAGGGCTTGTGCGTCACGCTTGTTTTGAACCATAAGGGCTAGAAACAAAATTCAATTGCATCATATGACGTCATATAAATCTTTTCGACATTTAGAATTTTTTAAAAAAACCTACTTTTTCGAACTCGTCCTAGATCAGTGTTTCTCAACCTCTCCTGCAGGTACCCCCTGACAGGACATGTTTTTGTTTTTACCCTGAAATGGCACACCTGATTCAATTAGTCAGCTACACATTAAGCCTTTGAGCCTTTAATTAATTGAATCAGGTGTGCCATTTCAGGGTTAAAACAAAAACATGTCCTGTCAGGGGGTCCCTGCAGGAGAGGTTGAGAAACACTGTCCTAGATGGTTGCTCCGATTTTCATGAAAATTGAACCAGATCATCTTCAGACCATGCCGACAAAAAGTTATGGAATTCAAGTTGATTCGTCAAACCGTTGTTGAAAACCGCACAAACTATTTTTACGTAGCGCTTGCAAAAACAGATGTAAGACATGTCATCACAAGCATGACTTGAGGCTACATGCTGCGTTTCGGCGCAGCGCCACCTACTGGTCTGGAGATACAAAAAAATATATATTTTTGGTTATAACTTCTGAATGGTTTGTCCAAGAATCATAAAAGTGATTTCGTTAGATTCAGGGCGTCATGCCGAGTCGACTGATATCCCATTTTTCCATATCGGCCATCTTGGGCAATTATTTACATGCTTATAACTTTGGATTTGGTTTACTTATTTTCACGGGAGTGAATCCTGAATCCTTACCGAGTCTAACGATATCAAACATTCTAGGTCTTGCCTTATGGTTAGCGCAATGTTGTAAATTAGCGCTTAAAACATTTGCCAATATCTTCGAAACCGTTAGACCGATCGAGACGAAACCACCGTAGGAAGTTTGGAAACATAGGTTGTTGTCAAAAACTAATGCCCAAATGTCAAAATGTTGATACTAAGTGGCAAAAAAATCCATTCAAAGTCGCCTATGGGTAATTTTTTATGCTCTCATACATATAAATGTCTATAAGTCCAACAAAATTAGATATTTTCACCAAATTTGACACATGTATGGGCTCACTCTGAGAACACATAAAAAAGCGGTGGAACTGCGCCACTTGGTGGCGCTATAATAGAACAAAACAAGGATGTTGCCATTAATTACAACATAATATCATGATATTAAATGCAACACTTTACGAATGCATTGGTGTACCATTACAAAACTCGGTATGTGTCTTGATAATCAATTAAATCACATTTTTAGTTACTGTATATATGATTTTTCAGCCATTTTGCCTAAAATCATCTTTAATTTCTCATTGTTGCAGTTGGTCTGACACTCCCAGCCATGTTGGCACGTCTTATTGTCTTCTTTGCGCTTGGCCCTGATAATTGCTGCTTGCAGCTATATTTCTCTATACCTCTATGTAAGCTCTATAGTTTCATGTTTGAAAATATATAAAAAAAATTTAAATAATAATTTTGTAAAATAAAATTTAAAAAACAACATTAAAATTATTATTATCATTAAATACTATTTTTTTATTTTACAGTAAAATAGTATTAGTAATATATTTCTTTATTGGTTTGGTAATTCCAGTGTTGTTTTGAACCCCAGTGACATTCATTGCACAAAAACACATTTCATGAACCTGTTTGAAGAGTCTGCCTGTCTATCTGACTACACAGACTTTCCTCAACTTGGTGTAATATGTGTAAATGCATGTCTATTTCCATCTGGAGGAAACGATCAAGTGCTTTGCCTAATTTTGCATGGGTTTCCACAAGAGATGGTCTTAGAAACTAAAAGAAAGACATTAAGGAAAAAAACGGAATAAACACTGAACTGATTGTTGATAGTTCTTTCCGAATGAATGACTGCGCGTTCTCCATTACAGCCTGCAGCAAAAAAACTTATGTCATATCCTATCTTATCAAAATGCATATCAAAAAGAGAGAGAAGAGAGAAAACTTTATTCAATCCAAATTGCCTGCAAAACGAAGCCTCTCAGAGAATTCCGCTTCTTTCATCTGTGGAATTCGCTCGCCGGAGCAGATTACATTTGAAGGAATCTGCCGGAATCAATGCCTCTATTGGCAGCTGTGCTATAACAGAGAGATGAGGTCTGGTATGGTCCCGTAGCCGCTGATGAGATACAGAGTTCCCCCCTCAAGAGAGAATGATTCATTAATCAAATATTCATACAGGCAGCATCATAAATACAGCTAGAACACAAAGTCTTCTCAAAGCAGCCATGCCTCCCAGCACAAGCGACCTTTCATGTAACACTGACTGAAAGGGCGGCATGTTGCCTCACCCTTAATGTCCGAAACTTCCCTTTTTCCGCTCTCCTCCATTCCTCGTTTCCTAAATACAGCCCTAAATGAATTTACTGATCACAGACACTGAGACGATGGGTCTATTGTGCTTCGCTGCTTCTGTCTTCACAACATGTAGTGGTGAGACAGGCAGTGACTTATTCTGCTTGCTTGGTTCCAGACCCTATGGGCCATGACCTTATTAATATAAGAATTTGTATTTAACATGAAAATAGCAAAGCATTGCTCAAACGGAAAAGAAACAGAAGAATTAACCATAGCAACACAGAGTCCAAGCAAGGATATTTACAATTACTTTGCCCTGGGAAGTGACGTAATAACCAGATACAGATTTATTCCATGGATGGGTTATGAAAAGGAGTTAGTAAGTGCGGGTCATTTTCATTTGCAGTGTTTGTTGAGAAGACGGGTTAATAGACTGAAAACAGCTCAATAACAAATTTGCTGTTCAGTAAAGAACGGAAGTTGAACTACTTAAAATAAATCCTGTAGGTAATTACAGATTGAGTAGAAACACGTTTTGATTATTTAACCATATTAGATTTATTTTTCATTTTTGAAACCAACAATTAAAAAAACTGAAACGTTCATTGTGCAAAATGATTTTGGCGATCAAAGTATGGTGTTACTACAAATACATGGTAGTAATTTACACAACTCTTAAAATTAACAAATGGTGGATTTAATAGGTTTGAATAAATAAAAGAAAAAATGATGCCAGTTACCTATACTATATCAACATTGTATTAGAGCTAGTGTTAAAGTTTTGTTCAATGCCAAGTGCTTTGGTTCAAAGGTGTTTCTAACAAAAATTAAAGCTATTCATGGCAGTACAATATCATCATATTTACAATTTTGTTAAAATGATACATCACCAAGAAAATAAACTTGAGGATATATATAAGGCATAATTTAATAATAAATTACTCCTTGATTCATACGGGTTTATATCTTCCATTACACCTTAAATAACACCGTGAGCTCCCAAAGACTAACAAGATCTTTGTAGCGCTAAAATGATGGTTTTTCATATTGGCTACTGTATAGTTGTTATTTGGCATTAATTCATCTTATAATAAGCAGTTTCAGTGCATACCAATGCACTATGACAATTTTTAAAAACGCTGGCAGCAGAGAGATCTAGCTACCACTATATTTAGTTATATGTGATACAGTGTTTTCTACTCACTTGTAAAGGCACATTATCCTTCTAGTTAACATAACATAAAACATAAGTTTTGTGAAGTTAAATCACCATATAATGTATATCTTTCAAAAACGTATTTTAAAAGTACAATAAAAGTGTTTTGAGTTATTGTTTTAAGAAATAATTAATTATATGTACCCAGAGAAAAGTAACATGATTCTATTTGAGAAAAAATACATTCTTGTTAAAAAAATACATGTATTAACCACGCATGTCTATTGCATTTATATGAGCACACTGAAATGTTTCCTGGTTTAGCTTGTAAATAAAATTGCAAATGTGGATGGCCCATGTGCATAAAACACTCCAGACTATGATCACCATCTCTGGATTAAACTTGGCTTTCAAGCGCATACTGACAGAATTATTGACATCAGTATGGGTTCAGTTAAATGGTCAACTCTGTGAAGCTAGTGAATGCACTGATTGGTCTTTTTGTTAAATGGCTTTTTCTGAAATGACATGAGGGTTCTATAGTTTAGGCCCACAGTGTTATGTAAATACAGCTCTGATTTGTGGTGTATCACTTTGCTCTTGGTTAGAGGCTTGAAGGGTTCTCTCAGAGAAGCACAAAGTCTCCCGATGTTGTCCCTGCTTTTCTTGAGTCCCTGATGAAAGGCCATTCTCGCTTTTCTACAGCCATCGAAAGTTCATAATCCTTCCTGTGTCCCTTCATAAAGGTGAATGCAGGGTACTTCTCTTTGGACGACGGCTCCAATATCTAGCAAATTAACAAACACTGTTTATCAACCTAAAATGTATAACATAACATACAACATTTGCCCCTAACAGTAGTCTCTGCTCGGAGCAGTGCCAATAGTTTCACAGTTTCCAATTACCTAGTTAAATGCTGCCACCTGCTGACGGAAACTTAAATAGCTGCCTTTCTACAGCTTTAAAAGGGAAATATTTAGCTGTTTTTTCTTGGACAGTATGTGAATTTAGGCATAACATAATACAACATTTTAAAATGAAAATTAACATGCCATTTTATCATCAAACAATATGGAACAATTTTTGCTATACTTCAATTAAAATGTGAACAAAGGTTTTGAAAGGTTTACCCACCTTTGAAAGTTCGTTGCAAATTCTTTCATAGTGTTCGACATTTTTGGAGTAGAATCCAATGGTACAGCTCGGGTCCATTTTACTGAAAGACATTTTCTTTGGTGATGGGCAATGAAAGGACTTTAAAGAAGAAAAAGATGAAATATCCATTAAAATGAGTCAAAAGCAGCAATTTGTTTTCCATGTTTGTGAAATCACAGTGATCCATACAATCCTGCGGTTCCAAATGATGGATGCGTGTTCATGTGAAACGATCATATTGCAGAAATAAAATATTTTACTTTTTGACACGTTTTTTGACAAATGTTGAATTCTGCCGGAGATCTGAAAGGCTTAGACAGCCGAGCAAAAAGTATGGCCCAATATTTCTGTCTTTCGCCAGGCCACTTGCTACAGCATGCAAAAAGCGTAAAAATAAGTTATGATGCTGAAAATCGTTGGAGCTATATAAAATGTTGGAGCTGATACAAAGACCAGAACAATGTGTAAATCTCTAGTGTTCGGTAATTGAGTGTGGAGGTCTACTTTCAGATTCATACCCTTAAGTACAGAAACTATTAAATTCACATCACCGTGCGCCGGTCAGCTTTTTGTAATTTCACATTACCTGCAGAGGGAAATCGCTTGTGCTGACATCCACAAAAGACTGACAGTAATGAGGATCCATGTAAATCAAGCTGTCATCTGCAAGGACAAAACAAAAGACAAGTTATTCAAAAAACACAGTGATTATTATAATGCCTATCCTTGCCCAATTTCTATGCAGAGCAGCTCAAAGTCACCCACCTCAGTTGGGCTTCAAACAATCAAATGCGAGAATTTTTTCCTAAACTCGGATGGATTAAACGCTGCATAATCGAATCTGGTTGTACAAGCACATTCTTTATGCAGCAAAGGAGGCTGTCATTTAATTTTGGTGTGGAGAAATTACTTTTACAAACATGCAATTATATTACATCATTTGCATATGATGAATGCAGACGACGGGTTGGGCCTGGCAGGGAGAATGTATTGCTTGTCATTTAGACATCATCGCGGAGTGTATTTCGAATTGCTAAAATGTAAATGGGTAAATATTGACTACCAACATGTCCAACTGAAGGTTTCCACTAGCTACTGAAGGTGATGGAGAGTGGGCTACTCTGGGTAGCTCTGAAATCTATGCAAGCTACTTATGTAAGTGGAGAAAGCCTGCTATTTCAGATTGCCTCACATGATAAATGGTGTAGTATTTTTGATGGGTTCGGGAAAAATAAAATAAGCTTCTCTGATGCCGCTGGCCTTCTCTTAGCATGCATTCTTTTACTTTGTCTCTTGAAGAGTGCGCATACTGACTTCTGAATAAAAAACTAACCTTGAAATCCAACAAAATAGTAGGCCTGCTTAGGCTTTCCTCCAATGATGCCGATACAGTACTCTAAGCTTAAAATGCTCTGGGGAGGAAAGAAAAAGAGAACAGTTAAGATCACTGTACTGTACGTTGAAAGCCACATCTTTAACAAATATTTCTCTTTTTTTGTCATTGTATGATGTAGCTGGTTTCCGCCACAGAATAAAAAATAAAAAAAGGTAATTGCGACTTTTTCATCTCACAACTGCGAGATGTAAAGTCGCAATTCTGACTTTTTATCTCATTAAAGTCGCAATTGTGTATTATAAAGTAAGAATTGTGAGATATAAACTTGCAATTGCGAGAACTAAACTCGCAATTCTTTTTTTCTCAGAATTGAATGTTTATATCTTGCAATTCTGACTTTATAACACGCAATTGGGAGATATTAAGTCAGAATTGCATAATATAAACTCGCAATTGCGTGTTATAAAGTTCTGAGGAAAAAAGTCAGTCTTTGACTTTATTGAATTGAACAATTTATAAGAATTGGACTTTATAATTCGCAATTGTGAGTGAATGTCAGAATTGCGAGATATAAACTCGCAATTGCGACATATCAATTTGTAATTGTGTGTTATAAAGTCAGAATTGCAAAATGTAATCTCGCAATTGTGAGATAAAAAGTTGCAATTATCTTTTAAAATGTTTTATTCTGTGGCGGAAACAAGCTTCCATACCAAAGCCTCACCTTGACAAAGCTTAAGTATTCTGGGTTGATCTTCTCTCCACCCAATCTCACAGGAATGAGGATGATGACAGCTCTACTATCAGGGGCAGCTCCAGTATTGAGTCCCTGAGGATCACAGTGGCTGCTCGTGCGCGCTGAATGGCTATCAATAACATCAGCACTGTACACTGCAGACAATCAACAACAGAGGTCAAAAACAGGTACATTTCTCTGTGAATTGGGAAAAATATAGCGGTTACTGAATCTAAGGGTGCTTTCACACTGGCACTTTTGGTGCGCATCCGGGTTTGATTGACATCCGACTTTGGTTCATTTGGATGATGTGAACGCAGTTTTCCGAACTCGGGTCCTCACCCGCGAACCGAACCAAGTGTGAAAGTGCCCTAATTGTACTTGTACTCTCACAATACACAATTCAGCAACGATTGTATGATGTCTGTGAGATAGCTTAAAGATATTTGGTGTGTGTTGGTTTTGTATTATAATATGTACAAATTACTATTCAAAAGTTAGGTAAGATTTTTAAGACATTTGCATTTAATGCATTTATTAGATCAAAAATACAGTTAAAAAAAAAAACAGTAATATTGTGAAATTTAAAATAATTATTTTCTAAAATATTTTAAAATGTTATTCATTCCTGTGATGGCAAAGACTTTTCAGCATCATTCCTCCAGTCTTCAGTGTCACATGATCCTTCAGAAATCATTCCAATATGTTAATTTGGTGCTCAAGAAACATTTCTTACTATTATCAGAGCTGAGAATGGTTGTTTAATATTTTTTGTTGATGCGACTTTTTGCTTATAATATTGTGCTTATAAAATATATTTTTTTGATGAAAATTTGTAATAAACAAAAAGACAAAGTATAAGCAATTTCACTAGTGGTTTTAAATGTCAGAAGTCTTCTATTAATCATATTTGCCCTTTTGCTGTTCTGTGAAAGAGTTTAGATGGAAATGTTCCATACCGGTGCAGTCCTGTGCTACATAAACACTTATCCCTTTCAGCATTGCATCTGCTGCCTCATCAACAGCTTTTCTGAGGGACGTATAGGAAGAAAGAGTGACAGGGTGAGATATATTTGACATACTGAACATTATAATGAGGAATGGGTGACTTAAACACAATAAAAACATGCATGTGTTATGGACTCTTTACCTGAGTATGTGTGCCACCACTGCTGGGCCGTACCAATCTCCTGCCTGTTTTCCAGAAGTCATTCCTAGCTGCACTAGTCTGTGGATGCCCAGCTGGGCTGACGGTCCGTCCCCAAACCAGGACACAATGGTGCGATGATATGCCTCTTGTAGGTATGAGTCGGCTTCCTCAGCCCCTCCTTGAGCAGGACAGAGAGGCAGGGTGACCTGTACTCTTTCTCCCTGAATGGAGGCCTCTAATGTGGCCACCAGTCTCCGTGCTGCACTGCTGGTCCATGTCTCTGCATCCAGCGGCTCCAAGGTCAGTGCTTCGGACCAGGTCCAGTCTGGTGACAGAGAGAATTATTTAAAAAAAATGCAGATGTTAATAATCTGCCACTCTCTTAATTCTAATTTGTATTTTGTTAATTACCTCATAAATTATATCCATATGGTGCACTAAGAAACAATGAAGCAAAAGTCTTTCAGAACTCCTGAAAGTTTGTCCTAGATTTCCCCAAATGTGACAGGCATAAATTTGACTTTTAAATGAACAGTAGGGCTTGTGCAAGAACAAAAGTCCAATTATGATATTCAATGTAGTCAGTATTTCACTTTTACTACATTTTATCCTCACAAACAGAGTGGGTGTCTGAAATGGTGTAGGTAGAAGTGCTGAGGGTCATAAAGGTGCCGGACCTGGCTGTGGGGCCATTAGGTAATGACCTTGCTAAGTGTCAAGGCCTGTAATTGGCCAATAAGTATATTTTATTAGCCATTAGCCTCTTTATAGACAGATATTTCTATAATGACATATTTCATTATAGGCGTGGGCTCTGGATGACGCTTCAATGTTGTTTTTTGAATGAAGGTATTAAACTGGCAAATGCCGTGGTCTGTTCAACATATTACACAAAACTGCCCTCCATTAATCATTTGAGATCTCATCCTTTAGAGAGTGACAACCTCTGACACTGAAATACCCAACCTCTAAAATAATTTTTTAATAAGAATTTCATTATGTAAATGAGAAAAACTTTGAGAGAGAGCTAAAAAAAAAAATTTTCTGGTGGGTGTTGCTAAAATATAATCAATCACACTCTCACACACACACTCACACATTTTTAAGTCTCTTATGCTCACCAAGGCTGCATTTATTTGATTAAAAATACAAAAAAAACCCAGTAATATTGTTAAATATTATGATAATTTAATTTTTTTTAATATTTAACATTTTTATTTATTCCTCTCATGCAAAGCTGAATTTTTAGCATCATTACTCCAATCTTCAGTGTCACATGATCCTTCAGAAATCATTATGCTAATATGATGCTCAAAAAACATTCATTATTATTATCAATCTCGAATAAATTTTCCCCAAAATTTCTTTGATGAATAGAAAGTTACATAAATATTTTTTTTGTAACATTATAGATGTCTTTACTGTAACTTTTGATCAATTTGATGCATCCTTGAATAAAAGTATTGATGTCTTTTAAATAAAATATATAAATATATACAAATATAAATCTTACCGATCCCAAACTTTTGAACCGCAGTGTATATAAAAGAAAAGTGGGTAGATGCTGAATGCATCTACTCATTACTCGTCATCATCATAATCTCACCTCTACCCAAGATGTGAAGCATGAGAGCCTGGGCCAATATCATCTGCCCTGCCCGGAGTGTACAACCCCACCCACAGTCTGAAGTGTGGGTGGAGCCTGGAAGGGCGGGAAACTCTTCTCGATAGGTCAGCCAAACTCGTGAGGTGAAGTCCCTTCGAAATCCATCAACATTGCCTGTGACAACATCGCCATCTAATGCCTCAGCAGAACGACTCTCAGTAGGACTTTCATCATCTAAGGGCAACAGTTAGCACAAACATTTCATGATACACATGGTGTGTCGGTGTCAGAAATTAGAGCCATCATTTTCATTTTAAAATGCCAGATATATTAAAGGGGTCATGAACTGCATTTATACAATTATTTTATATTGTTTCCTGAGGTGCACTTATAAAAATTGTCATCATTTAGAAACAGAAAGCCATTTTCTACCCTGATTTCAACTTCTGATTTGAACGCTCTGTTGGAAGGGGCGTGTCTACTATGAGACTTAAGTGTAAACGCCCACTGCTGTGATTGGCTAACATTTGCATATAAAATGAAGTATTGCATTTGGAATTCTGTAGAAAACTTTTACTACATTTTATTACAGCTGTCGAGATTAACAAATCTCCGTCGCATGAAATGTTGCAGCAATGAGCATTGTAGCCGATGACAGACATGCCTGTTGAGCGCATGAATGCAGTGATCTCGTCGTCATTGCTACTCAAGTTCTGCACTCTTCCGAATGCTTTTATCATAACAAACACAACATAAATAAGAGATTCATTGTGCAGTGTAGACAGCGTCATTGATTAGGCTATAATGCGAGTTTTGGCAAGAGTCCAGAACTCAGTTACTGATAAACTCGCGCTGTTTGATTGACAGCATCAGCGATTATAAAGGGAGGGTTCTTAAATCGCTTACTGTATATAATTTAATCACAATTTAATTAACATTATTTTCATGCTACTAAGAGAAACAATGTGAAGTTTAGTCACTGGCTTGATTTACTGAAGCATAAACAGCAATAAACGGTTTTGAGACTAAGAACGTCTGACTGTTCATGAACCATTACATTTCAGAAATTACTGAACACAGATTACGCATTAGAACATGGTTACTTACATGTTGAGGCATTACTGTCAGGTTCATATCCTACAGTAAAAGTCTGCGCCAAAATTGCGACTGATTTATCAAAGAATCCACAATGAAATGTGCCGAATACACAAATAATGCAGATCTACTGAGATATTCATATAGTTGACAAAAAAAAAAAAAACCTTCCTAGTCTTTTGGCAGGTAATGTTATTTTTAGTCCAGTGATCCGAGCCAGTGGGCGGGACCAAAGATGTGATGATGTAGTAGAAGTAGGCGTTGATATTCTTCTGCAGAGGGGGTCTAATGTAACAATATGAGTATTTTTCTGAGCTTGGTTTCAATAAAAGCTGTTATTGGACTACTGAGGAAGTTTTGAGTTCTGATAATGTTTTTACAGTACAATGACCTACATTTTAACAGATTAGAAAATTAGATATTCATGACCCCTTTAAATAAAAATAGAATGTGAAGGATAACAATTTAAAGGGGACCTATTATGCCCATTTTCACAAGATGTAAAATAAGTCTCTGATGTCCCCAGAGTGTGTATGTGAAGTTTTAGCTCAAAATACCCAACATATAATTTTTTACAGCATGTTTAAATTGTCACTTTTTGTGTCTCAGAAAAACCCACCGTTTTAGTGTGTATCCCTTTAAATGCAAATGAGCAGCTGCTGCAGCACAGAGGGCGGAGCCTCACGAGCTCGCGCTCAGTCAGGACAATCATCTCACGGAATGATTATAGGCTTGTTTGAGATGAGCAAAATCTGAGCAGAACCGATCACCGGTGATCAGCGCGTAATGCATGCCGGTTAGAAATGTGTCCGAGTGCGGTCCGCCCTCGCTCTCGCAAGTCGCACGTGTCGGATTCTGCAGTCGCGCGCAGTTGCTCTCCACCGACTGCGCTGATCAAAAGCATGATGGGAAACTGTGAAGGTATTTTTGGTGCAAAACTACTGAACGCCTGTGACAGTGAAATTTGTATTTTTAGAGAATAGCCACACATGTGTATCAGTAAATTTGAAGTCACAGAGAGAAATGCATTAAGAGTTGCAAACTTGTAGACTTTTTTTTCTCTCCCACAAACACAACAACAGTTACACCTTCTCAAATTCTTCATTGCAGGTGCACAAATCCTATTCTACAAATCACAAATTAATAAACTCGTGCGCTCACATTTTTGCTACAGTTGCTGCAGTGAATATGGTGCAAAACGCTTTTAAACACCCGCATCAAAAAATGTGAAGTCACGGAGAAATTTTGCTCATCCGCAAATCAGTATGTGAATTCATCCAATGAGAGTTGCACACTTGTAGAATATTTTCTCACAAATATCTTGTATATTTTTCTAGCACAAACACAAGTACATAAATACAGCTGCTTGAATCTGCAGTGACGAATCTCAAACACTGTTTTTCGCTTTCAAGTGACAAGTTTCGCGCGCTCTCCCTTTTGCACCATATATCTCGTTAAATGTGGAGCAAAACTGACTTGTGCATCTGTAGAGACAGTGGGCGGAGCCAACATTAATATTCATGAGTTTCCCGGGCATGCGCGTGGAACTGCTCATTTTAGTTCACTCAGAGGTTCACTCCTCGTTTCTCGGCAGGTTTAATGGGTTATTTCGAAAAAGGTAAATATAGTTTCAGCGTGAACTTAAATTACAATTGTGCATCATTTCATAAAGTTCATCATGTTTTTATTAGTTTGCACGTTTTTTGCATTCGTTAATGATTGAATGATTGCATGCATTCACTTCGTGTAGGCCTATAAAGTACAGAAAACTTCAATTCATTTCGTTGTGCTTTTCCTTTGTAGCTACATTGCAATAATTTAAATATCACAGGTTCCACTTTTACTGTAAAACCAAAAATTCCAGAACACCTGAATGATTACCACAACACTTATTTCCAACAGAAGAGCAGATATAGAATATTCTTAAATACATGAACCATTACCATTTCATTTATTTATTGCTAAGCTCTTCTGATACCTTACCTTAAGCTTTACAACTGTGTCATCTCTGGCAATAATCTCTGGGAAATAACTCCACAACCATATCAGTGTACTAATAAACATTTTGCACCTGATGTTTCTCTTTGTCATGTTATTTCTTTCTTTCACAATGATGATCTTTGATACAAATGCATGATCTATTTTGTTGCACAACAAACACATTCAACAACATGTTTTAAAAGTCATAAAGTTCTATAAACATGCATGTTCTTGATTGGGCTTCAATTAGAGGCACTTCTGACTTGAACTCTTGAAAAATGAAACCTTTAAACTTTGATGGATCGATGTTAAAAATGACATTCTCATCATTTTCATCACTTAAGATTAGCATGACAAAAGTTTGGAATCACTATGATTTAAAAAAAAAGTATACTTTTATAGCAGGTAAGGTCAAGGATGCCTTAAATTGATCACAAATGACAGCAAAGACACTTATAATGTTACAAAAAAATAATAATTTTAAATAAATGTTGTTCTTTTGTACTTGCTATTCATAAACAATCCTGGAAATATATGCTCCATGATGATTTCCACACTTCATTAAGCAAACATTTTCAACTGTGATCATAATCTGAAATGTTTCTTGAGCGGCAAATCAGTATTAGAATGATTTCTGAAGGCTCGTGTGACACTGAAATCTAGAGTAATGAGCTCTGCCATCACAATAATTTTTTTTTAAAACATTAAAATAGAAAACTTTCACATATTTACAATATTTCACAATATTACTGTTGTTCAGATAAATGTAGTCTTGGTACCCTACCTAGAACCTTACTAATACCAAACTGTTGAACAGTAGTGTATATATTATTATATCAAAGCCAGCACAAGCACACCTTGCAACCAAAACATTAAAAAATAGTGTTACATTATTTTGCCAGTATGTATATTTGTAAATATAATTATTTTAGAACATCAAATTGGTTGCTTATTATATTCCGTAAAATAATGTTAAGTGTTTTTTTCCTCATTTACAGTAAGCTAGTTGTACCATATGTAATTTATCCACTTTTGTCCATACAATTTTGTTTCATCCAAATTGTACTTAAGTATTAAAGCAACACATTCATGCTTCTGTGTGGCTTATTTAAATGAACAAGAATTTAAGAACAATCACACCAGGATATATTTGTAAAAAAAAAAAGTGTTAGCCCACAGATACATTTATGAGGGTTTATTTAATTTATTGCAATCAACAAATGATAACAATTAGTAAAATACACAGTTTTAAATCTTCGCAAGGTGCAATTTATATGACGAGTTGAAGTTTGCTGTACTTTATAGGCCTACACGAACTGAATGCCTGCAATCATCCAGTCATTGACTAATGCACAAAACGTGCAAATTAATAAAAACATTACGAACTTTACGAAACGATACACAATTGTAGTTTAAGTTCACGCTGAAACTATGTTTACCTTTTTTGAAATAACCCATTAAACCTGCTGAGAAACGAGGAGTGAACCTCTGAGTGAACTAAAATGAGCAGTTCCACGCGCATGCCCCGGAAACTCATTAATATTCATGTTGGCTCCGCCCACTGCCTCTACAGATGCACAAGTCAGTTTTGCTCCACATTTAACCCTCTGATGGTCTTAAAAAAAAAATCACACTTGTGGTCTTCGGGGTCTATTGGACCCCAGACAATAAAATTTAATTTTGTAACAGAACAATATTTTTTTTCTAACAAATATAATTTTTCTCTGTTTATTAATGTTTTTACTCAACATTTGTGCAGTTTTTGGAGGATTTATGATTTATTTTTAATTTCTCTAAATAAATAAATAAACATTTATTTAAATAGGATTTTTACAAAAAAACAGCATTTTACGTTAAATTAAATTTATTGAAAACCCAGATTTCAAAATTTCATTCCTGGGGATACCATGGATAATTTTACAAGGTTTAATGTAAGATTTTTGCCCATTTGTTTTGAAAATACAGGTTAAAATTTGTAATAAATCACTTTAACCACTAGATGGCTATAGAGCTCCATAAGGCCTATATGCTATTTGAATTACTGAAAGATTCTAAAGTTTCTAAAGTTGGATTCAGTTGGATTCATATATAAAAATTTTAAAACAATTATAACAAAAATAAAATACTTTTTGTCAAAGTTCAGCATTTTTTTTGTACTGAAAAAAACAACAGTTTTTCAATAATGTTACAGTATGATTATAATCAAACCTGAACAACATGTTACAAAAATAAATGTTGGAGTCTTAAGATTGTATCATTTATTTCAACTGAACTACAATAACAAATTAGCAAATAAAGCAGTAAAAAAAAAAATTGTAAAAAAAAAAAAGATTTGCGTTATGTTCTGCGTTGTTTCTGATTTTGATGATGAATTTTGTCTATTTTGAGTCCAATGATAAATATGTATTTATTTATTTATAGATATTTAAAATATATAATAAATCCTCCAAAAACTGCACAAATGTTGAGTAAAAACATTAATAAATAAAGTAAATTTATATTTGTAAAAAAAAAAAAATATTGTTCTGTTACAAAATTAAATTGCATTTTTTGGGGTCCAATGGACCCCGAAGACCACGAGTGTGACTATTTTTGTCACGCCTACATAAAAACAGATAACGTTCCATTTTAATTTTTTTTTGTAGATCTAGGAAGTGTTGAGAGCCGTAGGAAGTTTCATACCATTTGGAAAAAGAGAAAATTTTTATTAATTGAAGCAAAAGTCATTTGGGGTCCAATGGACCCCACCGTACATCAGAACGAGATATATGGTGCAAAAGGGAGAGCGCGCGAAACTTGTCACTTGAAAGCGAAAAACAGTGTTTGAGATTCGTCACTGCAGATTCAAGCAGCTGTATTTATGTACTTGTGTTTGTGCTAGAAAAATATACAAGATATTTGTGAGAAAATATTCTACAAGTGTGCAACTCTCATTGGATGAATTCACATACTGATTTGCGGATGAGCAAAATTTCTCTGTGACTTCACATTTTTTGATGCGGGTGTTTAAAAGCGTTTTGCACCATATTCACTGCAGCAACTGTAGCAAAAATGTGAGCGCACGAGTTTATTAATTTGTGATTTGTAGAATAGGATTTGTGCACCTGCAATGAAGAATTTGAGAAGGTGTAACTGTTGTGTTGTGTTTGTGGGAGAGAAAAAAAGTCTACAAGTTTGCAACTCTTAAAATATTTCTCTCTGTGACTTCAAATTTACTGATACACATGTGTGGCTATTCTCTAAAAATACAAATTTCACTGTCACAGGCGTTCAGTAGTTTTGCACCAAAAATACCTTCATAGGAAACGACTTGCTGACGACACAGCTTAATGTTGATTGGTTTAAACAACCGTGATGTATTGTTCTCTTTAAAAATGTTTGATTTTAAAACTCGGTTATCATGTTTTATGTGTATATGTTATGTGTGAATATTCCCAAACTCACGGACAGTGCGATCTCTATGGGTTAAGCAATGTCATTTTATTATATAAAAAACACATAGCCTATGTCTGTATTAAAGAAAAAATGATTGATAAACACTTATTTGGAATGGAATTAAATAACAAGTACTTTTGGTGTCTTGTTCATTATATTTATTTTCATATAAAAGCAACAGAACTTAAATTACATCCGGTTTATTAGCAACACTGTGCACGAGCGTGAATCCCGCGATATCCATCATTGATCTCGCAGGTGTCAGACTCAGATCCACTGCGAGAAGAGAGAACTGTCCGGCTTGCCTGCGCTTTTTTCACTCCTCCCCTCACTGCAGCCTCCTACTTTCGACTACATTTCAGGCGAGGCAAGGCGCATCCGAAACAAGCCTAATATCAGAACCAAGCGGCAACCTCCCTGGGTGCTTCTCATTTCTTATTTGTGCATCCTCGTTTCCTTTCCTCGCGCCTTAGCTCCTCCCCCTGTAGGATGCGAGGGAAGGCTGCGAGGAAAGAAAATGAGGATGAAGGAATCGAATGAAAGCTTTTTTATACATTGGAATACTTGATCACTCGAGCGTCACTTAACAGCGTCATCAGCAGCGCTCAAATGATCTGCC
This sequence comes from Gila orcuttii, assembly GCA_026230005.1. NCBI lineage: Eukaryota > Metazoa > Chordata > Actinopteri > Cypriniformes > Leuciscidae > Gila > Gila orcuttii. Next base: position 31,851,883 of record JAPDVR010000011.1, read on the forward strand.
CTTATGTTGTTGAAGTTTGGTTATTTAAGAAATTCATAATAAATAATAATAAAGCAAGATACCCTGTTGAAATATGTGTGATGTGTGGTTTATTTAAACTGCAAAGGTAAAGTATAAATTAAAACGATTGTGATCGATGTGAAGGGGGAGGAGAATTGATACGTGCGTCACGTTTAGTCGATAAAACACTTCCGCATAGGATACACCAGTGTATCCTTGCTCATAACTCCTCAGGAAGCCTACTCACTCCTCGATCCTCGCCTCCTCGCGGTGCAATTAGAGAATTGAGATGTCCTTCAAGATGGCTGAGCTCGATCGGTTTCCGGGTCATAGGATGGAGGACGGAGGAGCGAGGAGACGAGGAGGGATATTGAGAAGCACCCCCTGTCTCTCTCTTGAAACCAACACGGAAGTGAATTAAACTGCAATTCATCGCCTGGCCGCTTGAGGCTGGCAGCAAAAGTGAGTCAAATCTGTATCTCCCCCATGTTAAAATGCCCCAATTTACCGCAGAAAAAAAATGTTTACAGCCTGGTGTCTTAAGTTGTTTTGGTCTATACAGCTAATTTTGCTCTTCATGACAACTGTGAGGGGGGTGATTTTTTTTTTTAGAACTCATCCGTTTAAATTATATTAAGCCTTAAAATGCTGCATAATCAAGGGCGTGGCCACTTGAGTGACAGGTGGATTGCCGCTGCTGTCACTAGCCGTTTGTCTGCTCTCTGTTAGCCATCATAGCTGATTCCAGCTGCTGAACTTGTCATCTCTGCCGTGTTTGTACTTTTTTCGGGATTATTTCATACAGTTTATTACACGCCGCCCTTATACCTTCGCCCACGCCGTTGGATTCCGTCGTTGTCGAGTGTCGAGAGAACAACCAGCGCTGTTCTTCAGTTGTTTTCCTCTGTGAACATGCACTCATGGATGTCTGACAATATCGTTGCTTTTTGGAGTTCAGATTTAAAAACGTTTAAGATATAGAGGCCACATTCGTTCTGCTGTACCGTTGATCTTACGGAGCAGATAGACTATAATATGCTTATTTAACTTTTTAGTGTTCAATAAAAAGTACCGTCAGATGAAATCCTGCAGGTGTCAGTGCTTTCTCTTCGTCCCTTAAAGGTGCTCAAAGCAATGTCGGGTGACATCACTTCTTGTTGACGTATAAAGTATTGTCAAACAAAACGAAGGCTAGCTAGACCCTCCCTCCTCCTCATCCGCGCACTAACCCCCCAAACCCTTCTTATCGGTTATTGGCTGGAACAGTTTGTTATGTTTTGTGGTGCGGGTAAGCCCAGTTTGTTTTTGTTGCCGTTTGTGTAGCCTGAGGTGTCTGCAGAGACCGTGTTTTTTACTAGTGTGTTCAGGGGACAGGCAGCTAGCGGATAGTGAGGAGATGTTTGTTGTATGTGACAAAAAATGTTTTGGCCTAAAAAACGCGTGACATCGCTTTGAGCACCTTTAAATGAGCGCGGATTTCTAGTGCATTACTTGAACTTCTTAGGTAATATCTATCAGAATTTAAAATGGACTGAATAAAGCTCTCTACGAACTTGACGTGCAGTGCCGGGCTGACATGTAAGTTATGCGCATGAATCACTGTCACACACACGCTCAGAGCAAATATTGTAAGTTACTTCATGAGAATAATAATGCATCACAATACACATAGTCTCACGGTTAGTTATGTCTTTTAACTATTATAGTATTTCAAAGGGCAAAAACATGAACTTTAACTATTGGCTTTAGGTCTACTTCTTCAAGTCAGCTGTCACTTTAGAGCGAGGCCAGTAGCACATTAGCTTAGCCTGAGCAAACTCGATCACGTCGAGCTAGGCGGGCGTAGTTTCAGCATCCAGGCATCTCAACTCCACCCACGTCCCGCATTTTTGCCCATTTTCGTTTATCCGGGAGTGACGCACTGTGACGCGCTTCCAAGATGGCGACGAGCGACTCCGCCCACTTTAGGCTTCAAAAACCACACATATGATGTCTGTGTCAAAAACGCTCTTCAGAAACCTACGGGTGACGTCATGGACACTACGTCCATATTTTTTTACAGTCTATGATCAGAACATAAACTCTCAGTAGCCGTGTTCATTTAGACCCGGAGTCAGACAGTGATGCCCACAGAGCCAGATAATATATGCTGTATGGAGATAGAACAGGTATAGTCTAGTTTAATTGCGGTTAGAACTTATTTTTCCATCTTGCTTTTATCCACTATTAGTACAAGCCTGTTGTAGCAGACCGCATGTTGTAAAAATATACTGATGAGTTCAGTGAAGTTTATTGTATATCACACAAAAGATGAAGCGTCAATTTCACTTCAGAAAATCACTTTAAGAGCTGAATAAACACTGTATAAGAGGTCCGCATTAAAGTCTTATCCATAAACTCTCTCCCTCTCCCTTTCATTATTATCAACATACACAGCAAAGTATAAAAAACACTCGTTACAACTAACGTTAACAGTAAACAAATATTATACACACCTTTTCAGGGGGTGCTTAATTAACTTGTAAACTGTAACTGTTATATCCGAAAAAACAACTCCTATGAACTGTAATAAAGTGCGCACTCTCACTTTCATTACTGCCATGGTCAATAACGTTAGGTCTATCGCTCCAGTAAATAATTAGAGCTATGAAGATTAATACATCCAGCTACACAACACCGACAACGCTTGGGAGACATTCTCGTCAGTGCAGCAATGGCGGATGTGTACAACTCTCAACTCGCTGTGAACTCGATCAGGGCGGTTCTATGTTAAAACGGCAGTGTCTGTCAACACTCGTGGGCGGGGCCTGTGGCTTTAGTGACGTCACTAAAGCCACATTCTGAAAACAGGTCGTTGGGAGACACTGCTTATGATTTATGGGGATTTAAAAAAAAGGAGTGGGTGGATTTTTATCACTGCTGGGTGGTTGTGTACACACACTGCCATCACACATTTATGTTCAAACACCATGCAAAAGTGAATTTGTCCCCTTTAAGAAATATGTGTAAATGTTCTGTGTAAAACATCTCACCCACAGCCTTGAAGTGGTAGCATTTCCCCAACAAGAAAACCGGAGAATTACGGCTAAAGGCAGTTTTTGATTTAAGAGCCCAACCTTGAAGGGTTAAAGAAAATGCAAGATTAGTCACGTGCACAGGTATGTCACTTGTGAAAGACTGCAATTAACATCCTAGTGAGATCTGTCATTACATACTGTACTTCACATTGTGCCATGCTGACATAAACTTGGACTTCAGTTTCTCCACCTCGTCGGTCTCTTTAGTCTCCATTTTATTAGCCACGGAGCAGAACCCATCACAGCACATACCATGGAGTTTCTATTAAAAGTTTTAAGTATTACGAAAACAAGTTATGTCGTTGTAGAAAGATGTAATTTTACTAATTTACTCACACAGATGACATTTCCACCACATTTCCATAATAACGTTGCATAGTAAAGAATCATCAGAATACGGCCATATTAACACAAATGCAGAACAGAAAAGAGGCTAGCATGCTAATTAATCAGTGAGCGTACACTTCAAAACGTTACAACGTTGTCTACAATAAATGTAAATGCAAACAAGCGGCGAACGGATTGTAACATAAACAATTGAATATATAAATATATACTTTAAAACATACCTGCTCACATGTCTTGTTATACAGAACAACTCACAGTGCAACTGCTCACTTCTGTTTACATTTTGAGGAAGTGGCTATTCTCGTTCGGTCTCGCGGTATTTTAAGATATTCTCCCGTCTGGCACATTCTTCATGGAGTCGTATGAATTAGTGCAGAGCCATGTAGAGATCATAGGTAGAGATACATATCTCTACATGGCTCTGGATTAGTTATAAGGAAGTCTGACTCATTTCTGCCAACCAGTTCTTTTGAACCACTCGTAAAAAAAAACTTTGGGTTTTGTGGTTATGTGGTTCCTTTTTAAATTAATTACAATGATTGGAAAGATTTTATGTTAGAGTCAAATATTTATTAACAGCAACTAATTGTGTGTGTATTGATAAAACATAGTGAAGAATATTTGTAGTACAAATACTTTGTTTGTTTAATTGCGTAAACGAATCGTTTAGATGGGTTTTGTAAACGGTTATATTAAAACGTTTTCCTTCACGAATCGAACGATACATGTCATACATGCAGCATATTTTACATCAAATAAATCATAGAAATATTGACGACTTTTTTAATACCTTAATAACTTATTCTTGGGAGATACATAAATCCAAAATATAGCTTATCAAACATATCAAAAACTCATTTGGATATGCTTTACTTTAGTGGAGATGTAGTACATACAAAGTGACATTAAACGATTTTTTGCTGATTATTTTCCACTCTTGCTTGTTAAGGGTTAAAATCTAGTTTTAATTAAAATCTAATTTTAATTATCAAATGAAATAAGTATGTATTCTTTAAGCTTTTCTATAATTTGTAAACATTATTGCTCTTTGCAATGTTATAAAGTATCAGTTATCGAATGCGTCAAAATTATGCATATTACAATAACATTACACAAATAAAGCTGTCATTGACTACAGATTGCACTATCGGTGGAAGTGGAAACGGATGCATTTCACACTTTTTAGTTACACTGATAGCTTCCTGTAAAAGAGCCCTCTATTGTACGCACAGGATATGAATCATGTTGGGAACACTCCAGCCCACGATCCTAAAAGACTGCACTGTTAATTCCCTATAATATGTCTTGCTGCCAAGAGAAATCTAAAAACCAAATAGAAAAAAAAAGCATAATAATAATAATCTCATCTAATCTGTAAAAGATAATATGCGTTTGTTTTTCCAGTTTTACGGTACGTTCTCTTGTGCGTTGTTATTTTTCCCAGCCGTAATCCGCAAGTCCCGCCCCTGAGCTCCTCCTCACTGTTTATTATGGTTACTACGGTTTTATGAGTGACTTTGCAACTGTCCAATCACAGACGTCTTTTGGGAGTCAGGAGGTGGAGCTTAACGGAATTCGGGTACGGGTGGGGAAGGAATATCGCGGCTGGAGTGCTGGAGTTACTCGAGCACTCAGCGGCTACAGTCATGGCTGAGCGCCGCGCCTTTGCCCAAAAAATCAGCAGGTAAGAATATCTAACGCATCTCCTGTTTATATATATGTTCTCCCCGAGCCGTGCGACCATTCTTTGTATGCTGCCTGATGCAGTTGGCGAGTGTGCCTGTCTTTTCCAAATAAGGCCTAGGCGTTGAGTTAGCTGGATCAGACCCTGATTTATAGGCTGTATCTTAAAACCTAGTGAGCTGCCTACCCAGCCAGCACGTTTGAGTCGGATAAGCTCGTCTGGAATGTTGTCTAGGTAGACAGCTCTTTAGGTTTTGAGTCACAGCCATAGAGATGCCCGAGTGACCCACCCTAAGCTGCAAGACAGCAGTCGGCTATGATGCCTTTGTGCTTCTGTGCATTAAAATCAGTCTTCATCGCTGGGTTTATAATCTACAAATGCGACTTTGGTTGAGCCCATATGGGGAATTAACGATGCAGACTTGGAGTGAATCAATGGAATGCAGTGTTTGGGTTTTGTGAGACGATGGCTTGATATACTGACACATCGATAGGATCATGAGATGTTATGCTGTCAGTATGCAATTTCTGAGATAGTGTAGCAGTCAATATGCAATCATATTGTAAATGTACAGCGCACTACGGCTTTGATTTCAAGAATATGATTCATTAAAATGAAAATGTATTTAAAAATAACGTAAACAATGATTTTACGCCTAGAGATCATGAGTAATAATAATGCATAAGCATGTCTTGTGTATCATAGAACACTACCAACTTCAAGTGACAAGTGCTCAGATTGCTTGATATAGCTAAAGCCAATTTCAGAATAAGATCTAGAATAACCTGCAATACAATGTATCATTAAATTAAATCAGATACTTGGCCCTGTAATGACACTGTGATTGATGCTTAAGTTAAATCTGCTCAGATTTTGGCTAGTGGCCCGTACTTTGTGGAGCAAGGTCCCTGGGTTATTGTAATAGACTATAATTAAGTCTCATCATTGAATTTAGACATATATTTTCAATTGAGATTTCTTTTGTGATGTTAAGTCACAGATTAGACCACATATGGATCTAAAAAAAGGAAGTGACCTTTTAGGCTCCCCTGTGGTTTCCACAGTCATGGCATATCCCAGATGCTTAAAAATGTTGTTGTCTTGTCAGAGATGTGTAATGTTATGATAAGATCATTCAATATAGACTTGGTGGCACCCGCTGCCCTGATTCCAATCGTTAGTTCTTACTAACCAAATAGAAAAACATGTTTATTGATATGATCAAAAACTTTACTAGTTTTGTTTTATTAATAAAGGAATGTCAGTAGATGTTTTATTTAGGGCTGTCACTTTTGTGAAAAAATCCTGTTCGATTTTTGAGACATATGTGTTCATTGAATCGATTGTAAAATCGATTTTTCCATGTTTAAAGACGTTTCCATTTTCAACACCAAATATTGGCAAATCCACGGACAACTAACAGGCATTAGGACGAACGTAAAGAGGGCGCTTGAGACGCGCACAAGTCAGCAATATTTCTGATGATTTATTGGCGTGAAGTATTGTGCACAATGACAAACAGGAGTGCAACATTCAAGGATTGAAATTAACACCCGCCAAATTCGGATAAAAATGAACTTTGGTGGGTAACGCTGTCATATCACGAGCCAATTTGGCGTGTTTCTATGTTTACTCACTTTGCTGGGGAAGTTCGTGTAAGCCAAATCTGCGCTGATTTAGCGCAAATACGGAACTCGTGAGTCCTCATGATATATTAAATGCAGCGTATTGCGCAGAATCTGCGCATTTCTGGCTTGCTTGAACACACACGTCACTAAGCAACAAATAACGGCACGCTTGTTCACTTGGACTGAAGTAATAGCGAATATTAAAAAGCATTTGGTTAACAGAAAATACATTTGTTATTTTCCAACATCCTACATGTTCTGTGTACTGTATTGATCTGTCTACCTAACATACATTTTTGGTAAAAAAAAAAAAAAAGGCAGTTAAAATCGATTCCCTATTTTCGTTTTCGAAACTTGTGTTGGTTGGTCCGATCGATTGTGCAATCGATTTTCGAACGTAAAGTGACAGCCCTAGTTTTATTATTACCCATAGTATAGAGAATATAAAGCCTCAGAAAAGTCAATGTATATCTAATTTTTTCACAGTCAAAACAAAACTGAAAGCTCTGAAAATCTTGGATTTCCCCCTTTTTTCCATTTTATTTTTATTGAATGCAGTGCTAATTGGATCTGAAAGCTTTTCTCGTAAGTCTCAGAAACTGTTTCTCATGGCTCTGTTAAGACTTTTTCAGAGGTGTGTGAAATATGCACCGAAATTCATGGTTAGCCGGGTCCTCGGTAAACAACACATTCGTGGGCTAATCATCTGTTCCCTCTTCAGGAATGTCCAGCCTAAATAAAGGTCCCTCCAGAACCAACCGAGGGCGGGTTTTTGTTTTCGTGTACGTCATCCTACACATAGTAGAAGAGGATTCTGATTAGGGATATTAACTGGTAGACTATGCTACAACAAAGACATTCTGATAATAATACTGTCGATTTGACTCTTACTGCTGACCAGACACATTGCTTTGGTTCAAACTTAAAGGGTTAGTTCACCCAAAAATGAAAATTATGTCATTAATGACTCACCCTCATGTCGTCCCAAGCCCGTAAGACCGTTCATCTTTGGAACACAGTTTAAGATATTTTAGATTTAGTCCGAGAGCTTTTTGTCCCTCCATTGAAAATGTACGTACGGCACACACTCTTTGTCCAGAATGGAAATAATAAAGACATCATCAAAGTAGTCCATGTGACATCAGTGGGTTAGTTAGAATGTTTGGAAGCATCGAAAATACATTTTGGTCCAAACATAACAAAAACTACGACTTTATTCAGCATTGTATTGTCTTCCGGTTCTGTTGTTGATCCGCGTTCACGATTCCGCAGTGACCCTGCTGACGTAAGACGCTGATGACGTGTTATCTGGTGCGCCCGAGCTTCGTTTACAGTTTGAGGGAGACGGGCGCTGTATTCAAGCTATTCTACATTGTTTGTATTTTTGTATTGCTATATTTTTTTTTAAAATGGTGCGTAGGTGTGCATGTCGCGGATGTCCTAATCTCCAGATAACACGTCATCAGCGTCTTACGTCAGCAGGGACACTGCGGAATCGTGAACGCGGATCAACAACAGAACCGGAAGACAATACAATGCTGAATAAAGTCGTAGTTTTTGTTATGTTTGGACCAAAATGTATTTTCGATGCTTCCAAACATTCTAACTAACCCACTGATGTCACATGGACTACTTTGATGATGTCTTTATTTCCATTCTGGACAAAGAGTGTGTGCCGTACGTACATTTTCAATGGAGGGACAAAAAGCTCTCGGACTAAATCTAAAATATCTTAAACTGTGTTCCAAAGATGAACGGAGGTCTTACGGGCTTGGGACGACATGAGGGTGAGTCATTAATGACATAATTTTCATTTTTGGGTGAACTAACCCTTTAAGTATTTTTTTTTTCTGTTTGTACTTTACAGGCCTAGCTATAATTCAGTCTGTGAAAGCTAAAAGATAAAAAGTAATTCATTACAATCTTGTTATAGATCTACTCAATAGTAATGGACCTTTGTCAATAATCTATTGGCAGTCATAAGCAACAGGCACTTGAGTGTGTTTGTGTGTATATATATATGTATTTTTGCTGTGAACTTTCCAAGCCGAGTCCTATTAAAGATCCATTAATATTATGCTTTTGTGTCTTTTTTGACTATTCCTGCTGCCTGATTTGTGCATGGTCATCTTAAAATATATTTTGTTAGAAAAATATGGAAAATAGTGGCCACATTTTCAGTGTGTCATTTTAGTGAGCCCAGTATGCTGTATCTGTTTGATGTATCATACATATTTGTCATTTACAAAAGCCTGAGACAAGACAAAAAAAAGGATCTTATGATGGCCATTTGGAATAGCATAACTAGGCTACTTGTTCCATTTTAGCAGGAAGCAATTTGTGCACTATACTGTACACTGTATGCAAGATTACTGGAATACTTGGATGGTGTTTTACTGTACTGTATTGTTCTTTATCATGCTGTGTGCTTGATTTCCAGTGGGATGGACAAGTCAGTAATATTTATCATGATTCATTTGTTGGCTCACATGTTTAGAAAGACACTTTAGTCTTAAAATAAAAATGCAAAATAACCATATTTAGATTTCCAAGGTGATAAGAATGGCATTGAATTAAATTGTTGGTAAGATCTTTTAATGTTTCAGAAAGAAGTCTCTTATATTCACCAAGGCTGCATTTATTTAATAAAAATGTGAAATTCTCACAATTTAAAATAACTATTTTTACAAATATATATATATATATTTTAAAATCTATCTAATAGTATTCCTGTAATGAAAAAGTTATTACTCCATTGCCACAGGATTCTTCAGAATTAATTATAATATGCTGATTTGGTGCTCAAGGAACATTTCTTAATTACCATCTACGCTCTCTTGTTGTTCTCCAGGACTGTAGCAGCTGAGGTCAGGAAGCAGATTTCTGGTCAGTACGGAGGCTCTCCTCAACTTCTCAAAAACCTCAGTGTGGGTGGGAATGCCACTAGCAATGCTGTAAGTAAAACATTTCCAATCAAATATTTTTTTCTATGTTAAATCGGAGAGATTGACTCTTCAGAAAGTATATACCACCACTATCCCCTTCAGTGTGATACTGTCTTCCTTGGTGGATAGTGGCAACAGTTCTCACATTCTCTTTCTTTTCCTCTTTGGATTTCTCCCTACAGATTCCTCTGACAGAGGCTATAGAGCCAGTGGATTTTGAGGAGTATTTGATCACGCACCCTCCCATTATAGAGTCAGGACCTCTGAGAGATCTGATCGAGTTTCCTCCAGATGACATTGAAGTGCTTCACACGCCAAGAGAGTGCCGAACTCTTGGCCAGGCTGTGCCTGAGGAGGGGTGAGTGTGTTTTGGAGAATTGAGGCAGACATTAGTATGCATCCTGAAAACTAAAATGTACACAATGAAAAAATGTATAAATGACATCGAATTGTCATTGTGAACAGTTTTAAAATCACATTCTATTAATATGTCAATAGTCATTTAGGCCTAAAATGCTTATAAATTAATTTGTTCATATTTTTAATATGAATAGCAGGTAACCACATTTTTGTCTGTATTGCTTTTTATTTTGTCAGCAGAGTTGTGAAACTCATCACTGTCATTCACTGATTTAACAAGTTTAACAATGATTTTACAGTGAGAATGATTCACACGTCAGAGACTGCATCCGGTCTTACACTGAGGACTGGGCCGTCGTTAACCGCAAGTACGATATTTATAAGTGCTACATTTTACGTGCTTCACTAGATTTCATCTTTACACCTGTCCCCCCCCCCCAAAGTGGTTTTGTTCCTAGTTTCCTTTTTACATTGATGTTTTTGGAGGACAATCGGCAGAATTCTGCTACATGGATTTAAATATTAAAAATGTGTTCAATGGAGCTGAGAGTGTAACGTTCTTGGTGCCTCGTTGTGATTGACGGATGTTTTAATCCTGCGGAAGTATCTGCAACACTATCTGTCGATTTCTGCAGGCATCATTTTTTTTGTGGGCCTGTTCATAACTGACAAAAAGGAATTCAAGTGTATTTTGCCTGCTGTATTTTATGATACTTTAGACTAGGGCTTTTAACTAAATTTTAGGGCCTTAATAAGTTACTCTGAATCAGTTGCTTTGGTGATTCTTAATTGATAATCTGAAAACTCTTATCCTGACTAAGATCATATAATGTTTAAAGGCTTAAGCGATTCCCAGACTAAATTGCATGTTTGAGCTGTTTTAACTGAAAGCCATTCAGTCATTGTGCTAGAGAAAACAGCATTATGTTGTTGAGAGGCAGAAGGGAATACTTTTTCATATGTGTATAAAGGTGAAGTAATTACTGTCATTCAGAAGATTGGAAGTTTAGCTTGAGCCTACAAACCTTCACATAATTATGTGGATTGAATTTCTTTAATTTTATCCATTATTAACAAAGCACCGCTGAACTGAATTTTAACATTACTATGCAAACTACTCATTGCAAAAGATAATGTGTGATGCTTTACTGACAAAATATAAAAATGTGATACTTCGCTTAATCTTGTTTTCTTGTTCATTACAATTTGAGTAGTGACTAATTTTAATTAGAAATTAGTTATATATTCACATTTTGTTATGATTAAACAGCTAATGCTCTTAATCCCTAAAAAAATAAAATGATTATAGAATTTCAGTTGTTATTTTTTTATTTGTCATCGTTTTTTTTTATTTGTCTCACACACACACACACACACACACACACACACACACACACACACACACACACACACACACACACACACACACATTTTATATATATATATATATATATATATATATATATTTATAATTATTATTATTATATATGTTTTTATTTTATTTTTTTGGGTTGAAAACAAATTACATGATTTTTATCATTCCATGTATCATGTACATGTGGAGAAATTTGGATTGAACATTTTATCACTTAATTTATTGGGTCTCATTTTGCATACTGATTAGCATACAGGTAATAATCAATATATTTTGGATCCACAGGTATCACAAGTTGGGCACAGCGTTTAACCCCAACACTTTGGATAAGCAGAAGGAGAGGCAGAGAGGTTTACCCAAGCAGGTTTTTGAGTCTGATGAGTTGCCAGATCACAGCAGCTATCAGGATGATCAGGTAAACCTGTCTTTGCTACTGTTGCGTGTTTTTCTGTTTGTTGCTAAGCCCAGTAGAATAATACCCTTGCACAATTCCACTGTGTCCCTCTGCTGAGAGTTTCTCTCTAAATTCTCTGAATATAATCAGTGATTTTGCATGTTACAGGATGATCTGAAGCGAAGGTCCATGTCAATTGATGACACCCCACGGGGCAGCTGGGCTTGCAGTATTTTTGATCTGAAGAACTCTCAGCCTGATGCTCTGCTGGCTCACCTTCTGGATCGAGTACCCAACGAGGAGATCGACCGCCACAATGAGGACCAGCGCAAGTCAAACCGTCATCGAGAGCTGTTCGCACTGCATCCCGCTTTGGATGAGGTAGAGTATGACATTTTGTTTGATTAATTCTTACAAATCCAAAGACAATTTCAAATTTCATGTTCATTCTTTTCAGGATTAATTAAATTTCTTGTGTTCTTTTTCCCTTCCTTCATTTAGGAAGAACCCATTGAGCGCCACTGTGTGCCTGATGTTCCCAAAGAACATTTCGGTCAAAGGCTTCTTGTCAAGTGCTTGTCCTTGAAGTAAGTGGGGAATAGCCTTTGCCGGCTCAAATTTAACCTTACAACTACAATTACAATTTTGCTGATATGCTTCTCTTCTTACTTTTAAGGTTTGAGATAGAAATTGAGCCAATATTTGCAAGTTTGGCCTTATATGATATCAAAGAAAAGAAAAGGGTGAGCTGTTATGATTCCTTTTGTAATGTACAGTTAAAATGTGTGTGGAAATCTAAAGCCCAAATAATGAATATTAAGTAGTTTACTGTTAAACAGAGGTGGGGAGTAATGAAGTACATTTACTCTGTTACATTTACTTGAGTATTTTTGGGGAAAATGTGTACTTTTAAGATTAGATTTAAATGTGGGTACTTTCACTTTAACTCGAGTACATTTCTAATGAAAACTGTACTTTTACTTTGTTACGCTGGGTGACGTTTCTCTCCTTACTTTATTTTTTAATGCAATACATGTTAAGAAATGCGTAGTTTATTCCAAGCGCACTGTTTCTTTTTCTCTCTTTTTTCACTAATGAATTACTCTTTTGAGTCAATTCTTTTCAAAGACTTAAGTTGGCACAACGGTCTAAATTGGTTTGCGAATCTGTTTGAATTATTTGTTCAGTTTCCTGCACGCACTGAATATTCTGAAGCGATTTCTCAATCGGAGTCATAACAGGAAATTTAAGAACATCAGGAGAATAAACAGATTATTACGCTAAATACACAATACCACTACTACAAAGTATGACATTAACAGTTTTTTTTATATATACCTTAATTTATACATGAAATAAGCTACCATTTTTCACACTGTATGAAATTAACACCTGCCAACCTGCAATTTTTTGGGTATTGCGCATCGGCTGCGACCTGTTCGTCTTGAAAAGGAATGCCTGTGCTTCCACACAGTTAACCAGTTTACACGCGCCTGCAGACATTACATTTTGGATAACAGATGGAAGAAGATCCGTCAATGCGCATTTGATCATTGTATGTGTTCAGATGTTCAATAACAGTCATGAGTGCGAGCACGTGAAGAATTTTTTTTCTACGTGTCAGTGGTCCCCTTTACATGCATTTGAATGCAAAACTGCAGGTATATATGATCCGAAGAAACTAGTAACTTGCTACTTGAGTATTTTTTTTCATTGGATACTTTTTTAATCTTACTCAAGTAGCTATTAAAATGATTACTTTTTTACTTTGAGTAAATATTTCTATAAGTACTTGTACTTTTAGTTTTTGGATACTCTACCCACCTCTGCTGTTAAATAAAATATAAGTTACATTTGTTTGTAGAGGAAACATGACATTGCTAACTGATTTCAACACTAGAGGGTAGTAGTCACTTGTTTAAAGATTACAGTTGTTCCTAGAGACTCCCACAGACATTAATGCATCCTATCGTTTTCCTGTCTTAATCCTCAGATATCAGAGAACTTTTACTTTGACTTGAACTCTGAGCAAATGAAGGCCATGCTCCGACCACACATCCCATCTGCTGCTATCTCCACCCTGGCCCGCTCTGCCGTCTTTTCAATCACCTACCCTTCCCAAGATGTCTTCCTTGTTATCAAGGTTGGTTACATAACTATTTATAATCTTAAGCACCAGTTCATCATATTAGAATGATTTCTAATTAGAATGATCTGATGTGACATTGAAGACTGGAACCATGTAATAATATAACATATTTATTTATGCTTTTTTAACATTCTTGCATAAATTGATAGTTTCAAGACAATAGGACAGTTTAATTATGAATGGATTTAAGAAATGGATAGTTTTTATGTTGTAGTTGCATATTTGATGATTATTCCAATGCTTTTAATATTGCATTAATGTTTATTTAGTGTTTTGAGTAGTGTTCACTGAAAGCAGTACATTATCAATGCTCATCTGCTCTGTGTTTGCTTTCAGCTTGAGAAGGTGCTACAGCAGGGAGACATTGGAGAGTGTGCAGAGCCTTACATGGTCTTTAAAGAGTCTGATGCTGCCAAAGTAAGCATTTTATTATAGTTTGTACATTATACACCAACTCCTGGTGGAATTCAGTTTAACATAGTGACTGGTATTTCTTTTCTTTTCCTGGGTACCACAGAATAAGGAAAAGATTGAGAAGTTGCGCAGTCAGTCCGAACAGTTCTGTCAGCGACTAGGGCGTTATCGGATGCCCTTTGCCTGGACGGCCATACACCTCATGAATATAGTGAACAGTGCAGGCAGTCTGGAGAGAGACACAGAGCTGGAGATGGGGCTTTCAGGTGAGTCTACATACGACACCGATGGTTGTGCATATTAATCCTGTATTTGGACTTGCACAGTTTGAGGTTAGTGTTCCGAACAGCATTTGAATGGGTGACTGAACCCATTAAAGTAGGACTTGCCGCATCTCATTTTGTCTTTAACTTTTGCTCTTTATTGGCTCTCTTTCTAAATCTTGACTCTGCACCATCACACAGAGAGGAAAGGCTCGTGGTCCGAACGGAGGAACTCTAGTATTGTGGGCCGTCGTTCGTTGGAGAGAACCACCAGCGGAGATGAATCATGCAGTCTGACTAGCTTCAGGCCTGCCACCCTGACGGTCACCAACTTCTTCAAACAGGTTACGCTGTTATTCTAAAAGAAAAAAAAAATCATAGGAAGTTGACTGTCCAGTTACCCGTCATTGCATACTGTAGGTCAGACTGCAAAAGCTAATGAATGAAAGCTTTTCACATTTTATATATTATTTATATTATGCTATTTATCATATTAGGAAGGAGATCGACTAAGTGATGAAGATCTCTACAAGTTCCTAGCCGACATGCGACGTCCATCCTCTGTGCTGCGTAGACTGAGGCCCATCACAGGTAGAGCTCTCCTGGCATGTTTTTGCAATATATTTTGACCTTATGAACCATTTATGCGTTGAGTTATGTAACTCATTTACTTTATGCCCTTTAGCCCAGCTGAAGATCGACATCTCTCCAGCCCCTGAGAACCCTCACTATTGCCTGACGCCTGAGCTGCTCCAATTGAAGCCTTACCCTGACAGTCGAGTGCGGCCAACAAAAGATATCCTGGAGTTCCCTGCCAGGGACGTTTATGTGCCCAACACCACTTACAGGTATAAACAACTTTTAAATGTCTAGATCAGTGATTCTCAACATTTTTGACTCCAACACCACAATAATATATTCAAAGGCCACCAGTTTTGTTTTTAATCTATCGGCACTCCTAGTTGTAAATTAAAAAGGTAACACAAATAATTCAAATTAAAATAATTACATTTCAGGATTCCAGAATTTTTAGGAACTTAATGTTCTTCAGGGATTCTACACTTTTAAATCCAGTAAATTTACAAAGGATAAAAAAGTGGCTTGAAAGTGTGGCATAACTAGTCAAATATATATTCTTTATAAAAATTCCTTAGCTGTTTATTAATTTACATGACTTTTCCAGGTCTAGAAATCACCATTTTAAAATTAGGCTGCCTCATATATCCATATTTTCCAAGACTGGAAATCCTTTTTATTCAAACAACCAAACAGTTGTTTAGGGGGTGAATTAAAATAAGAAATGTCTTGTTTTTAGTTGTTTTAGCTTATTTTGTCTTGGCTTGAGGATTTTTCCTTGGATGTTTGCTGAGGCCCTGCCCCCTAGATGAGAACCACTGGTCTGGATTACATTTAGAATTGGACTCACTTTTAGCCTTGTCTCACTTTTTGTTGTTAAATAACCAACTGCGCTCTGTGTAAGCAGTCGGCCTTACTGTATGGCCTAACCCCGCTATTTAAGCTTACTAGTTTAGTCAAGGTTGGTCAGACAAAGATGCTTATCTTTTGCATATGTTGACATAACCTGTCATTCAGAGGACATGTTTGTCCACTCTCAGCCTGTGCCAACTTTGTTATCTTCCTTAGTACGATCCATGTAGTCAGCCTTGATTTGAGTTGTGCTGAATAGGCAGATTGGGACAAGAGTTTACTGCAGACAAATTTCATGCTATAGATTTATCACACGTGTCACGTCTGTCGTGTATGCAGGTCGTATAACATGCTAATTATGAAGGGTTGATTTCCCACTTAAGTTAAGCTTGATCCTCCTGCTGGATTGTTTAGTATCAGTTAAATAATTGTTTTTCTCCCCCACAAACGAACAGTAGCTTTAAACTGTGTGGAAACTGGTTTATTTCAGTTGTGTGAGCCCCCAATGAAATTGTTCATATATTGTATTCTCTGCTGAGAAGATATTGCTGAAATTTGTTTTCATTATGCAGTTGTTTACAGTTATCACCAGTAAAAAAAAAAGCTTGCCGTGTGAGTCCAAGCATAGTTTGAACGATAGTCTCACACGAGTGGTGTAAGTGGCTAATTTAAAGAAAGATTTTTATTTTTTTATATTATTGTCTAAATGTGTTGCTATAAATATGATGCACCCAACCATCACTGAGAAACATTCTGTAAACTAAATATACACAATACAGCTGAGTATGTACAAAGCATAACCAGGAGTCAATATGACTCAGTAACAGAAAGAGACATGCAGACCATAACGATATATTTCTTGGTAACACTTTGTAATAATTTTCAACATTACAAGAGCATATATATTGCATTTTTTGAATATAATATATTATAAATGTGTTCTTAAGCATTATGGTTATGATTTAATGAAAGTTATTATAAAGTGTTACCCATTGCTTTTCTACTGTTGCATTTGTGTAAATTGTTTAAATACATTCTTTAAGTAAACATACAATATGTGAAATGATGTTGAGTAGTTCTATAGTTGAATGCAGTGCAGTTCTATAATATTATCCTTACAAACGTATTGTTGATTCCTGCTGACTCTTGATAATAACATGCACCAGATCCTGTTTCAGAGGTGTGATCTTGCCATTTTAACTTTTAGGATTTTTTTTAACAACTCTTCTTGGTCAGTAAGCTACAAGTGTGTTATCTGGTAACCTATGAAGATTTTGAACTAACATGTTGCAATAACCCTTTGACTTGGTTTTTACCCTCTACCAGAGTCAATGACCTGTTGCAGTTGCATCATTCAGTTTCGGCTGTCTGTAGAGAAAGGGAAACGCTTTGTTGGCCAGTGTCTTCTACCAGTGTGACACCTCTAATTGATTCTGAATTACCCAATAGAGAGTGAGAATAGGGCCAGGGATTATTGAAACTAGGTTGAAGGCCTGATGGAGATCTTTGTGGATTTGAGAGTGAAGGAGCTTCCTTTAGCTGGCCTCCAGTAGATTCCTTTCCTGCGCTGGTGGCGAGTCCTCAACCTCACCCAGGTGTATCTCCCGTTTAAGTTGGTGTCCCCACATGCATCAAACCACCAACCACCTGTAACCAGCGAACAATTATTATTCAAGGGATAGCCTATTCAATTATGTATTGTATGATATAAAATATTTAATTTGACCGTTTGATACCTGTGTAGTTGCGGGCACAGTTGGACTCGTCATGATTATCGTTGTCTCTGTCTTTGGTTGAGAACTTCATGCCCGTGTGGTTGCTCATGGCATCAGGCAGATCTCCGGACAAAGGTGCCAAGTGAAGGGCGTAATCAGATGCAGGGCCTTCCAGGGTGAACATGTACTCTATGAATCTCTTTTCCTCCTTCCAGTCTTCCAGTTCAATGTGTAAAATGTATTCTCCTTGTTGAGCAATGGAATGGATCTTCTCCAAGCCAAGCCAAAACTCTTCTGTAACACAAGGACATTTGTGCTTAGCTGAAGTTTCCATTTCTAGTGGTCATGCCTTGAAAAATTTATAATGATCATGCCAGGAAGAGACATTTGATTAGAATCAATTTGAATCTGTTGCCTTTGCTTCAAGTGTGTAGCATCATTTGCTTTTTGCAATTGTCTTCAGCTAAAGATGAATCATACTACAGAAGCTTAAGCTGTTCATATATTATCAAGCATCTATAGTAGGAGTAGTAGAGAAGGAAACGTGACATGACACAAAAGAGTATACTTACTTTCTAATTTGCCAAAGCCATGTTCATATTTTCCCCATGACTGGTCAAAATCAACAGAACCATCCTCCCTCCTCTGAATGACTGTTGCTGCTCCATCTTAAAATAAAGAGTTCAAGAAAACTGTAAAAAGAGAATCCTAAAGGCACAACCTTCCTAGTTAGGGTTGTAACCACCTAGGTAGGGTTTCTTGTGCCCTTTGTGATTTACCTGTCACAGTTTTTGTAACAGATATCAGTAGGAAATCTGATTAGAAGTGAATTATTGGTCTCTTACCAGAACTTATCTCGCAGTAAACATAGAAAGGTTCAGATTGATTGGGTTTGATTGGGTAAATTCCACTGGTCCTCTGGCCTCTTTTGAACACATCACTGCAGTCTATTGGAAAGTCTGTGCAGTAAAAAAACACAGAGTTGATAGTTTTGGTTTTAATAAAGCAACAATTTAAATCGCTAATTGATTTCATGCTCTTCTTACCATTTATTTCTGTAGTTCCATTGGTGGAGTTGATTGTTAGGTACCGAAAAGGGTCCGGCGTTTCTGGGTTTAAATCCAAAGGTTTTTCAGCTGTGTCTTGAAAAGTGTCATAGTTCACCTGAAAATAAATGAATATGTTTAATCTCAGTAAATGCAAATAAAGCCAGGAGAGTTAAAGTAATGATAATTTTAAATTCAGTAAATGTTCTTTATTTTATATTCTGTAGGATTTCTAATCGCTTGACTTCTTGACTTTCATTTTATTAAACTGCCTAATTTATTAAAAAATATATTTTAATCCAGTTATTAAAATCTAATATATATATATATATATATATATATATATATATATATATATATATATATATATATATATATATATATATATGTGTGTGTGTGTGTAAATAAAATATGCAACACATTTCGTTAGCCTGAAAATGTTATTTTGTGAGTGCAATAAGTGTGGGGACCCTTTTTATTAAAAATACATTGAATGATAAATTCAAAATGCATAATCTGAATTTTGTTATGAAAATAACATACCTTATCCTCAAGACTCTTAATTTTGATCTTCTGGTAATTTAGCTGTTCGTGTTGCTCTTTAACAGATTTAAGCAGGTCTGTAATGGTCCTTTCTTGTGTTTCAATCACATCCTGCAACAGATAAAAGTTGTTAATGGAGTAAATGCATAACTGGATTCAGCTGACCTGTACAGCTAAATGATCAGTACATTTTATCTGAACTTTTATTGATATACATTTTTTTTTGTAGCTCTTGCCATCACAATTATGATTCACATGCATTTTTAGACATTATTTTTTAAAAATTGGTATTGCGAAGCCCTATAGTTATGCGATTTTGGACCTTTATAATTTGAAATTCTGACTCACCTTCAAAGCAGTGATCTCTTGAAGTTGCTCCAGAGGCATCATGCTCTGAGACAAGCCCTTCAGCTTCTCCTCCAGTCCTCCAACCTTGCTATGCAACTGGTTTCGTTCTTGGAGAATATTGTTAATTTTGGAGTTGATCTCCAGTGACAAGTTTCTGATCTCCTCGTTATTGGCCTTCAGAAATATGGTGGTCTCCTTCAGCTTCTCTTCTTCCTCTTTGATCTCACTGGTGACCACTGAGAGCTGGTAGAAGGAGCGATCAAAGATGTTGAGCTTCTGGAAGATGTCGTTGATCTGAGACTTGGTTTTGTGCACAAACTCTCTGAGACTCTGGCCGAGCTGGAGCAAACCGTTAGCCAGGAGTCGTACGTCATCTAACATGGCAAAGCGGGATCTAGCCTCAGTTGGTGGCGCGGTTATTAGGATAGGTGCCTCGGTGGGTGCTTTTCTCAGATTAGAGGCTGCGCTTGTTGTGGACAAGCTCAACCAAAAAAGCAGGAAAATCAACATCATTTTAGGCGGTTTGTTCAGTGCGTCAGTCCGTAGCCAATGCCTGTCTGTGTGTCTCTTTTAACCTCCCTTTCTCGCTACTCTTCTCATCTCCTACTCTGAGAACAAAAACAGCAGAGATTCCTCAAATATATACCGCTACACTGAAAGGGGAGGGAGCAGTTGGTAATTATTAATCTGGCTTTGCTTGAGCCTCCTCCTCCTCCAAATCTGTGGAAAGTTTACTCTGTGCAGACAATTTACAGTATCACATTTCCCCACACTCATCACACATCCATAACCTGGTCCCTGGTTGCATCTGATAAGCAAAGATGAACGATGCTGATGAATCATCCTGCCGATCGAATCACATCATAACCGTGGCCACTTGGTGCTCTGTGCATGCACCGCTTGATGGGAATTAATTATAAAAGTATGCGATTTATGGTTCTGGCTTTGATTTAATAGTCTCCTGAATCAGCGGAGCATCACTCTCAGGTGCCACTGAGAGGCTCTGCATGTACAAGCAGGATCGTCGCTGGATCTCAGAACGGTTCGGCTCAGGCGGTAATAGAAATGAGTGATGACTGAAGTTGGGGGAGTTTGTGCCATTTCCACTGATATGTACAGGCTTTTTATTTACTGCTGCTTCATATTAATCTCCCTTCAGGGTTCAGCAGTGCTTTTTTTTCTGTTGGCCTGATCAGGCCAGTAGTTTAATCCAGCAAATATTTTATAATCTATCTCACCACAAAAAAAATATATTTTAATATATTTGAATAATTTGAATAAATTCTATGTTTTAAAAACCTTTACTACTAGGTTTTTAATTTTCAATACATTATACAGCTATAATGCACGTATTCATAGCTGTATTCACTCTTGTAATACATTTAATGTAACACACACACACACAAAAATCTCATGTCAACTACTTAGATACCATTGGTAAAATGTTGCATAATGTTACATTTGGCGAAAAGTTTAATTGAAAGAATTTTCAAAAACAATTTTCAGTAAAGATGTTTTAGCCTTGGTTTACTTTGTTCACATGTGCTGTTTTTAAATATTTAATCTTAGCAGTTTGTAATGGGGATGAGTTAGTCTTGACCAAATGTTTGCAAACACCCTAAATTTGGACCCTACTGATAAACTATTCAACCTGTTATTTTTGATCTACTGAATCATTGTTGTTTTTCTAGATGTTTTAATTGTGGAATAATCTCCTCTATTCAACACATCTGAATTTTACAAAAAAAAAAAAAAAAAAAATACATCAACTATAGGAATATTCCTGTATACAAGATAATGAACATATTCTGATTAAACATGAACATTATTTTCCATTAAGTTGAGTTGTTGTGATAATTGGATTTACATGACGCTTGCTTCGGCTTATGAGCATATGACCAAATTCAAATATCGGCATATTCTTGCGCATGTAAATGCAGACATTGAAAATATTTTGATATACTAATGTTATGTCTGAAATGTCAAGTATTTTTGATGTAGTTTAAATAACACACATAGCAAAATATATGGTCGTTTGAAACCATTTATGGACGCTGTTCTGTAAATATTAGGGTGAAACAAACTTAATTGCATTTTTTTTTTTTTTTGCCTGCCGTATAACTTGTTTTATGTTTGCTGTGTTGCAGTGATGTATAATCATTGCCCTGCTGCAAGTACGTACTAACTGGTTATGTTCAGATAGGTGCGCAAAGTTTGGCCTCAATCCATTTTTGTGGACACAGCAAACACGACCTGACTCCCATTGTGTACCCAGAGGCCATTCAGCTCGTGTGTCAGCGTTGTGGATAGAAATATTATCTCCAATGTCCTTTCTTACATCCTGTGCCAAATCAAAAAGTATTAACCCATTATTATTTGATGAGTTTGCAGATCTAGATAGATCTGAACTTAAGAACTTTTTTGGCTGGAATTGCTCCCAGATTTTTTGTATTTGAATGCAAGTTATATGGGAATATTTTGAATAGCACAATGTACAAGGACTTATTCACTCCCTTGCTCATTTTCTCCTTTTGAATTTGAACTAAAGATCACAGTATGAAATAAGTGATTCATACACACCACATTAGAGAGGAGGTGATATTGAGAGTGCATGAGAGTTATGTGCTCCTTGGAAAGTCTGTGACCTTTGCGGACTGTGGGGTTTCCCAGGAGAGTATGTTCCACGTCACTGCAGTATTTCTGTCTGTTCCTGCAGCTACTGTAACCACAGAACGGAAACGGCTGTGCAAGAATGGAAAAGATCATGTTAATGCCCCAAATTTTATTCCGGGCTTTTTGCTTTAAGATGTTTTTACATGTGAACAGAAACTGTTTTTGAATTTCTGTTTTGTGCAACTTATGTACTTTGTAATTTAATTTTGGTGTTTATTTTGAAATTACTTTTACCTTTTAAAGTTTCCATTTCCTGTTAGTTTTAAACATGGGTTGTTGATTTCATCATCATCTTTGTTTTTATTTCATGGACAGTGGACACATTTCTGTCTCATTTGCAAATAGTCTTATTTCAGTTAATGAATCGGCTGAGAAACCAGAAGAACCATTTCCAGAATTATTTACCTTTGAATATAAGATTTACAAAACCTGTTTGAAAAACGTCTAAATATGTAAAAAAAAAAATATATATATATATATATATATATATATATATATTAAAATGTCTATTTAATTGAATGGGAGCAGTAGGGATCAAACATTTGATGTATAAACAACTTTCCTTCCTCTGTCTACCTGCATTTGTAGGAACCTCCTGTACGTGAACCCACAGAGCCTGAACTTCGCAAATCGTCAAGGTTCTGCCCGTAACATTACAGTGAAAGTACAGTTCATGAATGGGGAAGATCCTAGCAACGCTATGCCTGTAAGTTCTGACAGATTCATTTACAAAGTCTCATATAGCCAAACATGTCATGGGAAAGCACTCTCTTGATTTGGTGAAGTGGAATCATATACTTACAGTTCTTTCTTCCATGGTCTCTTAGGTAATCTACGGGAAATCCAGCTGTGCAGAGTATACAAAGGAGGCTTACACTTCTGTAGTCTATCATAATCGGTGAGTTCATGGCAGCAGCATCTATTAAAAACTCATGCAGAATTCTTCAACATGAGATCAAACATCAGCTCAGGGAGAGACCGTGTTAGTTGTACGTGATTTTGGAACAACAGTTGGTCGAGTGTTTGTTTGATTTGCGTAAGAAATGGATTGTTTACACTGACATTTTTACAATATTTCTCTTTTTTTTCTTCAAATGTTCTTTCCTCAGATCACCTGATTTCCACGATGAAGTTAAAATCAAGCTTCCAGCCTCGCTGACCGACCATCATCACATCCTTTTCACTTTCTACCACATCAGCTGTCAACAGAAACAGAACACTCCACTGGAGACGCCTGTTGGATACACGGTACATACAGTGCTACACACACACACACACACACACACACACACACACACACACACACACACACACACACACACACAGTGACAGAACACTTTTACATTGTTACAAATAAAAAGTAAAATAAATGATGTTTAATTTTTTAACTTGATTTCTTCTTATACAAAATAAATAAAAATAAATTGTATCCTGGTTTTCAAACCCTCTTTTGGCATTAATAAATATTACTGTCAGGATTTACTAAAGACACGCTGTAAAAAACATTTGCGCTGAAAAAGGCGTGGACACCGGTTGACCTTATTGCATATGCATTTGTTGGAGATTCCCTTTCAGACGCCAAATTTATTGGAGGAGAGTTTTTAAATGAGTCATTCAAAGGTGATTTACTAAGGATTGTGCTAGTCAATTTACTGTTATTTGAGCCATTATTTAACGCCCAAAAGCATGTCTTAAACTAGACTTTGCGCTGCTCTTGGTAGATTGGGTTGGTCGTTATGGAAATGATCCGGCTGCATCAGTGTTCTTTAATTTGCACGTCATCAGTAGATCACGCGCTGAACTTTCCACTCCCATTGGTGGTTTTTTGCCCTGTTTAGTAAATCGAGCCCTTGATGTAAACATCTCAATCGATCCGAATGAGCTCAATCTGAATTAAACTTCAATCAGATTGAAAGATGTGTGGGCCTGAAATAACCAGATCAACGGGAAATTAAGCATGTAAACAATTATGACCTACTATTTTCTCAATCAGATAAAAAAAATATGTTGTGTAAATGCACGTATATTTACGTACGTTTTGCGTCATACAAACATGTGTAAGATGTCTTACGAACTGGTGAGTGGATGAGACTAAATAGTTTCTAAAAAACCTCTTCTGACATAAATGTCAGCTTTCTTTTTAGATATGTCATCAAGGAAAAATACAACAATTATTCTTGACATTATTGGATATACAAATCAGATTGGATTCATTCTGATTGACAAATTGACGATTAATGACAATTGATAATTGATGATTAATTTTCAGTTGACAAAAATTAGTGCATGAGAACCTTCCTACTGACTACTAGAGTAATGGCTTCTAAAACATTGATGTATTTTTGATCAAATAAATGCAGCTTTAGTGAGACTTCTATTAGCACTCGCACAGTGCTAATTGAGAACACACCCTTAATTCGATAACATAGATTTGCTTTTTTGTGAACTATTGAGATGCATTGAGAATTTTGGAATTGGAGTATGACTCCTTGAATCAAATCTAATCATGATGTGCCTGAAGGTTCCCACCTATAATAAATGTTGTCTCTCTGTCTCCCTCAGTGGATTCCCATGCTGCAGAATGGACGCTTGAGAACAGGTCACTTCTGTCTGCCCGTATCGCTGGAGAAACCGCCTCAGTCTTACTCTGTTCTCTCTCCTGATGTAAGACAGTTTCTGTCATACAACACGCATAGATGAAGCTTGGAAGAAGCTTTAATGAGATTTTGGTTGTCAAGTACCTTTCATTTAATGCATTAGGTGTTAAGAGTTTCTTCATTGGTCAACAACATTTTTTAACAATGTTAAAACAAACTGGAACATGCTTTTACAATTTTGTTTACAGACCAAGTACTTATTTTTTCTGTATCGAGATGATACCATTATTGTTAGCAATGCTGTTATTTTTCAAAAACAGTACAGATTATTGTTTTTGAGTGTTTGACAGCATTTTAGGGTAGCAATGTATAATAATAACCATTTATTGAAAGAAATTATACTGGAAGTTCATTCATGCATTTGTGTGTAGGTTCCTCTTCCTGGAATGAAATGGGTGGATAATCACAGAGGGGTGTTTAATGTTGAGGTTGTGGCTGCATCCACCATCCACACGCAGGTAACTAGTAGTTAAACTGTCAAAATACTGATTCATTTAAAGCCTACAAACACATGCATTCTCTGATGTGTTTCTTTCTTTCCCCAGGACCAGTATTTAGATAAGTTCTTTGCTCTGGTGCATGCGCTGGATGAGCACATGTTCCCTGTGAGGATAGGAGACATGCGCATTATGGAGAATAATCTGGAGGCTGAGTTGAAGTCTAGTATCGCAGCTTTGAATTCATCTCAGCTGGAGCCTGTGGTGCGCTTCCTTCACCTATTGCTGGACAAACTGGTTCTGCTGATGGTGCGGCCTCCTGTTATAGCCGGGCAGATAGGTACTTGCAGTCCTCCAACCTACATACTTTCAGAAAACACACAGAAAATATTTACAACTTATACTGGGCTAATAGGATATTGAGCTCCATGGGTTCCAATGGCGTTTGGCTCCCTACGTTCTTCAAAATATCTTCTTAAAAGTTCCACAGAAAAAATAAATTCATACAGGTTTAGAACATTGAATGATGACACAGTTTTAATTTTAGCGTGATCCTTGCAAGTCATCTAAAATTATATTGGTAGTTCGGCCACAAATTAAAATAGTTATAATTTACTCCAACCTGGTTGCTATTTCCAATTTAAAAACAAATCATTCTTTTAAATCAGTTATTTTCAACCAGCTCACATATTAGACTGAAGGATTAGTTTGTGAATCAAATCAGAAGTTGGTCGTATAACTTGTTTATTTTTTTTAAATTGGATTCCCTTTTTATCTTTTGACTTTTTTTAAAGTCATTTACACACAAAGCTGGATAGGAGACTCTAGACTTTCTATTAAACACAAAGAAACTATATAACTTTGTTATTCATATATTTTTTTTAATTTATTTCAGAACGACATAAAATAGTTGCTAGTCTCCTGACGGTTTCCTAATTATCTTGTATTTATTTTCATTTACTGTAGTGAATCTTGGTCAGGCCTCTTTTGAAGTGATGGCATCTATAGTGAACCGTCTACATAAGTACTTGGACACTAGTCAAGATATGCATGGGCGAAACAGCCTTCTCTCCTCATATATCCACTATGTCTTCCGCCTACCCAACATGGATCCCAACTCCCCCTCTCCAGGTCTGGTTTCAGCTTGATCTTTAAATCTGGTGCTTTTGGTGTTTAAGATTGGTTAAATTAGTTATTGTTTCTTTTTTAATGTATTCTGTTATGCATATTAGGCCCAGGAGGATTGGGTGGTTCAGTGCATTATGCCACAATGGCTCG
This sequence comes from Gila orcuttii, assembly GCA_026230005.1. Classification (NCBI taxonomy): domain Eukaryota; kingdom Metazoa; phylum Chordata; class Actinopteri; order Cypriniformes; family Leuciscidae; genus Gila; species Gila orcuttii. Next base: position 31,878,645 of record JAPDVR010000011.1, read on the forward strand.
TTCTGCTGTTAGACCTGCAAGCCTCAACCTTAACCGCTCTCGTAGCCTTAGCAACAGCAACCCAGACATCTCTGGCACTCCCACTTCCCCAGATGATGAAGTACGCTCCATCATTGGCAGCAAGGTAAGTAGACACATTTCAGCTGCTCTGTTGGCTATTATACTTTTCTATTAATATTATAGACACGTCGTCATAGTTCATATCCATATCAAAGTGTATTTTATTGGTGCTGTTGAGACATTCTTTGATTGCTCCAGCTGGATGCGACCTACTGTATTCATTATTCTTATGAGTGCTTTTATAGATCATTGACTTTCTGCACTAGATTGCTGACTTAGCTGATCAGCATATCCCAATGTTACAGGTCAACCTATAGCTCACCACAAAGACAAACTTTAGCTGGAACATTTTATGGACTTAACCCATGTTACACAATCTTGCAAAAAAGAAAAAGAAAAATTAACTGTAACACAATGAATGTGTGGTTGAGAACGGTGGCCACCATCCATTCTACAGTTTGCCTTTGATGAATGTGTAGCTGATAGCTCAGTGATTTGTTTGCACTGACTTCTTTGCTGTAGTGCCCAATTTACTGAATAAATTATGCAAATCAGGTCAAATATGAAATTTAATAACAGATTTATTATTCCACCATAAATAAGCTGAAATCTTTGATAAAGTATATGGCTGTAAATATACTGTAAAATGTAGTTTTGAATGCAGTCTTGTTAGACTTTGTTTATTCAGATAAAGTTTATTTATTAAAAATGTTTTACAAAAACAAATGTACTAATTTAAATTACTGTAGTTCTTTTCAAACTGCTCCATATTTTGCCAAAAATGTTTACATTGCAAAATCTGTTGAATGCTCTCATGGCAACTCAAGAATTTACAACATACACTACCTATAAGAAGTTTGGAGTCAGTAAGATTTTTTTTTTTTTTTATGTTTTTGAAAAAAGGATCTTATGCTCACCAAGACTGCATTTATATGATGAAGAATACAGTAAAACTGTAATGTTGTGAAATATTATTTCAATTTAAAATATCTGCTTTCGATTGTGATATATTTGGAAATTGGAAATTCCTGTGATGGTAAAGCTGAATTTTCAGCAGCCATTACTCCAGTTTCAGTGCCACACGATTCTTCAGAAATCGTTCTAATATGCTGATTTGGTGCTCAAGAAACATTTCTTATTATTAGTGTTGGAAAGTTTGCTGCTCAATTTTTGTGGAAACTGTGACATTGTTTCCAGGATTATTTGATAGTCTATAACAGCTTTTATTTGAAATAGTTGAAATTATTTTTTTGAGTCTTTAAATGCATCTTTGGTGGAATTTTTTTTTTGATTTCTTTAAAAAAAAAAATCTTGCTAAGCACAAACTTTTAAATTGTAGTGTATATGATGTAGTTGACATGCTTTTAATAATGAACCACATTCTCTGAATAGTTATTTTTTTTACTTGAGGTTCACTTAAGTATTATTGGTGCTAACCACTGATCTTTTTCTCCCCTGTTGTATGAATGAAATCAATCTGATTTCACAATCATGCGCTCTGTGCTAACTGTGCCATACTTAAGCCCAAAGTATACTTCAACCATCCACATTTCGCGACGGACCGCACACTGTCTGCAAGACATCGTTTTCGTCATCAGGAGTGTCCGCCGACCTCCACACACACCGCATACAAGATGAAAGTTGAGACAGAAGAGCCCACTAGTTGGCAATAATGCAGTTGTGATATATTATGCAGTAGTCGAAAAAGAGTGCAAAGAGAGCGATACAGAACAACATGCGGTTCCAAGAACAGTAAACAAAGCAGCATTTTATTCTCCATCATTTATGGTTTGGGTCTTCTTCTAAACTTTGCATACAGTGGCGAATCTGCTACTTTTCTTCTTCTATTCTACCAAGCGAATGTCCTGTAAATGACTTAGTGCTGCTTTCTGACGATTTGTAGAGAATAGAAAAGCAATTGTACTGCCCATGTGTGGAACTCGCCTATCTGCGCTCATTGAGTATACTTTAAAAGCTGTGCGGACACGACTGTGCGCGAGACGGAGCGGAATGCGGAAAAAATGAAGTATACCCGGGCCATAAGCCTTTTTATTTTGTTACTTAAAGATGCTTGATACTCTAACCTGTTGCTGTTCAGAAATGACAAATTAATATAAACTAACTTGCTCCCTTGCTCACTTGTTTCATTGACCTGTAACCTTTGACCTTTCACTGTTCCCTGGCTTGCTTGCGTCTGCCTGTGATCCTTTTGATGCCACCCTTGGCTTGCAGGGCTTAGATCGCTCCAACTCCTGGGTGCATACCATGGGGTGCAAAAGCGCCCCCTGGGGGACCAGCCCTGGCTCAACATCCGATGCTAAGCAGGTCATTCTGACTATCCCAACCCCCAAATACTAAGCAGAATCCCCCTCTTCACACAGCCCCTCCCAGTAGCACTAAAACAGCAATAACTCCATGGCACATTTCTCCTTCACTGCATTTTCCTTTTTTTTCATTTGTCCTTTTTTTTTTTTTTTTTTACTTTTTCAACCCATTCACTCTTCTAAAACAGTTATTCTCAAAGCTGCCTCATTTTTCTTATTCACCATTTCACTTTTGCATGGGCAGAACTAACCAATTTCCATTTCCTTTCTGCTTGGCATGTCATGATATGCTGCATGCACATGTATGCGTGTGTGTGAATGTTTTGTTTGTCTCGTGAAACTTTTTTTTATTTAATTATTATTATTTTAACAACTGGCACCTGGTTAAGACTAATCATTTTATTTTCTCATTACTCAGTGCCTGTAATAGTTTGATTCATTAAAGCAAGCATACATGCATACATGAACACATGCGTACATACATAAATACATAGTATGCATAATTTATTTATCACACCAAAACCTTTTTAAAAAAATCTCTTCAGTCTCCTTATTGAGTAGACTCTGTAAAGTCACCATATCCCCCAGAATGGCTATTTGTCTGATGAAGACTATAATTGTTCAATTTAATATTCATTGTATAAATATTTTTTTAAATCTATTGTGATATCACAATTTTTGCAGTCTTGTTCTGTATTGTGTGTGTGTGTGTGTGTGTTTGTGTGTGTGTGTGTGTGTGCGCGTGTTTATTTGTATAGGTATTGGTAGTGGTTGGTGAATGGCACCACATACTCCTGTCCTCCACACTAATCTATTGTCACCCTTCCATTCATCCCCACCCGTAGGCCATGGAGCGCAGTGGCAATCGCATGTCATCGCACACTGAGAGCGCCAGTTTCTTGCAAACATTAACAGGACGCTTGCCGACCAAAAAGGTAGAGACCCAATTCCTGGAGAGCAGGAGCCGACCCTCTCCTCACCTGCGCCTGTCTGTCTTGGGATGACTGGATATTGTTGTTGTTGTTGTTGTTTTGTTGCTGTGATTGTCATGTACTTGTGGATGCTGGGTACAAGATCTTCTCTTTGCTGTGAATGCCACCTGAAGACTGTATGAAGAGGGAATGATGTGTCACTTGAGGTCACTGTTGGTCTTGCCCCAGTAACGGGTACTGTGTTTGGTTGGGTTGTTTATTTGTTCAATGTTTGATCCATAGAATAATGAATCCTCACCACTCTTGCAGCATCCCAATGGACATTATGTCAAAGGACCGTTTCATAACCCACACTAGAACTAAGACACAGTGACTTATATGCAGTGTATTTGGTGGTGAATGCTTCTTTGATGGTTCCCTCCTGTTCTCAGCTCTTTCATGAGGAGCTTGCCCTGCAGTGGGTGGTCAGCAGTGGCAGTGTGAGGGAGGGAGCCCTGCAACAGGCCTGGTTCTTCTTTGAGCTCATGGTAAGAACTACCACACCAATACGTTTCAATGCTTCCTCCTTTATGATCAAAAGTGTAGCATCTGCTGTTGAGGTTGTGAGAAGAACTGTGTGTTCTTGATCCTTTCTCTTTTTAGGTTAAGAGCATCATACACCACTTATACTTTACTGACCGGCTGGAGTCTCCCAGGAAGAACCGCTTCCCTGAGCGCTTCATGGATGACATCACTGCACTGGTTAGCACCATTGCTGGTGACATTGTCTCACGTTTCCAGAAGGTGAGAATTTTTTTTATATTTGTTAGTTTTGACCATTTTTATTTTGCTTTACATAATATAATTTATTGTGTTAAAAATATATAGAGCGATATGGGCACAAAAATACACACACACACAAACACACACACACACACACACACACACACACACACACACGTTAAAAATATTTAGTATTAGTTTAGTATTAGTATCAGTGATACTGGCCTTCATTCATCAAAAGATGCCATTTAAACAAGTATTTAAAATAAAGGCTACTTTTTTAAAAACTATTTTATGTTATTTCTACATTAATTTGTAGATTAACTGTGCAATTATTAAAATATTAAAACTTATAATAACTTGCATTAAAAACGTAAGTGTTTTTAACTGCGATTAATCACAATTAATTATAGAAAATGAATTGTGATTTGATCTAGTTAATTTTTTTAATCGATTGACATCACAAAAAAAAAAAATAAAAAAAAAAAATATATATATATATATATATATATATATAAAGAGACTCTAGAGTATATATATATATATATATATATATATACTGTGCCCAGTTAAAGATTTTGAAGTGGTGAGTTTGCTGTTTCATGTTTGTCTTTTCTTTACTGTCTTTTCAGGATCTTGAGTTGGTGGAAAGGCTCAACACCAGCTTGGCCTTCTTCCTCAATGACCTCCTGTCAGTCATGGATAGAGGCTTTGTCTTCACTCTCGTCAAAACCTACTGGAAACAGGTACCTTGAAAATTGAGTTTCAAACAACATGCTATGCTTTTTACACATTGCCTTTTCTGATGATCTTCTATTCCTCCTATTGCCAGGTGTCCACCAAGCTCTATGCACTACAGAACCCCACTCTAGAGTCTCTGAGACTGGATTTCCTGAGGATAGTCTGTAGCCATGAACACTACGTCACTCTAAACCTGCCATTCAGTCTACTTACACCCCCAGCATCCCCTTCTCCTTCAGTCTCCTCTGCCACATCTCAGGTATAAACTCAAACTGAGAAAGGTTAAACTGTGATAAATTCTAAATTACAACAAAATTGGATTATAAAGACTTTCTTCACATTTTTTTGTTTTGATTTTCTATCTCATTGTCTCCCACCAGAGTTCTGGTTTCTCTACCCATGTGCAGGACCAAAAGATAGCCAACATGTTTGAGCTGTCTGTGCCCTTCAGAGAGCAGCATTACCTCGCCGGTCTCGTTCTGACAGAGCTGGCTGTAATTCTAGACCCTGAGGCTGATGGCTCAGTACCCTGGTGTGTGCCCTATTTTCATTCTTTTATGAATTTTTGTCTTTGAATTATTGAATTTTAAAGTGTTTTAATTGAAAACAATTATGTATGTATGTATGTTGTATTTTAATAGTTTATTATTATATAATTCATTTTAATACAATTTGATTTAAATTGTAGGGTTTTTTTCCATCTGGATTTTACCAAATGTGTAATTTGACACTCTCTGCTCTTGATGTAGGATGTTTGGTCTCCATAAGAAGGTCATCAGCGTTGTTCATAATCTGCTGTCCAGTCATGACTCGGACCCACGTTATGCTGACCCTGAGGTCAAAGCCAGAGTCGCCCTGCTCTACCTACCACTCATAGGCATTGTCATGGAAACCCTTCCTCAGCTCCATGATTTCACTGGTATGTGTATATATATATATACAGTGCCTAGAATAAGTGAACACACCCATGCTAAAGTTGACTAAAAAGAGGAATAAAAAAATCATCTTTTGGAAATTGATCGTAATGCCTTAATTTTAAAAAATGAGGAAAGATCCAACCTTTAAGGACACCAATTTTCTTTGTGAATGAATAATGTATCGAAAATAAATAAATGTTCTTCCTTAAAATACAGGTTGCATAAGTCAGGATACCCCTATGTTAAATTCCCACAGAGGCAGGCAGATTTTTATTTTTAAAGGCCAGTTGTTTCACGGATCCAGGATACTATGCATCCTCATAAAGTTCCCTTGGCCTTTGGAATTAAAAAAACTCCACATCATGTCAAGTCAAGTCAAATATATTTATATAGCGCACAATACAGATTGTATCAAAGCTGCTTCACAGTATCAATCAAAACAACTTAACAATGTTTGTTTATTACTGGAAAAAAGACATCCAAGTTTGGTAGAGCTGATCAATGGTATGATTGGTTAATTAATTTAAATATCCCCAACTGAGCAAGCCAAAGGCAACAGTGGCAAGGAACCGAAAAACTCCATCCAGTGACCTAATGGTGTCCTAACACCCCATCAGATGACCCAATAGAGAAAAAAAAACCTTGGGAGAACCCAGGCTCAGTCGGGGGCCAGTTCTCCTCTTGCGTTTATGAACTAGAGGCCGAATTTACAGTAACTGTAAGATAAAAAATTTATATGAATGCCTGGCTAAATAGATGCGTCTTCAGTCTAGTTTTAAACTGGGAGAGCGAGTCTGAGCTACGAACAATATCAGGAAGGCTATTCCAGAGCTTCGGAGCTAAATGTGAAAATGCTCTGCCTCCTTTGGTGGATCTGGATATCCTAGGAATGACCAGAAGCCTCGAATTTAGTGATCTTAAAGAGCGCGATGGATTGTAAGGCGATAGAAGATCCGTTAAATAGACTGGAGCTAAACCATTTAGAGCTTTATAAGTCAAAAGCAATACCTTGTATTTAATACGGAACTTTATAGGTAACCAATGAAGTGATGATAAAATCGGTGTTATATGATCATATTTTCTTGATCTAGTAAGAACTCTAGCGGCTGCATTTTGGACTAACTGTAGCTTGTTTATTGAAGATGCAGGACAACCAGCTAATAAAGCATTACAGTAATCTAGTCTCGAGGTCATGAATGCATGAACTAACTTTTCTGCATCAGAGACTGATAGCATATTACGTAGCTTAGCAATGTTTCTAAGGTGGAAAAAGGCAGTTTTTGTAACATATGAAATATGCTTTTCAAAAGACAGGTTGCAGTCTAATGTAACACCCAGGTCTTTTACTGTAGCGGATAAAGTAACAGGGCATCCTACAATATTAAAGTCGTGCTGTGAAAGGATTTGTGGACGGTTTTTAGAACCGATAAGTATTACCTCTGTCTTGTCTGGATTTAATAAAAGAAAATTATGCGTCATCCAATCTTTTATATCTTTAACACAATCTGTCAATTTGGATAATTTAGCGTATTCATCTGGCCGTGATGAAATATATATTTGAGTGTCATCAGCATAACAATGGAAACTAATTCCATGTTTCCTTAGAATATTACCAAGTGGCAGCATATATATTGAGAATAATAAAGGGCCTAACACAGATCCCTGCGGCACTCCATAGTTTGCCGAAGTTATTATCGATTTTTCTCCATTTAAGTAGACGAAATGGTAGCGATCAGATAAGTATGACCTGAACCAGCTTAATGCCTGTCCTTGAACACCAGTGTAATTTTGTAGTCGATCTAAGAGTATTGTGTGATCTATAGTATCGAACGCAGCACTAAGATCAAGTAAAACTAGTACTGAGATACAGCCTTGGTCCGAAGCTAAAAGTAAATCATTTGTGATTCTAACAAGCGCAGTTTCAGTGCTATGATGTGGCCTGAATCCAGACTGAAACTTTTCATAGATGTCGTTTTCTTGCAAGAAAGAGCCGAGTTGAGCGGACACAACTTTTTCTAATATTTTTGACATAAATGGAAGATTCGAAATGGGTCTGTAATTTGCTAGGTTATTTGGATCTAATTGTGGTTTCTTAATAAGAGGTTTTATAACTGCCAGCTTGAACGTTCTTGGAACATGACCTAAAGATAAAGATGAGTTAATAATATTGAGAAGAGGCTCTTCCACTATAGGTAGAACTTCTTTCAGTAGTTTAGTTGGTATAGGATCTAATAAACATTTTGTTGTTTTAGATGAAGTGATAAGTTTATTTAACTCTTTTTGTTCTATGGTTGTAAAGCATTGTAATTGTTCTTGCGGGGTGATAATTGCGGCCGAATTATAAGGCGCGAGCAAAGATCGCATTCTGATGCTTTCAATTTTCTCGGTGAAGAAGTTCATGAAATCATTACTACTAAACTGTAACGAGGTATTTTGTTCAGACGACGTCTGTTTATTTGTTAGTCTAGCCACGGTATTAAATAAAAACCTTGGATTATTTCGGTTGTTTTCTATTAATTTGCTGAGGTACTCAGCCCTGGGCTGCGTTTCCCAAAAGCATTGTAAGCTTAAGTTGATCGTAGAGACCATTGGTGGCAATTGTTCTACGATCAACTTAAGCTTACGATGCTTTTGGGAAACCCAGCCCTGGCCGTTTAAAGTGCCTTTTTATAAAGTTACATACTGTCTTTCCACGCGATTCTAAAGACCTCTAAATTTGTTTTTTTCCATTTACGCTCTAAATTACGGGTTTCTCTCTTTAAAACATACGTAGTATTATTGTACAATGGTGCTATACTTTTTTCTCTGACCTTTTTTAATCTAATGGGTGCAACAATATCCAATGTTCTTGAGAGAATGGTGCTCATAGTGCTAGTAAGTTCGTCTAATTCATCTGTTTGTTTGGGTTCAGGCAGCAGCTGAGACAGATCAGATAAGCTATTTGAGAAATGATCTATGGTGGATGGACGAATTGTTCTACCTGGTCGATAACGTGGCGCAGCATGACATATTACAGCAGTGCGTAATATGCAAGTTACCAAGTAGTGGTCAATGACCTCATCACTTTGTGGAATGATATCTATATCGGTTGGATCGGTTCCATATGATATAATTAAATCGAGTGTATGATTAAGACGATGAGTTGGTCCGGTGACGTTTTGCTTGACCCCGAAGGAGTTTAATAAATCTGTAAAGCAGCCCCTAACGCATCATTTAAATTATCTACGTGTATGTTAAAATCTCCAACAATTAATGCTTTCTCGACGTTGACCAAAAGATCTGATAGAAAGTCAGCAAACTCTTTTAGGAAATTGGCGTAAGGCCCTGGAGGTCTATATACGGTAGCCAATGCTAGAGATAATAGGGATTTTTTTCTTACGTCTAAGAGCGTAACATTTAGCACTTCAAACGAATTAAACCTATGACGAGTTTTCTGAGTAACATTAAGGATATCTCTGTAGATTGTTGCAACACCGCCGCCACGACCGATCAGACGGGGCTCATGCTTATAACAGTATCCTGGCGGAGTAGACTCATTTAGACCGAAATAATCATTTGGTTTAAGCCAGGTTTCAGTAAGGCACAGAACATCGAAATTATTATCTGTGACCATTTCATTTACAATAACCGCCTTAGGTGTGAGCGATCTAATGTTTAGAAGACCTAGCTTTAGAAATTGTTTTTGTTCACTAATAGCGAAATTTTTTGTTTTAATAATAATTAGATTTTTTCTAGATCCCGCAGTAGATTTATTATTTAAACTTAGTAAACGAGGAATAGACACAGTTTCTATGCAATGTTCTACACTAGTATTAATATCAATTAAATTGGTGCAGTAGAGACTGTGATTTGGATTTTTGGTTACTAGTCAAATGGTATTTAACATCTTGGAGATGTTATCCGACAGAAGATCATCACACACCCTTCACCATACCTAGAGATTGGCATGGTGTTATTTCAGTTAGGCTAATAGCTGGTATGATTTGCATTGAGAGATGATCTTATGAAAAGTGACCCATGACAATCTCTAGGTATGGTGAAGGGAATGTGATGATGTGGAGCTTTTTTAATTCCAAAGGCCAAGGGAACTTTATCAGGATGCATAGTATCCTGGATCCGTGAAACAACTGGCCTTTAAAAATAAAAATCTGCCTGCCTCTGTGGGAATTTAACATAGGGTGGCCTGACTTATACAACCTGTATTTTAAGGAAGAACATTTATTTATTTACGATACATTATTCATTCACAAAGAAAATTGGTGACCTTAAAGGTTGGATCTTTCCTCATTTTTTAAAATTAAGGCATTAAGATCAATTTCCAAAAGATGATTTTTTATTTCTCTTTTTAGTCAACTTTAGCATGGGTGTGTTCATGTATGCTATCCACTGTATATTTACCCATGTTGTTGTTGTTGTTTTTTTATTAGGGCCCAAGCCTTGAAAAGGCTAATTTTTATTTATTTTAACCTTTCTTTTATCATCACAGAATCCCATAATCAGTGGGGTCGTCCTTTTGGTCCAGGTACTGAGGAGCAGGAAGCTGAGGGTAACAGTATGATCAGCCAAACTGTTGCCATGGCAATTGCAGGAACATCTGTGCCACAGATGTCACGGCCTAGTAGTTTTCTGCTCAATCCACAGGTATTGTGACCTCACTGTTCTTAAGGGGTTAGTTCACCCAAAAATTCTGTCAGTAATTACTCACCCTCATGTTGTTCCAACCCTGTAAGACTTTCGTTCATCTTCAGAACACAAATTAAGATATTTTGATGAAATCTGAGAGCTGGCTCACTCCTTCATAGGCTGCTAGGTAATTGATATCTGCCAGCCCAGAAAAGACATCGTTAAAATATTCCAAGTGACTACAGTGGCTCAACCTTAAGTTTATCAAGTGACGAGAATACTTTTTGTGCGTAAAAAACTAAAATAATAACTTTATTCAACCATCTCTTCTCTTCCATGTCATTCTCCTAAGCTGTTGATGTAGTGTAACAGCGCAGCGCTTCTGGATTGAACGTCAGAACGTAGGCTCACTATTGGCCGACGCTGGTCATGTGTGTGATGCTTGTGATGCTGGCCAATAGTGAGCCTAAGTTCTGACGTACAACCCAGAAGCGCTGCGCTGTTACACTACGTGAACTCACTCAGAGGCCCACACAGAAGAAAATGAATAGTTGAGTAAAGTCGTTATTTTTGGTTTTTTTGCGCACAAAAAGTATTCTCGTCGCTTGATAAACTTATGCATGAGCCACTGTAGTCACTTGGACTATTTTAAACATTGTCTTTACTAAGTTTCAATTACATAGAAGCCTATGGAGGAGTGAGACAGCTCTCGGATTTAATAAAAAATATCTTAATTTGTGTTCCGAAGATGAACGAAAGTCTTTAGTGGTTAGAACAACATGAGGGTGAGTAATTATTGACAGAATTTTCATTTTTGGGTGAACAAATTCTGAATAAAACATTAAATATTTAATATTCTAAATTTTATATTTGACCAAAAAACTAAAAATGCAAACATGTTAAAATATTGAAATTTCAATCTCTTAGTAAATATTTTAGACTTTAGCTGACAAAATGATTTTAGAAATCCATGCAGTAGAGGGACAAAAATGGCACCCTTTGCAAGTTTTTGTGAACATCCTTTTTTTCAATCTCAAGCAGCCATAACTTCTATTATAATAATTCGTCTGAATGAAAATAAAAGATTACTTGGTGTTACAGACAATTAGACCAAAACAAAGTTATACAACATGAAACCTTCATCGTGCAGTGTATGAAAAAGGAGAATACCAGTCCTTTACTATAATCTATACACCTTGTTCTCCAGGCCACCCGTCAGCATGGCTCGTTCTCGGCTGAGTCCAGTCGAAGTCTGCTCATCTGCCTGCTGTGGGTGCTGAAGAATGCAGATGAAATGGTACTTCAGAAATGGTTCACTGACCTGTCTGTCTCCCAGCTCAACCGTCTGTTGGACCTGCTCTACCTCTGTGTCTCCTGCTTTGAATACAAGGTTTGAATAAACTTCGTATTTGAGGGAGTTTTAACCTTATGTATTAATCAGAAGTTGCTCCACAGCACTTTTAGGTCTCATGGTTCCAATATATCTGTTGTGTCATTTATGTCTGTTTACTTTTCCATTCATCTCTAAATAAATGCACACAATCTGCTCATCTATATCCCTACACATGTTGAGTGAAATTAATTAGTGTTTGTGTGTTTCTACCCATCCATCTCATACAAAAAGGCCCATTTTTTATTCATGCAGGGCAAGAAAGCATTTGAACGTATGAACAGTTTAACCTTTAAGAAATCTAAAGACATGAAGGCCAAGTTGGAGGAAGCCATCCTAGGCAGTATTGGAGCCAGACAGGAGATGGTGCGGCGGAGCAGGGGGCAGCTTGGTTAGTTGGGGGGAAAAAAAGGGTCAATATTCTGTTGGAAATATGTTTCAAAACCTAAATGAAGGATTTGAGACTGACCCAATTTGATGCATGTTGCCGTTTCTCTATCCTTTTCTATACAGAGAGAAGTCCATCAGGCAGTGCTTTTGGTAGCCAGGAGAACCTGCGCTGGAGAAAAGACATGACCCACTGGCGTCAGACCAGCGAAAAGATGGACAAGTATGGTTTTATTATTATTAATATTAAATAATCTTTTTATTTTTAAATTTGTTTGTTTCAGAGCCAAAATTAAAGTATGTGAACTTTGACTTCCTTTTCAATTATGTAACTTGGCTCAAACATTGTAATATGGTCATTATATAAGGCCAGTAGTAAGATCAAGAAAGAAAGAAGGAAAATATAATCATTTTCATCTTTTTTAACTATTTAAAAATAATAATTTAAATGTTTTTAAATAAAGACATGCATTTATTATTTTTTGAATTGACATATTAATGATCTAAATTGTTGTAATTTAGTAATTAGTTGGTTTGCCTTTTTCTTGCATTTTCTATGTGTTCTATAGGTTCATATTGTGCTTTTTCCCCCCTCCCATAAAACTATTAATTTTGACCACATTCATAATAGTGTGACCCATATGTTCCCATATTTATTCAGAAACAACTATTAACCCTTTGACCTCAAATAACCCGTTTATTTGACCTTGTTCTTTTATGTACTGTGTGTTTAGGGGCCAGAGATCAGTCAGGTATTGTACAGCTGAAGTGTTCTTTGCTTTCAATGACCCTTGCTTTGCTTCAGACCTGAATTTAAAGCCCCTCCCCCTCTTGCTTTTGTCCTGCTCTCCTCTACTGGTGCTTAGATTGGTTTGGATGCAGTTGTTACTGACCACAATCTGATTCTGCCCCCAGACCAATGTGTGTGTGTGTTTATTTAGGGGGGATGGTGTAGGATGTGGCTTGGATGACATGACCAGTGTGTTTATAACAAGATTGCAACATGGATCTGTAACCAGCCTCTCAGATCCCATATTTAGCTGTTACACTTAGCCTATGTTTTGCAATTGCAATGTTTGCTGGTGCCACTTGATAGTGTTTTGGCAAAGAATTGCATAGGTTATGTTCTACAGTGAAAGCTTTTGATTATATTCATCATGTAGCACTCAAAATGACAGTGTTTCTATTTGTGTGCTACATGATGAATGTACAGTAGTGTTTCTATATACAGTGTATTAGTAAATACATCTTCATGTTAAGTATTTTGCTGTTATTTTTCATGTATCCGGTTAACATGCACACCCTGAAAGTTTTCTAATGCCTCTTTGGGTTGTGTCCCCTCAGTTGAGAACCACTGGTCTTCATTCATTTATCTGTTGGTTATTGTTTGATGTCATTGAAAAACAGGCCTGACCAGGCAGTGTGGGTGCTTCTGAACTTTCCAACCTTTTTCAAACCAATCCCATTCAGTGGTAGTTCATATAGAATTCAAATTACCATTGGCCCATTTAAAACGCTACTCTACCTCCTGGAGCCGCTGTGAGCAAACTGATTTTCAATATAAAATAGCATGTAAAATAAACCTGCAGAAAAATAATTATGCATTTTATGGTTTACCTGTGAAGTCTAACTAAAAAAAGGACTATACTCAATTTATACTCAAGTTTAATTTAAGTGCTAATGCAAGTTATGTTTTTGTAGCATTTACATTTTAGATTTGGCTTGTAAAAAATGTGAAATATCCTGATGAGCAAAGCCTAATCACGGATTGCACGACGATATACATGTACGCAGAGATGCAGTTTAACAATACGGTTTTATACCACATTTTCAAAAACCTTTTAACAACAGTCCACCCTCTCTGCTTCTAACAATAATCAGCCAGGCTCTCTCCTTCCTTAAAGCTTTGGTACAGGGCTATGATACAGACAAGTTTGTGTGTGGCCTCTATTGAATGAATCGTGTGCCATACAGGTTTAAGGGAACCATACCACACAATGGGAGACGTCTGGAGCCCTTCTTAGTTAGGTTTGTAAGCTCACTAGGATATGCTTGCACATAGAGTAAAAGCAAAGTGTAAAGATTAAGTCTGTTTTTTTATTTTTTTTTTAATATTTAAATATTCAATTCCTTCTTTTCCTTCCCTCCCTCCCTCCCTCCCTCCCTTCCTCCCTCCCTCCCTCCCTTCCTCCCTCCCTCCCTCCCTTCCTCCCTTCCTTCCTCCCTTCCTTCCTTCCTTCCTTCCTTCCTTCCTTCCTTCCTTTCTTCCTTCCTTCCTCCCTCCCTCCCTCCCTCCCTCCCTCCCTCCCTCCCTCCCTCCCTTCCTTCCTTCCTCCCTCCCTCCCTCCCTTCCTTCCTCCCTCCCTCCCTCCCTCCCTCCCTCCCTCCCTCCCTCCCTTCCTTCCTCCCTCCCTCCCTTCCTTCCTTCCTCCCTCCCTTCCTTCCTTCCTCCCTCCCTCCTTCCTCCCTCCCTCCCTCCCTTCCTTCCTTCCCTCCCTCCCTCCCTCCCTCCCTCCCTCCCTTCCTTCCCTCCCTCCCTTCCTTCCCTCCCTCCCTTCCTTCCTTCCTCCCTCCCTCCCTCCCTCCCTCCCTTCCTCCCTCCCTCCCTTCCTCCCTCCCTCCCTTCCTTCCTCCCTCCCTCCCTCCCTCCCTCCCTCCCTTCCTCCCTCCCTTCCTTCCTTCCTTCCTTCCTTCATTCCTCCCTCCCTCCCTCCCTTCCTCCCTCCCTCCCTTCCTCCCTCCCTCCCTTCCTCCCTCCCTCCCTTCCTCCCTCCCTTCCTTCCTCCCTCCCTCCCTTCCTTCCTTCCTCCCTTCCTTCCTTCCTTCCTTCCTCCTTCCCTCCTTCCTTCCTTCCTTCCTTCCTTCCCTGCTTTCTCCCTTCCTTCCCTCCCTTCATGTCTTCCTTCCTTCATTCCTGTTTCTCTACCTTTCTCTCTCTCTCTTACTTCCTTCCTTCCTTCATTTCTCTCCCTCCCTCCCATCCACCATTCCTTCCTTCCTGTCTCTCTCCATTCTTTCTTTTCTCTCTCTCTCCCTCCCTTTCTTTCTACCTTCCTTCCTCCTTTATTATAAATATTCTAATAATAAATAAAGTCTATGTAAGGGAAAGTTTAGGTTATTATTGTACAGATTGTACAACACAGACTAGGACAAAAACTTACTCAAGTACAAATGTACAATTGTATCAACATATTTGGTCTGTATGCAGAGGACACCCTTCCTCTGTATGCACTCACTTGAATGATTGTGTGGAGATTGCGGTGGCATTCAAGGATACACTCCATGTTGTACCTGTCATATTGCACCATTCTAACCATCCGTTACCTCATTGTTTGCCAGGACCAGGGCTGAGCTAGAGCATGAAGCAATTATTGATGGCAACCTGGCAACTGAAGCTAATCTCATCATATTGGATACACTAGAAATAATAGTTCAGGTAATGATCTCAACTACTATCAATAACTGTCAATATTTTAAAAGAAGACTTTTATTGTAACTATTATGGTCTCTCTGTGTGCCATGTAGACCGTGTCAGTGACAGAGTCCAAAGAAAGCATTCTGGGAGGGGTTCTGAAGGTCCTGCTCCACAGCATGGCATGCAATCAAAGTGCCCTATATTTGCAACACTGCTTTGCTACACAGAGAGCTCTCGTGTCAAAGGTGAGTAAACGCTGATCAGGTCAAAGACCAGATTTTTTTTTGTTGTTGAGTTTAGACCAGTTTAGCTCCTGCTAATCTATGCAATTTTGTTTGGCGAATACTCTTTACCTTAAATGTTGTACCTTTTATTATGAAGTGTGACCTCTTGTGAAGTGTTAATGTGTGTGTTTAGTTTCCAGAGCTGCTGTTTGAGGAGGAGACAGAGCAGTGTGCTGACCTGTGCCTGCGTCTCCTGAGGAATTGTAGCAGTAGCATTGGCACCATCAGAGCCCATGCCAGCGCCTCCCTATATCTCCTCATGAGACAGAACTTTGAGATTGGAAATGTGAGAAACACACTATATCATAATCCCCCATAAATATTAGTACACTGTGTGTGTACAATTCTGTGCCGCACCACATTGTACATATAGCACATGCACATATAACCTGTATTAGTATAAATATGCCATATCTCTACTGCTGTTTATATCTCTACAGAGTTGTTTATAGAATTTTTTTTTTTATATACACTACCATTCAAAATTTGTTATTTGTATACTAAATTATTAAATAGACATGTATAAACTGATATATTTGTTACATTTTTTAAGTCTCTATTTATTCTCTTTGTTGACAATATGTGAGGGGCTTTATCTTGTTTGTTCTTTCTCTCTCCTTCAGAACTTTGCACGAGTGAAAATGCAGGTGACTATGTCTCTTTCATCTCTCGTGGGTACATCCCAGAACTTCAATGAGGAGTTTCTACGGCGTTCTCTCAAGACCATCCTCACGTATGCAGAGGAGGACCTAGAGCTCAGAGAAACCACCTTCCCTGACCAGGTGAAGCTCACAAATCTGTTTCCATAATGTACTTACTAGTTCTTGACACAAAGCACTGATTTTTGCTTTGGTTGCAGGTTCAAGATCTGGTGTTTAACCTTCACATGATTCTATCGGACACAGTAAAAATGAAGGAACATCAAGAAGATCCAGAGATGCTTATTGATCTCATGTACAGGTACTATACATTAATATATTAGCTACACTATTATCTAACTTGAAGTTAATCTAGCATGACAAATATAATATATAAAATGCTATTACTGTCAGAACTGATTGCATTTTTTTTTATTATTAATAAACTATACATTACTCTTCAAAGTTTTTCTTTTAAAGAAAATAATATATTTAAGGACACATTAAATTGATCAAAAGTGACAGAAAAGACATCTATAATGTTACAAAAGATTTCTGTTTCAAATAAATGCTGTCCTTTTTCTACAAAAACATTAACATTGAAGCACCAAATCAGCGTAGTAGGTTGATTTCGGAAGGATCATGTGACACTGAAGACTTGAGTAAATATATTCAAATAGAAAACAGTTATTTGGTATTGTAAAATATTTCACAATATTAATGTTTTTTTTTTTTTTTTTTTATAAATAAATACAGACTTGGTAAGCATAATAGACTTCTTTCAAGAATAAAAAAAAAAAACGTTTGGATGTTTGTGTATAGGAAAAAACATTCTTGTAATTTTCTTGAATAAAGTCATGCAGTTTTCATGATATAGCTTCAATTGCAGAAACATGCAAAAAAATAAATAAATCACAATTTACTCCAGTATTTATCTAGACAAATGTCTCCTTTCTGTTATGTAGGATTGCTAAGGGCTACCAGACATCCCCAGACCTACGACTGACTTGGCTGCAAAATATGGCAGGGAAGCACTCCGAGAGGAATAACCATGCAGAGGCAGCCCAATGCTTAGTACACAGCGCCGCCCTGGTGGCAGAGTACCTCAGCATGCTGGAGGACCGCAAGTACCTGCCTGTGGGCTGTGTCACATTTCAGGTTCCTGCTGCACCCTGTGACAAAGATAATGATGAATCAGTCATTTACTTTTTGATTGTAATATATTAATGAGGTTTTCTCACACCACAGAACATTTCCTCTAATGTGCTGGAAGAATCTGCTGTGTCAGATGATGTGGTGTCCCCTGATGAGGAGGGTATCTGCTCTGGGAAATACTTCACTGAGGCAGGCTTAGTTGGGTTGCTGGAACAAGCTGCAGCCTCCTTTTCTATGGTGAGATATTTACTATGTTGTTTAAAATACCTCTTATCATGATTTTGGCTACATTTCTATTTGTTTCATTGATTCATATGTATAATAATATTTAACTTGTTAAATAAAAAAAGTGTTTAGTATTATATTTACATTTTGGTATATAATAATAATTTATTTTAATGCATTGCTTTTTTAAATAAATGTTCAGATTTTTACTGATAATTTATAATTTTTGGTCCCACTTTATTTTTTGTGTATTAACTTACTATGCACTAATATTTAAATTTAATATTTTGACTATACCACAAAACCCATCCTCATGCCTAAAGAGTCCTATTATAAACCTATTTTTTCCCAAATACTTTGAGTATATATTGTGCAAATTTAAAAAAATATTAATTTCAGCAATCTATTATGCAATCATTGTATTACATCATATTGTTTTATATTGGGCATCAGCCACTTTTATAATTTATTTGTCTCCAGGCTGGTATGTACGAAGCAGTGAACGAAGTCTACAAAGTGCTCATTCCTATTCACGAGGCCAACAGGGATGCCAAGAAGCTAGCCACTATTCATGGTAAACTTCAGGAAGCCTTTGGCAAAATTGTGCATCAGGTAAATGCTTTTAAAAAGGGAGTTTTATTGTTTTGGATCCTAAAATAAAGACTCTGTTAGCCTCTTGATGCGTGCTGTGAAGTAGTATAAAGGGGATTTCGCACCGGAGGAACCTTTTCATAGTTCCTAGAACTATTGGCGGAAGTACCCATTTTTTTGGCGTGTTCGCACCAACATAAACTAGGAACGATTTTAGTTCTAGGAACTCCTTTTGGAGGAACTAATTTAGCTTCTACTTCAGAGTAGGGTCTAAACCAGCACAATAGGAACTATCAGTGACGTTAGTATACGCTGATCTGCCGAACGCACGCGAAACACCAGTACCTGCAAAAAAGCTGTGAAAACGCACAGATTATAGCTTATATATTTACTCCAGAAACTAACTCTACGAACACGGGAAAAAATGCTAGATTGGCCTCTTAACCTTTACGCTAAGGAGAAAATCCAACGCAAATTTGAGGGGACCAAGAGAAACATTATTATGTATTGCTGCTCAGCTAGCGACACTGTGCATCAACCACACGGCAAATGCTAATACTTTTTCATATACTGTCTACTTTCTTTGTATAACAGTTCTATCTAATAACGTTTTAGACAGATCGTAAACTAATGAACACGAAGACTGCGAGCACTATGTGCTCAGGCTCTGGCTGGCATTCTCATAAAGGTCACAACAAGCATGTCTTACTTCACTTCAGAGTTCCTACTGACGGTGCGAAGGCAACCAGGAAAATGTTCCGAGAGGAACCATTAGTTCTCGGGGAACCACCTTTGTGGCTACTTCCTAGAATTACCCGGTGCGAAAGCCCTTTATGACAACAGGACTTTGTATTTTTGGCCTAGTAGTACAAAGCATCTGCCAGATGTCTAACTTGGCAATATTTTGCTTGTGTATACACACGTGATTTATGTGTGACATGTGAAAGAGACTTTGCATTATCAAGACTGCATGTCTCTGTCTATCTCTTCTACATCAGAGTGACAGTGAGCATGTGGAGTCTTTTCAGTGAGTTCTCCTGGGCATTATGAGTAGTATTCACACTAAGAATGAGAACTATAACGATAACTATATTAGGGTCTACACCAACGGACGATAATGCTCTGTTTATTATAATCGCGCACTGCAGTTATGTCATCTTCTGGTTTAATTGTACAAGCTCTTTCAAGTAAAATGGACTCTGACTAGCTAATGTTTTATTATTCATCAGCTGCAAAAATGCTCTGAAATTGATTCCAACGCTATTGTTCCTGTGATGTTATAGTTGTGGTGTGGACTCTGCTATTCTCTTAGAATTTGAACGCTTGTTAAAACGTCATAGTTATAGTTATCATCGTTGGTGTGAAGTATGGCTTTGCTCATACTGTACATAGGATTAATGATTTGAACAACTGTGCTATTGATATAAATGATACCTCAAATTGTCCGGCTGGTTGAAGAGAAGTGTGTTATAAACTTTTGTGAGCAGTCAACACTTGAAACTTACACAAAATAAATCCCAAAGACAGATTGAAAGAGGTGACCAGAATATCATAGAGGCATGGGTTAGACCCTTTTGACCTGGCAACCACAGAATAACCTAGAAACTGCATAGAAATATGCTAAAAAACACTACATGCACCTTAGCGTCTGTATAGAAAATCCCTGGGAACCACCCAAAACACTGTAAAAAAAAAAAAAAAAATAGTTTTTGTATTATTCCATGCGGTATATATGGATGAATAGTCACGCATGGCGGATACAGTCTAACAAATATGCTAATGTTCAAAAGTTTGGGGTCTTTAAATGGATAAAAAAAAAAAAAAAAAACTTAATGAATTCTTGCTGAATAAAGGTATTAATTGTTTTGAAAAAAATCCTACTGCATCCAAACTTTTGAACAGTACTGTATGATTTTTCAGAAACGATTGTTTCCCACAATGCTTTGCAGTGAGTCTTGGCTTTTAAAGGGGGTGATTGTGACCTGTGTATGTTGATTTGTGCTGTATTCTCTCTGTTATACAGAGCACAGGCTGGGAGGTAGGTGCTAAACTTCATGGTTAATGCTTGGCCCATACGTGCAAGCTGTGGGCGTTTATCATGACTCTCTATGCTTTGAATTTGACCCATTAACATTTTTATGGACGTTTTCATTTCTTCGTCTATCCCTCCATCTCTCTTTCCATGGGGCTGCTGTCAGTGGTGTGTGGGCAGCAGCATCCCTCTTCTCATCTTCCTCTCTCTCCCCTCTCTTTTTTTAAGGAAAAAGCGATGTTAACATTGTCAAATTTGACAGGCCATGCATGGGAACCACTGTGAACACTAATAACAGATTTATTCACGAATGCCTCATTTCACTTCCTCATCCGTCTCTCATCAGCACTGCCATCTATGTCTTATGTCTCTCAAAAGCACAGGGTTCGATTTATGCGAGACGTGTAGATAACCTTGAAGGATCGGTTTGCCCAGAAATGAAAATTCTGTCATACTTTTCTCATCCTCATGTCATTCCGAACCTGTATGACTTTATTTGTTCCCTGAAACATAAAAGGAGATATTCTGAATAATATACTGGTTTCTTCATGCAACTGGAGTTGGAGCTATCAGACTTTAAATAGGACATAAAAGAACCATAAAAGTGGACAATATGCTCTATATTCCAAGTTTTCTGAATTTATAAAATGGCTTTGTGAGACAAACAGACCATGAAAGCTTTGAAAGCTTAAAAATGCTACCTTCGGGGGATGTATTCCAAGCTAGGAAAGCATCAAGGCACCATGGCACTTCCGAATCCAATGTTAGCTTCACTTCCTGTCTCCTGAGATACCTTCATCTGATTGAATTTTGAAGGCTGCATAGATGTATTCCTTCGCTGCCTTTTGACCACAATCCTGTTGGTTCCAATCTGTGACCGTTCAGCAAAAAAAATAAAGACGCTGTCTAAAAGTTGCATTCGGTGGTCAGTTTGTTTGTAAATGTATATTTTTGACTGACATTTTCCACTTTTAATGCCATTTCCAGTGAGAAATTGCTATTTTAGTAATTAAATATTTGCTTATCACCAAAGCTTGCTTTTATTTTGCTGTAGATCATTAAACCTTTGCCGCGCCTCAGAATCCTGTCCCAAATCAGTTTCATGAGGTATGTTTGTGCGCCAATGCTGCCTGCAAAGTCATTGCCTGACAGGGCAGTGAGGCAACAAGTCAGCTACCTAAGCTTTCAGACGTAGCTCAAGTTCACGACCGGATCATCGAGTCAATGAGTTTAACTGGAACTTAATGAGTCAGAATCTTTAAGAAGTCATGTACATTATGTGAATGGATCAACTGATTCATCGCAAAAATCACATCACACATTGTTTGTTTTTTTTGCTTTTGGATTGTTTGTGTGACTTCAGAAGACTTGGAATAGAATCACTTTTATGACAATTTGATGGTGTTTTTTCCCCCCAATTTGGAGTTTGACAGCAACATTAACAGACATTTATCTTCATTATAGTGTGCAACAATCAGGTTCCAGAAGTACAATCCCATTCATTTTCTCCATAGGAAAATATATTTGGTAAGGATAACCTATAAAACTTTAAAGACAAACCTACTTTGAACTCTGAGGTTGCAAATGGATGGCATATGCTTTTGTTGAAGTCATCAGTTCACATTATTTTGACTTATTTTAAGAACTAATTGTGTTTAACAGATGGATTCCTGTAATGCAATTTAACTTGTTGCTGATTGGTTTAGTTCAGGGCTTATAATGCTTAAACAGACTTTTTTTTTTAATCCCTATGGGAAAATTAATAGGAAAATACTTCCAGAAAGCATGGTTGCTGAAAAAGTGGGCGGGCACTGTTGTGCTTTAAATGGAAAATAGCAACCAGTATTGTCTTCAACAAATCATCTTTAGTGTTCCACGGAAGAAAGAACGTCATACAGGTTTGGAATGACATGAGGGTGGGTTAACAGTGACATGATTATCAACTTTAACAAATGAAGAATAGCATGAATTAGGGACAGAAGCTTCTTAGAAAATATCAGAACATTTTTGGTATCTTGTTAAATTATGCGTTTTTCTTCTTCTAGAGGGACATGTCCTGATGATCATCAGTTTAAAACATCTATGTGCTGAAAGTGACATCCAAGTGACCTTCTCTTTACACAAGCTTTTGTTTAATTGCAAACTAAATCGACCCCTGAGTTCTCATTTACACCAATATGTTTGTATACTAGTATTAATCTCATTTGATTATTTGCATGGCAGCGAGTCAACAAAACCTTTATATTTGCAGCATTACACCAGGAATGCACGGTCTCCTAATTGTCTATTTAATGAAGACCCTTTAGTGCACTTTTCACTGCCTGCTTCTTCCTCATTGCATGTTTATTGTTGGGTTTTAGTCTTTGTCTGTGTGTGTGTGTGTGTGAGTGTGTTTCTTTGTAAAGTATTGATTTATGGAGTTTGGTAGTATTGCTGTTTGTTTTGTGTGTACGTGTTTTGTTTAGCTTTCAAAGAGTTTCTTGGTTTCCTGATTAAAATATGTTCTGTTCTCTCCTTTTTTATTTCCCTGGTTGCTGACCCCTCCTCTTCCCACTTTAATTATTGTGTCTTGTGGTAAGTTCATAGTTTGAGGGTTTATTTCTGTAGCTTTTATGACACTCACAACGAACCAGAGATGGGCTGAACCATCTCAGACACCTGGTAATCTGCACCCCATAACTTTCGATTTCTACAGAATTGGAACATCCATTATCCACACAGTTTTATTACATGATTGTTTATGCATTATTTTGGCTCATTTTACTATAGCTCTCTTCAACTACTGTTTACATCTAGGCTTACTAATAAAGATTTAATGTGTTTATAACCATTTTGAACAGCTCGTTATAATCGGAACCAAAGAACGTAGTTATGGTAGTATTTTTATTGTGTTACTTCTTCAGGAACTTATAATATATGGGATATATTACACAAATGAACATTGGAATTTCATGTCTTGCTAGACACTGACCAAAGTCTATTCAGGCTTTTTGTTCTATTGTTTTATTAGCACAATCTGAGCATTGGCTGTATGTTTGGTCTGCTATGGTTCAGCCCTTATCTGCACCGTATTGATACTTCACTTCCTGTGTGTAGAGCACTCAGCCATGCTCCTGGCTTTGTACAAATACAACCACCTTTCTTTTCTTTCTGTCCTATTATGGCCTACCCTGTTACTCAAGTACACTAATTCTTCTGACATTCTATTTCTATTGTCATAACTATTTCAGTCTGGCGTTCTGTATTAGGCTACAGCAGCACGTTTACTTTCTCACGAGGAGCTTGCTACAAACCTAAATGTTCTATTTTGTTCCATTCTTTCTCTTCTTCGGAGTACAGTTGCTTACTTACTGTTTAAGGACATGAGGTTTTCTCTGGCCTTCCTCCTGTTATGTCCACCTTTGCTTTATACAGTTTTCAGAGAAAGGTCCCACTTTGTTTTGAACTGTTTCTTGCACCACTATCCACAAGCTTGGCTCAAACTCTTGTGTATTTTAGTTAGATTTTGTGTATGATATTGATATCTCACTTTCTTCTCAGCTACTACTTCCTAAAAAGATCAAATAAATAATGCATACATATATTGTTCAAAAGTTTGGGGTTGGCAAGCTTTTTTTTTTTTAATGTTTTTGAAAGAAGTCAAATGTTCTTATGTTCACCAAAGCTGTGTTTATTTAATTGAAAATACAGTAAGAACTGTAATATTGTTTCAATTTAAAATAACTGGTTTCTATTTAACATATTTTATTATTTATTATATAACTTATTCCTGTAATAGCAAAGCTGAATTTTCCGCATCATTACTCCAGTCTTCAGTGTCATATGTCAGCCTTCAAAAATCATTCTAATATGCTGATTTTGGGCTCAAGAAACATGAAATAGACATATTTTAATAAGTTGACAGTGTCTTCACTGTCACTTTTGATTAATTGAATGCATCCTTGCTGAATAAAAGCATGAATTTCTTTTAAAAAACCTCGCTGACCTCAAACATTTGAATGGTTGTGTAAAATTGAGAAACTGTGCAATATTTGTAAAAAAAAAAATTTTTTAAAAAAAGATCTGTCATAAAACACGACCACCTAGTAGTGAAGGTAAAAGGGGATAGAGGCTAACCTTTTACTTCTCTTTCTTGGAGGTTGCAAAATATCCTCAAATATGGTAGATGTTTGTACTATAACGATACTGTATTAGTGTCTGTGTTTTCCTGTATTTCTCCGTTATATGATTGCATAATCATTGCCAGTGTTGAATGCAGGTTATTTATGTAAACATGTTCTAGACAATGTTTACATTGCTGTTGCCACTTGATAACTTGCCGCCAAGAGAAAATGTTGTGTTTGCCTTATTGCACTTAAACTTTCTTTGTGAGTAACCGTTTTAGTAAAGCCATGCACACCGACATGAGTGTCAACAGACTTTATATTTCCATGTTATCTAGAATTTTGAAATGGTAGCTTCAACTGACAGCAGATTAGTAACTGACACATTTGTTTGTTTCAGGATGGAAAGCGAATGTTTGGCACCTATTTCAGAGTTGGAATTTACGGTTCTAAATTTGGTGACTTGGATGAGCAGGAGTTTGTATACAAAGAGCCAGCCATCACCAAGCTAGCAGAAATCTCACATCGACTTGAGGTACAAAACATTGTTTGTGCATTTTCTGTTTCACATGTTTTAGTAAATGAGTGATTTGACCGTTATTGTCTTAATTCTCAGAGTTTCTATGGTGAAAGGTTTGGTGAGGATCAAGTGGAAGTCATCAAAGATTCCAATCCAGTCGACAAGTGTAAATTGGACCCAAATAAGGTGTGTTTTTGTGCTGCGCTATGGTGCAAAATGTGTATGGAAATCAAACGATAATACTTTGCACAGAGAATAATATCTCTTTCTCCATCACAGGCCTTTATTCAGATCACTTATGTTGAACCATATTTCGACACTTATGAAATGAAGGACCGCATCACTTACTTTGATAAGAACTACAACTTGCGGCGCTTCGTGTACTGCACGCCATTCACACTCGATGGAAGAGCTCACGGTGACCTGCATGAACAGTTTAAACGAAAGACCATCCTCACTACCTCCCACGCTTTCCCTTACATCAAGACCCGCATCAACATCATACACAAAGAGGAGGTAACTCAAACACGCATGCTTTGTGAAAGCTTCTATAAGGATTCATGCTAGACTGAAATTATATGAAAAGTATGAAAACACTGTTTTGGTTGTGTTTCGGCTCTGCGTGACTGTGCTGATGAATAAAGTTATCCTACTGCTCATAAAACATTCACTACAAGGCAAAAGAGATATAACCAGTTTAGATGGAAAGGATCTCAAGCTGACTAGCTGAAGATGTTAGTGTACCCATTAATAGACACTGTACTTCCTTTAAATTAAATTCCAGCATGTCTACAACCATAAAATGACCCTTCACAATAGATAATGCTTCACAATGAACTCTGTTAAAGGGCTAAATATGGCAATTTATTTGTTTAACAAAATGCCTTACTCACCTGTTGAGTAATAAAAAAAAATGTTGCAATTTTAAATCCCTTAGTTCTCACCATCTATGAAAAGCCAAGCCAATGTTGATTCTTGTTTTATTACGAGCGCTGTCATATTCTCCCT
Source organism: Gila orcuttii (assembly GCA_026230005.1). NCBI lineage: Eukaryota > Metazoa > Chordata > Actinopteri > Cypriniformes > Leuciscidae > Gila > Gila orcuttii. The sequence goes on from JAPDVR010000011.1 coordinate 31,904,752, forward strand.
TTGCCAGCAGGCTCTCCTCTGTGTGGCTTTTTTTTTTTAAAACGGGTCTTTTCCCCAGAGGTTCAAGATTTAGCATGCTCCATATCAACCTTTCTTTTTGTCACAACAATGTATTTAAACGGAGCAATTTTTCTGTATTTATGGATATGACAAGACACGCACGGGTGAATGATGTATTTGCATATATTTCCCGCAAAAAACATCCTGTCAGGTCTAAAATATTAACACTTGTAACAGGCTTACCATAGTGAATCAGGGTAAGACAAAAACACGTTTTGGAAGAAAGATTGATGATGTATTGACTCAAATAAATGAAACAAAAAAGTTACTGTTATTGCTTTTCAGATCATCTCAACACCCATTGAAGTAGCCATTGAGGACATGCAGAAGAAGACACAGGAACTGGCCTTTGCCACTCATCAGGACCCATCTGATGCCAAAATGCTGCAGATGGTTCTGCAGGGGTCTGTTGGCACCACTGTTAACCAGGTGACTCTTGGACCTATTCACTAAATAGTACATATGCAATATCACTGTCATTATTTTCTGGATTAATTTGTGCAATTTGGGCCTGGTTTCACAGAAAGGGCTCAGATTAAGCCAGGATTAGGCATTAGTTTAATTAGGACACTTATGTAGCTTTTATAAATGTCTCTTAGGAAAAAGAAAACTTTACGGATGAGCATCTCGAGACAAAACAGTGGCACTGACATATTAACCAGGGGTTTATGACACAGTAACAGTATAAATAACCATACAAGTGATTGCTGGAAATTCAACCTCCAGAATTTGTTATATATTGCATTACTATGTAGCAGTGCTAACTATTTGATGAATGTAGTTACTTAAATACTTTAAGAATGAAAGACTTCATATCTCATTTTATATTAGTTTGGAACCTGATGGACATGAACTTAAAAAAATATATACACAACAAATTAATTATAAATTAATAATAACAGTTTTTCAGTTTGTATCAAATGTCCTTTATTGCACAGCCAAGTATCAGTGCAAACTTTGTGATGGTCAGTGGTCAAGTGAGAAAATAATTTGAATATTTCTAACCAACGTATGTATTGTATTTCTATTCAGGGCCCTCTTGAGGTGGCCCAGGTGTTTCTGTCCGAGATCCCAAGCGATCCTAAACTCTACCGGCACCATAATAAACTACGACTGTGCTTCAAAGACTTTACTAAGAGGTTTGATTCCAGATGCTCTAACACTACATTTACATGGACTGCAGTAGTCCAACTACTGACAACAAGTATTTCAGTATATTGAAGACATGTACACTGTAATTAAACTTTTTTTTGTATTACATCAATCAAGAAATACAGCATAGTATGTAAATGGGATGATGTTTACATACTATACTATAGACGATGCCATTAAATTTAACTATTATCCTAAAAATAGCTGGATAATTGCAGTCCGTGTATGGTTATATGGACGATGATAAGACAAATGTATTATTTTAATTGTTAAATGGTGATAACACAATTAGAACTTGCCAACAATCAACCTTCAATAAACTCTCCAGGTGTGAAGATTCCCTTCGCAAAAATAAGAGTCTGATTGGTCCAGACCAGAAAGAGTATCAGAGAGAGCTGGAGAGGAACTATCACAGACTGAAAGAAGCTCTGCAGCCTCTCATTAACAGGAAGATCCCACAACTCTACAAACCTGTGTTACAGGTCAACTCACACAGGTCAGATAAATTAAAATGATGACAAAAGCTGTTTAGAATGTATATTGCAGCTGATAAACTAGCGTACTGCAAAAACTTGGTTTACCAAACTATGTTGTTTGAATAACAGTGGGAGGTTCCCATCGCAGCTTGCACCTTTAGGCCTTAATATTTTAGTAATACACCTAGTCAAAGAGTTTCTTTCATATGGAGGCAAAATTGTCATTTAAATTGTTCATCAAATATTGTGAAATTAATATGAATTCAGTTATTGTGAATCAAAATCAAATTACAATCAGGAAATGGACTGTACCCAGTTCTATTTAGTGTAATGTAAACGCTCATCTTTCTTCACGCCACATACACCCGGTCAACGGCAATGAGCGATAGTTGGTTAATCATAAGGGATGACATGATTGTCCAGAAAGCTGTGGGTGTTTTGAATGTGTTTAACCTCTTTTTTCCGCCTTAACAAGCAGCAAAAGGACGGCTTGACAAGGTAGCCAAGTTGTTTGAAAGGATGTTTTTTTTAAACATTTTTATTTACCATTAATATAACTTTTGATTCCTCATGAACATTTTTTACTCCTTTTCTTTCATAACATTAAGGTTTTCTTTTTCTTTCAGAGACTCTTTTAGCAGAATGAGCCTTCGCAAGCTAGACGTGTGAAGGCTGAAGAAATAAAAAGAACATGCAATTTTATTTATTTGTATATATCAATCTTCCTCACCACATCAGTGTTTTTGCCATAAAGTAAAAGAAAAAAGTTAAGTGTTAAGGCATTTGGTACATCATTCCAATTTTGTATTAGTTTACAAAATGGCCTGTTACATGATCATAAGAACTGATGGTGAATTTAGCATACAATGTGTCAAACCCTATATTCAATTTCTGTGTGCACTTTTTTTTTATTTAAGTTTTTTACTTCATCCCAGTGTATTTTTAAGTCACGGTACAACTTAAGAGTTTATTTAATCCTTATGGAAAAAGCAAAAAAGGTGATGAATTTTTTTCAGCATTATGTAGTTTTATGTACCTTTTGTTTACTTTAAATATTTTACTAAATAAATAACTCTAATAGTCATTCCAGTGTGGTTGTGTTAATGAAACAGTGCACCAAAGTTTAATTTTATATGCTGGTGTTTTAATGTGGTAAATAAGAATCTACATAACCAGTAATAGAAAATATTTTAATTTCCCCTCCCTTCTCAAATACACAACAGAAAGCTTCTTCTTAGACTGGACTGAGGTATGGCCGATAAACTATAAAAATAGGTCACTTTATCCCTGTGGTCATTTATAGGCAATCAATAAAGTCAACTACCTTTTAAACTAAATTTGATTCTCTGTGTACAGACAGCCAAATAATAGATCATAACTGCAGCGGGGAACAAAACATTGCCTGTGCCTTCCAATATCTAAAATTAAGACTAGCATGAAATCTACTTTGGATTTGCAAGCCATTAATAATAGCCTCCAAAAGTGGGATGTCAAAATTTGAATTCATACTCGAGACAAAACCCAAACTAGCAAGAATAATTGATCTTTAAAAAAATATATAAAATATCAGTGCACAAGAAAATCATTTTGTGTTATTCATTACAGCTTCTAGGGAATGTTTGAATGTACAGGAAAACTGTCACATGCACTACTATAAGTGCCAAGGTGCATTTGAAAAGCAAATGACACGGACTCACTGAACAAGAGAAAAGAGCAAAGTACAAAAATGTTAAAAGAGAGGAGGGGGAAAAAAAAGTGGCAACAAATGTCATAGCCTTGAAAGTTTCACATTGGTTTTCCACTGACACTTGTTACACAAACGTATGTATAAACTATTAACACATCCTGACTTGCATTCCCATTTACCTGCAAATTACTTTCATAGTCCATGTCTTAACAGTAAAACTTTATAACTGTGAGTGTCCATATCCAATCACCTATTGTTACTGAGAGACTCTCTTGTAGAACAGCAGGTAGGGTGTAGAGGTGGAGCACGTCTCAGGAGAACAGGCTTGGAGGAAGTCCTCTTCTTCAAAGAGTCTTACTTCGGAATCATCAAACAGCATCCACTTTCCCTCAAAGTCCAAAAGGTTTCGCAGAGCGAGGTCAAAACTCACCTGGGTCTTGTCGCCCATAGCATCAGCTCCCTCTTCCTCAGTCTCTTTCTTCACAGTGTTCTGAAGCAGAGTACCAGTGGCACGACTGGCCAAGCTGGAAGCCTTCTCTGGATTGGTTTGCTTGCCGTTGCTGAGCTCATAACTGGTGACGCTCCTCTGTCCCCCTAAAAGCCCAACGCCCTCTGAGCTCCTCTTGCCTCCTGCTTTGCCGGACATGCTGCTTGTTGAACTGGCTCTTGCCACGTTGCGGCCCCTGCCGGACAAGCTGAAAGACACCTCACCGTCATCGTAATCTGTTTGAGGTGCCTCCTCTTTCTTCTGTTTGGGGTCTTCCTCTCTGTCTTGGTCTTGCTCTTCATCCTGAGGCCGGAGATTGGTGCGATGGAGATCCATCATGCGGATGTAAGTGGTGTAGTGACCACTGCTGATGGTTACTCCGCTGTGCATGACCACGGCGAAGAGCTCGTAGTGATGGCTCTGGTCAGGAGAATCAGGTTTAGTGCACCACTCGTGCAGTGAAAGTTTGAGAGGGGTCTGCAGAGGTGTGTTCACCTTGGAAAGGCCAGCATAAGGGTCCATCCTGTTAAAGAGTGAAGAATTTTTAACAAAACTGAATAAAATGACTTTGTTTTAAGTGTCTACTTCTGACTTTTTTTTTGCTGTGTGTAACAAAAAAAGGCAATAAAAATGTTTGCACATTGTTTTGTTTTTTTCTTGTATGCAATAATTAGCTGTTTCCATACAAAGTTGCAAATTTAACTTATGCGCAAAATATTGCCTAAAACATTTATGAATAAAGCACTGTTTCCATCCAGTGATTCAAAGAGAACAAAATAGTCACGTCCTGATAAACTGGTGCTAAAAGAACCGGTTAAAAGAAAGGAATTAAGCTCTAAAATCAAACAAGAGTACATACTCCGAGCCATTGGCAGCAAAGCATTTCAGGTGGATTGTTACGACTTCTGGTGTTTTGTCAAACAGAAGACTTCTCTCAGCTTCTGTGTAGTGATGACAGGTCTCGCAGAAATATTTATCTTGACCCACAATCCGCTCAACAGATGCAAATTGAGATATGGCCCACTTGAGAGTTTTCAGCTCAGGCTTAGGATCTGGAGAAACTGAAAAGGAAGGATACAGTTATGAAAATATGAAATGTTTTAACCAGCATCAGAGAGTGTTGACTGATGGACACAAACACAGATGGATTTAAATGTACTCACTCTCAGAACTGGAGTCAGGGGAGCTGGTCTCATCCTCTTGCACAGGTACGCTGATATCTTGAAAGTCCTCTCTCCTCTCTGTGAAACACTCACATTCCAGGCAGCGTGTCCGCAGCACCAGCTGACCCTGGAACATCCACTTCAGCACATCCAGGCCTGAAAGATCGAATCATACAAAGCAATGCTTGTAGTTACTGATCACAAATACATTATATACATAAGGGCTGGGACGATACACCCATCTCTCGTTACGATACTTGGGTGCCGATATGATATGTATTGCGATTTTTAAAAGAATTCTACATGTATTGCGATTCGATATTGCATTTTTTTTAACACTAGACCATCTGGAAAAGTTAAATCATACACTTATACAGACTGTACAATGATGTATAAGATAAGTCATATTTACAAAAACAAATCACATCTTTCTGACTTTTATTTCAGAAGCATCATACTATACTAAATCCTCTTGAATAAATGATTCAATAACAAATACTTTTTTTAAGTCACTTGTAATTGTATTAATGTGATTGTATAAATGTAATTGATAAATGCGAATGCGTTATTTTAAGCACCAAGTTTCTATCAAAAGCTGATTTTGATCGCTATCATAGACTTCAGTGTTCATATTTGAACTTTAAACTTTTATCCAAGTACTTCTATGATAATTTTAACTATTGCATCACAGAAATAATGATACCATGAGGTTGAAAAGACTTTGTTAACAAAGCTGTTTTGAGGAGGTAAAAAAGGGTGTTGTTTTACACAACCATTGAAGAATTTTAACCAAAGTATATTACAAACTTTACATGAACACCCTAAAGAATCATACCAACTTGAGGAAAATGAGCATCCAATGACCCCTTTAAAGTTACATTTCATTGGAGCTCTTCAAAACATTTTTATAATTTCTGTTTATAAATTATCATCATCATTTTTCTCTCAACTGAAATCTCCAGCTCAAATGTAGAGACAATTTGTCAGTGAATAGTACAGCTTTCTGTACACCTAAAGACATTGAAAAGATTTAGAAAAGACTTTATAAGATTATAAGCTCACATCTAAAGACTTGGGTTCACAGTTTTTAGTCTCAGACTAAAGACTTGCGATAATATCAAACATGTTTGATATGAAAGACTAGAGAAAAACTGGCATAAATCGGGTCGCCGACTGCAGATTATCACCTCACATTTAACGATCGAGACGACGGGAGCGCGCCGAGACTCCAGTAAGATTCCTAAAGACTGCCAGTCTTTAGTCTGGGACTGTGAAAATCCTTTGGTGTAAGCCCGGCATAAGATATGTACCTTCACTCTTTCCCAGACTCGGTTTAACATCTTGAGTTCTGCTCTCGTTCTCAGAAGTATCCTTCTCCTGGGCACTACAATCGGATTTCTTCTTGATTTCCCCTCTCCCTCCAATGTGTGAAGTAATACGTCCCATGCTGCGGAACTTCGAGAAGATGCTAGGCTGCTTTCCAGATGGTTTCAACCAGCCTAGCTTCCCTCTCCTTGTCCTCTTTCCCACCTCTTTGGGGGAACTGTCATTCTTCTCTTCCTCTGTGGTGCTCCCTCTGTCCTTCTCTTGCTCTTTTTCCTCTCGCTCCTCTGCTCCATTCTTGTGGTTAGTTTCCGAGCTCTCTGTGGTTATGTCACTGGAGGACTTGCGTTTAGAGCGGGTCATAGGCACATTTTCCTCATTTTTCTTTGACTTGCTTTGAGATTTTGGCTTCTTCTTAGCATTGCCTGCTTCTGTGTCGCTCTTTCTCTTTCCACTCAGCTGGCCGTCTGAGCTCCCATCATCCTCGTGGGTGGTCTCCCCCATTCCATTGCTCACTGTGCTCTCCTTCTGGTCGTCTGTTTGCTCTTTTTTGATAGTGTCACAGGCCTCCTGGATACTTGCTAGGATGCACTGCAGTACCTCCTGTGCATCATGTTGTAAGTAACCCTCATACATTGGATTGAGCTGCCTGTGGAGGAGAAATCGAACAGGTTTGTCTAGAAACTCATTAAAGCCAAGGTGACCGTGGCAAGAAAAACTCAATGAAATGTTCAAATCTCTTTTCAATGTTGTTGAACGACACTCTGGCATTACCTGAGCGTGTTAAGTAGCTTGCGGGGTGGTGTGGCAAGCTCTCCGTCGCTGTATTTTTCAGGGTTAAGCAGGAAGCTGGATTGCAGCTGTTCCACAGAGGAGATGAGGCTGTGGAAACTGCCCAGAAGCTCCATGGGAACAGGTAGGGCATTCTCTCCAGAGTCCCCCTGATAACATCAAACATGCAATGTTTATTGCAATCAACTATAGTCAAGGCAGCAATATTAATATATTCTGTATGTATTCAATTAGCTAATTTAGTACATTTATCAAATTGTTTATCCAATTAAACAAATTTAGATTTGTTTTTTTTCTAAATTAGGGCTGTGCAGGTAAACTTGACAACCGCACCACCGCGGTGGCTGAGAAGCACCTGAATATTATGACACGAGTGAAGCACAAAGCTTTGTTTATTAAATTAAATGTTACATCGCAGCCATGGAAACATTTGGATTCATGACGATTGAGAGAGTTGTGCGTGAGCCCATACATTTTAGCTTTGAATTCTGGTTTGCGATCTGGTCACCCGATTATCAGCGAATTAAAAAAATATTCCATTAGTTATTCCACTGGACATGGAATCTCTTGTTTCTTTTCCCAAATCTTCATCACGTCTCACCCATTTTCTAAGGGGATTATAAACATTTCTTCCTTGGTTCCCTTTTAATTAGGCCTATTATATTCATACTCTTTTAGTTTCGCTTTCTCTGGCAGCGCAAAATCGAACATAGCCTAAATGTCTCGCCCTTGTGGAAGATAAAATTCGCTCTTCAGACCTTTTACAACAAGTAGAAAACATGAAGATATCAGAAAATAGATCGATGGTCTCTTTCCTGCTCGTGTCCCACATCCCTCTATATGGCTATATGACGCGTCTTTGTGTGGAAATATAAAACATTTTTTTTTTTTTTATTTAACTTAAATAATATAATAAAGTTACCATTATTTACTGATATTTATGTCAATGCTTTGCAGGCTTTAGTGTGTTACTTTTTTGCTCAAATAAACACTGATTTTTTTTTACATTTCAAAACACCCACCAACTACCACACCACTGCCGGTAGTTGGTCCATTCCCACCGTGGTGGTAAAAACTGCCACCGTCACAGCCCTATTCAAAATTGTATCTATTGGTACGGATATTTATTTGCACAAGCAACGCAAAGGAAAAGGTCTCTTGAAAGATGAAATTTAAGACCCACCTCATTTTTGGCATCATCTTCTTGCTGTTGGTCTTTCAGCTTAGCCAAATGACACAAAGATTTGATTGCCTCTTTAAAGCCAGGACAGTAATATAAGACCTGAAATTTGTAAGAAGGGTAAACTTAGTTTAATTAGATCCAGACTACTATAATATTAATATGCAGATATTTAAGGCAAACCACCAATAGCCCTATCAATTTTGAGGTTTCAGGCTATTTTGCTTCCTTAACTAGTCTTCTTTCAGACTAGTGAAATGAAAACATCCGAAAATACACATTTAAGTGTTTATTTTATTACACTTTATCTACATGCATCTGCAGATTTTAATTGCAATATCTATTTTTAAATGCTGCCTTCTCTTTTTTTTTTCAGGAACTGAGACAGAAATCTCCACTACAGTAGCACTTACATACACTTAAATAAACTTTACAAATTTATTCCCATCTATATTTTTACATAGGGGTTCAAATATAATAATTGATCATTGTGTGGATCAGATGATGGATCATTTGCATATTTAAACATAACATTGCAGAAAACTTGTCATGCAAAACAATCATCTTAAAGGGATAGTTCACCCAAAAATGAAAATGTCATTACTTACTCACCATCAAGGTGTTCAACCTGTTTGAGTTTCCTTCTTTTGCTAAACACAAAGGAAAATATTTTAAATAATTTTGGTAACCAGACAGTTGATGGTAGCCATTGACTGCCATAGTAGGAAAGAAAATACTATGGAAGTCAATGGGTACTGTCAACTGTCTGGATACCAACATTCTTCAAAATATCTTATTTTGTCTTCAACAGAAGTTTGGAACAACATAAGGGTGAGGATTTTTGGGTTAACTATCCCTTTAATTGTACTGTGATAAATCAACATGGAGAAGTATAACTAGTGATCTAACTTACAAGGCTGTTTTTTTTTAAACCATATTCACCGGTGGTATCTTGCCTTATGAACAGTGTTATGAATAACAGTTAAAACATTAGCAAGTAAGCTGAACAGCATACCTGAAGGATGCTATTCAGATAGCAGGTGTTCCCCAAATTATTAAGCCCTACAAAGGGCACCAGGCTCTCGCGCTTCTCACCAGTAAGAGGAGATGAAGGGCAAGGCATTGGCACAACCTGGTCATGGCTTGAGGGGGGGAAGTGGGAACAGTTAGGAAAAATAATATGGTACTTCAACATAATCCATATTTGATAGCGCAATAACAACATGGCATACTTCGTAGTCTCTTCTGGTTCAGCGGCACTGCGATCTTCTGCTGGGGGCTCTGAGAAGTCCAGGGCTCGTTTGGTGTCCTTCTTCTGGAAAAACTTTAAAGAGAGTTTGCTTTTCTTCACAGGACTACCCACTGCAGCCACCACTCCACCTTCACTATGCAGCCCGGGCATTTTAACTATTCACTAAAGAAGATAAAAGAGAAACTAAAGCGAATGTCAAAAACGTAACGCACTCACTCAAAATATTGAAGACAACCCACGAACCGCGTGAGAACCGTGGGCTCCGATGTGCCCTATAAAATACTAGAAGCTGATCTGCTATAAATAACTTAAACTATCAAACTTTTATTAATATATAATGGTTTAATGTTTAATATTCGCGTCATATTGTCTTGAAATCAGTAGTGTGATCATTATGAATTCATATGTATGAAAGCACATATTTAGCAGTGTGGCTAACCGTAGCGGCCCAGCCCACACAGCATGCACGTTAATTTTTGCAAGAGTAACTTCAGAATTAGGTAATAGGAAATAGAAGTACATTTAATGGTCTTACCAAATGAGTCCTATTAGTCATGCGTTACATTTTCGGAAAAGACAATCCAAAGTACGCAGTTTCGTTTTAAACATAAACAACTTGATATTATTACGCGCGCCTGCTGTAGAACTTGGCGCTTTTTCCACGATTGAGACTCCCTGCTACTGCCTGAACAAAATGATATGGTCGAATAAATTGTGTGAGATTAAATAATGAGCGCAGCGCGAATTTTACGATTGATTTATTTTGTTTTTGTTTGTGAATATATATATTTTTCAAAACCATGAATAAAAATCTAAATTCGTTTGCTGGCATCACTTTGGACTACCACATCGTGTTGTCTGCAGGTTATCTGACAAGCTTAAAGAAAACCATTTTAAGCCGATCTGAGATCAGTAACGCGCGGGTTTGTAATTGTGTTTCGGCTGGAATTTGTGAATAGGAGGCTGAATCTGGATCAGCTTAAAAGGGAGCTTCATGGGAGCCTTCACGGTAAATAAATCAATTTCTTTTTGTAAAATGTTCTAAATTAAGTGTTTTTTAAAGATCATCCTAACTGCATGCTTTGTATGTTCATTTGAATGTATTTAGGGCGCAGCCAACATTTAGGCTTCTGTTATTCGTATGTCAATTTTAAAAACGTGAGTTGCAAGAAATTGTTGTAGCCAAAACATTAAATTATTTTTTTTAACAAAAGAAATAAATAAAAAACATCAGATTTCAATTTGCTTTAAAAATACTAAAATAACATGATTTTTTTCATACTAAATATAGGCCTACAAAAAGTATTTTTTACCTTTCACCAGCAGATGGCCATCAATGCATGAGGAAAGCAAACTGGAACATTCAAGTAGCTACAAACCATACATCTACTTCTTTATTTCTGGTTCCCATACTCAAACTGTACTCAAACTAGCATGGGACATGAACTTTCCCACCAACATTGAAATTTTATTTATAATTATGAATTTAATGAACTGTTTAAATGAATTACGTGGGAAAGTGAAGACATATAGATGCTGTAATTGGGCACTTATTTGGGTTTTTCATTATTTTAATGATCGTTTTGCAGTACATGTGATGTGACAAATTAAATGTTAAACACTGCACGTAAGAAAATGCTGTGTAGATTAGTGTTATGGAGCATATAACTTTACACAACATAATTTCACCTGCCAATCAACATACAGAGGCATCTAGGCTAATTCAATTCAAATAACACCAGCATCTGCTTACTTAGAACTCCCTTGTCAGGAACATGTTTGAGGAAGACAAAAACAACATTATTTTATTTTGTGTTAGTGCGTGTGAATGCACCTTTATGTAGAGGAGACTGAGGCTAGTTGTCAAAAGGGCTATATGTCAGTAACCACACTGGCATGCATTCAGGCAAATGTCAATTGTGGTTGAACTGTTTTATGACAAGAATATTCGAGGTTGATGTTGTCACATGCGTTATCTTGCAATGTATTATTAAATGTCTTAAAATTAATCTAATTATTATTATTTTTATTTATCATAATAATATAATGTTATATAATTATTGTAATATTAATTTATAATTAATTAAATGAATTTACTATATATTTACAATATTCATTTGGCCAAAACAATAGTTTGAAATTTTTGTAAATTACTTTAGAAAAAAAATTGTTTAATAATTCTTTTTCCATTTAAATTTACAAACATAAACTACCCCAATAACATTATACGGTAATACAGGTCCTTCTCAAAAAATTAGCATATTGTGATAAAGTTCATTATTTTCCATAATGTAATGATAAAAATTAAACTTTCATATATTTTAGATTCATTGCACACCAACTGAAATATTTCAGGTCTTTTATTGTTTTAATACTGATGATTTTGGCATACAGCTCATGAAAACCCAAAATTCCTATCTCAAAAAAATAGCATATCATGAAAAGGTTTTCTAAACGAGCTATTAACCTAATCATCTGAATCAACTAATTAACTCTAAACACCTGCAAAAGATTCCTGAGGCTTTTAAAAACTCCCAGCCTGTTTCATTACTCAAAACCGCAATCGTGGGTAAGATTGCCGACCTGACTGCTGTCCAGAAGGCCATCATTGACACCCTCAAGCAAGAGGGTAAGACACAGAAAGAAATTGCGGCGTGGCATGGAGGCAATCAGCCTGTGGCACTGCTGAGGTGTTATGGAGGCCCAGGATGCTTCGATAGCGGCCTTAAGCTCATCCAGAGTGTTGGGTCTTGCGTCTCTCAACTTTCTCTTCACAATATCCCACAGATTCTCTATGGGGTTCAGGTCAGGAGAGTTGGCAGGCCAATTGAGCACAGTAATACCATGGTCAGTAAACCATTTACCAGTGGTTTTGGCACTGTGAGCAGGTGCCAGGTCGTGCTGAAAAATGAAATCAGATGGAAGCATGAAGTGCTCCAAAATCTCCTGATAGCTAGCTGCATTGACCCTGCCCTTGATAAAACACAGTGGACCAACACCAGCAGCTGACATGGCACCCCAGACCATCACTGACTGTGGATACTCCAGTCCTGCTTCTCTGTAGCCCAGGTCAGGCACTTCTGCCGCTGTTTCTGGTTCAAAAGTGGCTTGACCTGGGGAATGCGGCACCTGTAGCCCATTTCCTGCACACGCCTGTGCACGGTGGCTCTGGATGTTTCTACTCCAGACTCAGTCCACTGCTTCCGCAGGTCCCCCAAGGTCTGGAATCGGTCCTTCTCCACAATCTTCCTCAGGGTCCGGTCACCTCTTCTCGTTGTGCAGCGTTTTTTGCCACACTTTTTCCTTCCCACAGACTTCCCACTGAGGTGCCTTGATACAGCACTCTGGGAACAGCCTATTTGTTCAGAAATTTCTTTCTGTGTCTTACCCTCTTGCTTGAGGGTGTCAATGATGGCCTTCTGGACAGCAGTCAAGTCGGCAGTCTTACCCATGATTGCGGTTTTGAGTAATGAAACAGGCTGGGAGTTTCTAAAAGCTCAGGAATCTTTTGCAGGTGTTTAGAGTTAATTAGTTGATTCAGATGATTAGGTTAATAGCTCGTTTAGAGAACCTTTCCATGATATGCTAATTTTTTGAGATAGGAATTTTGGGTTTTCATGAGCTGTATGCCAAAATCATCAGTATTAAAACAATAAAAGACCTGAAATATTTCAGTTGGTGTGCAATGAATCTAAAATATATGAAAGTTTAATTTTTATCATTACATTATGGAAAATAATTAACTTTATCACAATATGCTAATTTTTTGAGAAGGACCTGTATAATGCACATGTATTATTACATATTAAATATCCACTGAGTGTGACAACTAGCCCTGGTCTCCCCCATAAGCCAAATATAAATTCTTGTATTAAAACGTATAATATCTGTGCTTACAAGAAATGCACCTCTTTTTATTCCCCTACAGTGTTAACCATGAAGCCTTGTATAGAATGCAGTTACTGTCAGAGGCAAACCAGCCCTGGGATGAAGCTTTTGAGTCTGGAATCGCAGAGAAATAGACCAGTGCACTCAAAGAATGAGAGGCATGTCCTGCACTCTTACAGCCCCAGCTGAGCGGTGTGCTGTTTTTTAAATCACTTTACCACACTACCCCCAGTGACACACACACACACACACACACACACACACACACACACACGCACATACACACAGATGTTGATGGAGAGCTCAAGCAGCATATAGGCAATATGGCTAAACATCAGTTTAATCTTTTAGCTGCCATGCTGTACTACTTTAATCCTATAGCATTTGAATGTGATGGGGGGTTAGCTACTGATGTGTGTGTGTGCTTGTGTGTGTCTGACCCTGCTATTGGATGAGCTCTGTGGGAGGGGTGTGTTCAAGCTCACAGTATAGCGCTTGTTATGAGAGCATTCTGCCGTCCCCTTCCACAAATCTCAATAACAACAGTATCACAGCCTCAGATTGTGAGTGTGTGTGTGTAGGGGAGTGAGGAGTGCCTCTACCGCCGTCGCAGCTGCTTGCGGCTTCCTCCTTGTGCTGGATTTCCTTGAAGGTCTGCCTTACCTCTGCAGTGCCTATAGGAAAAACACAAGGGTCCCCCAGAGACTGAGGTAAGTGATGTGAGATAATGCATTCCTCTTCTGTCAGCTTCATTATTCAACTTTTTTCATGTTTACCTTTGGAAAATACAGCACACCTCTATACAGTAGATCCCACACACCCTCCCTTAAATCCACCCTTTTCATTTCTTGAGGATTTCAGGAAGCCTTATTATGTGCTGTTTTTCTAGTAATAATTTATTTTTTTAGATTCACAAACTAGATCCTTCATTTTAGACCTGGCTATTTTTATAGTGAGCCACCTTGACAGCATTGGTCATTTGGCCATTATTAATGCTGTCTATGTGGGAAGCCCATGTCTTATTGCACAAATGGTCTCATCTCGCGCTTGGCTGTGCTGTTTCAGTTTACCTCCCCGCTGGGTTGTCGTAATGTCGACCAGCTGGCTGTTACTATGTGTCAATCTGTAAGAGATGCGAGACTGTTTGATTGTGCCGTAGTGCAGCACTGCGCTCGTGACGCTGGGCTGCTAGATCTCGCGCGTCTGCAGTCAATAGCTCAAGCTTGGTTATTTTGCGATGGAGGCTGGCTCATTTTGCCATCCAGAGACGGTGAGCTCAGCTGGTAGAGATCTCTCTAATATCCTACGATGCCCGAGGCGAGATCCTAGCTGGCCTGTCATGCAGAAAGTTTCCCTGTTTGATTTGTGTGCAGAGCGCGCTTTCCTGCCAGTTTCAGACGCAACCGAGATAGTGTTTTTTTCTATTCAGATGCTATGGGTTGGTCAATGTGCATATATTATTTTGTACATACCACATGTAGCTTTATTAAGCAGTGCGTTTTCTAAACTGCACATTGCCTGCAGCAACACAATTTGCTTATTTGTCACTTCCATGATGACTGGGAAAGTGTATACCAATTAACCTGAAATTCGCCCTCAATCAGTTTACGCAGGAACAAAACTAAAATTGAAATAAAACAAAAAATAATCTCATTACAGAGTACAGACGGTCATTTCCTTTGCACAGGGTGCAGATTATGGGACGTTCAGGGTGGGGGACAAATCCCCCTAATTAAGGCCATGTACCCCAACAAAGGAAGTCAAAACAACCGGTTTGGGGGTCTTCAGGGGTTTCAAAAGTTTAAATAAAGGTAAAAGTTAGATTAGATTAGTAGCCGAATAGACGCTAATGAACAGACCTGCATTCTTCCGATGAGGTAACCATATAGCAACACTGCTGATGGGCGCTTTTTATTGCATTTATTAAAGGTGCAGTGTGTGATTTTTAGCGGCATCTAGTGGTGAGGTTGCGATATTCCAACCAACAAAAGTTACAGTGGCCGACAGGAAAAGTTGTCGTCGTCTGAGACGGCAGAGAATAGCTACTAGCCAGTTAAACAATGAGGTTTCTTTACAAAGATAAGAAATTAGGTTTACTTAATTATTCAGTGAAACGATATGTTATTGCGAATATTATAGTTAGTTATTCATCATTGTGTCAGTGTTTTATTCGCTGACTTTAGCTAGCTTCCTTGCACGAAGAACAAGATAATAACGAAATGCGTTTGTCCGTTTAGGGCTACTGTAGTGTAGACATGTCGGCGAATTTCAATTTCGCGGTGTTTGTGGATAGAAATGGCTCATTCTAAGGTAATAAAAACATAATTGTTCATTAATTAAGCTCTTTATACACCACTGAAAACATAGTTATGTATATGATATTGCATTTCTGTCAACATATCCTCCCAAATATTACAAAATGGACCTTTAAATATATAGAATTTAAAAGATATTAGAACTAGGATTTATTTTAAAAGTTTTTAAAAATCTGACAAAAATAAAAAGTTACAAGTCTGTGTACTTACTGGCTTTAGTAAGGGGACAAAATCTCAATCCCATGAAGCATTGCGAACAGCATTGAATTAAAAACGAGGTAGAAATTGACATGCATTTATCTACAAGGATGACGAAGAGAATTTTTATTAACACAGAAGCAGGTAATCCAAAATTATAAAACACAACGAAAAAGCATGCCATGCACAAACAATACTGGACAATGAACTGAATGAACTGAGGGACTTCGTAAATAAATAAGGATAAAGAACTCAAAGATGAACAGGTGTGCTAATTAATCAAAAACCATAGAAACCAACAAAGAGCAGGAAAATTAAACTAAGGAAACAACTAAGAGAAGCAAAAAAGTCCTTGAAAATGAAAGTAAAACACGTTAATCGTGATAACCTGTAATACTAGGTACTCATTTAAAAATGTTATATATATACAGTTATCCAAGCCCCATTGCAAATCAGGTTTGTTGGCAAAATGTACAGACTTTCAGCTGTTTGCAATGAACAAATTAAAGGGGTGGTTTACTGCTTTTTTTCTTTGCATGATTGTGTTTATGGGGTGCAATGTAACATGTATTCGTGGTTTTTCTTTTTTAAAAAGTCTTATTTTTCATAAAAGTCACCTTTATTGTAAGCCTCTTTTTCCTCTGTCATTTGAACGACCGGTTGACTTCCTGATTCTATGAAACCACTCCCTCAGAAACAGGCAGTGGGCTCAGATTGGTTAATTTGGGCCGGTGTGTTGTAATTGGCTAAACTGCGTAGCGTACGTTGTTCGGAACCGTCACGCCCATTTCCTTTACGGGCGTGAGTTTCATGCATAGACAGTAAGGTTTCATGTGCTCCGGTTAATGTAATTAATGGTGTCGATACTGCCGTATCAGTTTGAGCTCGAATCAGACCCAGAAAGCGGCGATGAAGAGAGTCAAACAGAACCTCCCCAAACACCGCTCTTACAAAACGTTTCTGAATGGTACGTTTTTGAATTATTATTATTCTATTCTTCTATTATTACATAAGAAGTTTGATACCCTGTTATACTTGAAACTTTTTGAGATACGTTTTTATCTTGATTAAACATTTAATACAAATGATTACATGAGTAATACAGTTTTTTAAAGTTATTGTTTTATCGATATAATGAACAACCGTTTAGCTATTAACAAAACTTAGTTTACTCGGTGTATCGTTTTCTTTAGGTGTACATGTGACAACTGTGTTAAAATGGCAACAACTTTATACACCTTTGTCTTACACACAAAATAGTATTGATATAACTGGCTACTATAAACAAACACTGTTGACATTGATCACGTTCATGATCAAATCGAAAAATTACGTCATAAAGTATCTATACATGGCAAATACATTTTCAAAATCTATATGATTACAAATTCAGGTCCAAAATGTTTGTACGCGTTTGCCATAGAAACACGAAATAGCATAACTAAATGGCTATAAAGCCAGCGCTGGCATTTGTTTACGTCCTTGATAAAAAGAAACCATTACGTCTAAAATGATACAAATACATTTAAAATTATTAAGTCTTAGTTACAGGTTGTGGCCCAACAATTGCTGCATCTGGTTTTAACGTTGGAACAGCTTCAGGTTTTAGCAACAGTTTCTTGTGTAATCCGGCATTGAATTGGTGGAGATTATGAAAGCTGTCTTCAGTGAAATGTGCCGCACAAAGAGCTAAATTACGATTGTAATTGTCAGAAACATTATCAAACATAAATTGTAGCCATTGTTGACGAACTACAGCGTCCGTAGGAAGCCCGAACACAGAAGACCTGACAGCTGGATGAAAATAACACACTTTCGACGGCATGGCTAGCTCTCCCCTGTAACTCTTCCACTTCGGCAAAGCTGCAGAAATATGGCCATGCCCTTTTTTGAGTATTCCGGAGGGAGGGTTGATGCAAATGTATGGGTTAGTGACGTCTAAAACCCAGCTGTAGTCCCTATCGAGTCGTTTTTGTAGGCATTTACACTTCCTGATTTTTAAAAGACGATATCTCTGCTTACATTGAACTTTAAGAGCTGCAACTTTGCAGATACTGTTCATGCACCAACAGCAACATTACACACTATTTAAAATGAAAAAAGTGAAATCGCAATCAACCACCCCTTTAAACAATTGAATCAAAGCTCAACACTATAAAAATTTCAAGTGTTTTCCCAAAATTCAACTGAAATTTGCCACTTTTAATGTCTTCTGCAGTCTCAAAATTATTCAACCCCTTCATGGCAAGAACACCCTTTTGATGTTATGATTCTGGCAGCGTTTCTGAGGAATCTTAGCCCATTCCTCATGAGCAATGGCCTCTAGTTCAGTAATATTCTTGCGTTTGCATGCTGCAACTGCCTTTTTCAAATCCCACCAAAGATTTTCTATGAGTTCAATTTAGGGATGGCGAAAACTAAAAATTTTCTTGACCGACCACCGAGCCTCATTAGCCGATTGAAACCGATTAGTTTAAAATATGCCACGCTATTTGAAATAACAGCCATTTCGAGCCGCGCCTGCAATTTCGCAACTCTGTCGCATCTCTCTCTGCCTCCCGCTCACACACACACACTGCCCCGGCGCCGCGCTTCCACTCACGTCACTTTTTTAAATCCCCTACAGCGCGAAACATGAGTCCCGCAAACACGGCACCGAGGAGCTTGTATGTAATCGGAGGACAAATGGCTCCTTAGTTTTGAAATGGTTTGGGTACAAGGTGATCGCGTTGAAAATAAAGGCGTTAGTCTAGCGTTAGAAGCTCATTTGAAACATCGCAGCGGCTCGAAAATGACAGCTCCGAAGAGACGCCGCTTTAGTTTGAGGTAGTGCTAACAATAATAAAGAAAGATGATGATCATCATCACCTTATCTGTTAGGCCTACCTCTGAAATGTAGATGTAATGTATTTCTACAGTATTACTGTATTTAAGCACTGTATCACACAAGTTGCAACTTACTGTGTCATTCTTTTTGGTGAAATGGTCCCACACACTACGTTTCTTTGCACGCTTCATCCTGTCGTCTGCCCTGGCTCTAACCTCGAGTGTTTTAGCCTGTAGTCTTTACTTTTCGCAAACCTTGTGAGCGCGCGAACCCAAACGCTGTGAAATCGCGCCAAATGTTTTTATTGGTTTATTAAGTACAAACAGGCGAGTTATGAAAAAATGAGTGTGAGGGATTTGTTCACTTCACACAAAAATATCTTGGAATGAGATGGCTAACTGTAGTAGCGCTTAGTCCACTGTCTATAATAGCCTAATTTAGAGATCACTTTTTATTTTAACCGACTACCGACAACTTTGATCGGTTAACGTTGAGACGGTCAACCATCGGTCAAACGGTCATCGGTTAGCATCCCTAGTTCAATTAAGGGGACTGTGATGGCCACTGTAGAATCTTCCAGGACTTCTTCTGCAACCAAGCCTGGGTGGAATTTGAGGTATGCTTGGGATAATTGTCCTGTTGGAAGGTCCATAACACACAAGCTTCAGCTTTCTCACTGATGGCATGACGTTTTCTCCTAGGATTTCATGATGCTTCAGTGAATCTATCTTGCCTTCCACACGCTGCAGGTTTCCAGTGCCAGAGGATGCAAAGCGGCCCCAGAGCATCACCAAGCACCACCATGCTTAACTGTAGACAGAAGGTTCTTTTCAACATATGCTTCATTCTTCTTCCTGCAGACATACCGCTGATCCATAGGGCCGAAAAGTTCCAGTTTTGTGTCATCGCTCCACAGAACAGCATCCCAAAACTTCTGTGGCTTATTTATATTTGTTTGAGCACATTTCTTTTGCTTTTGGGTCAGTAGTGGTGTAGTCTTGAAGTTCTGGAATGGAAACCATCTGAGTTTAGTACAAGCCTTACTTTGCAGCTGAAACCTCAGTGCCTGTTGCCACCAAGTCTTGCTGCAGGTCTTTTGCAGTAACTCAAGGGTTTCTCTGAACCTGCCTTCTCAGAAATCTGGCTGCAGCCATTGATAGCTTCCTTTTTCTGCCCCGTCCAGATAGAGTAACCACTGTTCTTTTAACTTTAAACTCGCAAACTATGCTTCCAATTGTGTCTCTAGGTACATTTAGTGCCTTCTAAATTTTTGTATCCTGTTCTTTGTTTGTGAAGGGCGATGACATTTTGGACCATTCTTTTGACTTATTGCCATATTTCTAAAATGCAGTCAAACGTGACAAACCAACAAACCTAGCAAGTTCAGATATTTTACGTGTTCTAGCTCAATCACACCTGGTGCAACTAATGATCCCTTGATTAGTTGCATGAGGTGTGCTTGAGACAACACATGTTTTGCAGATTTGTGCTGTTGTGAGGGATTCTATTCAGCGGGTTGAATAATTTTGAGACTGCAGAAATCATTAAAAGTTGCATTTTCAGTTGAATTTGCAGAAACCATTTGTTGTGTTATGCAAAACAATTACTTTTGTTTGATTTGTTCACATCCAACAGCTGAAAGTTTGTAAATTTTGCCAACAAACCTTGTGGGCTTGAATAATTTTGATTACAACTGTATATGTATAAGTTTATTGCAAAATATGCATCTATATACAAATATTAGGCCTACTATACAAATAAGTATTTTTAGAGCGTAGGGAGATTGCGTAATTCACAGTGCTTCTTGGGAGTGGATGGAGCTATAGAGCTCTTTTGGCACGTTTTCCTTGTCTCCACTTTCTGATTCATGGAATTTTCTGAACAGCATCATGGTTAATATAATTTTTTACTACAAATTCTGATGTTAAACTCAATTATTCTAAAAGTAAGTTGAAACAATGTGGGCACAGCTTCAACAGAAGTTAATACCATCAATTAACAACTCATAGCTCACAGTTGGGCTGTCTTTAAAGGTTTAAGTTTTGTTATGGAGAAAATAGTTTTTATTTTCGGAAACCAAGTTGTACTTTATTCATGTTCTTTATTCATGCTGTGAACAGTAAAGCCTCAACTTCTTTGATTTGATCGGTCATCTTAATCATTTTGACACTAATGATAATTTTTTTAAATAATTGCATTCCAGAAGACACTGAAAACAAATAAATATCAAACGCAGCTGCACATCACAACATGCTTCTAAATACACAAACAGAATAATTTATCATTGCAGAGCTGCAATTTTAACCACCCTTATATAGACTATCTTGACAAACCTCATTCTTTACATGGCTGGGAGGAAAAAAAACAAAAATCAATGGTTAAACTATGGTGTTTATGTAAGATTAAAAAAAATAATAATTCCAAAGTGGTGATTTCCCCTCTCGCCGTCCTGGTTGGCTCATATGCCTGACATACTCTGCAAATATAATAGACAAAATAGATATTTAGCTAATTGTGCTAATGTTGTCAAATTACAATTTGTGTTAAATCAGGGACTTCGAAAGCTTGCTCGCTAAAAAATACCTTAACATTTTCATAGTTTACCAGAGTTAAAGAAGAAAGATTAAATTCCTTTAAAATTGTCAACCCCCTTGAAAGTCATTGTATAATTGGCTCACTGCCTTTCTTTGCACATGTAATGTCTTCCTGGTAGCCTACAGGCTGTTTGATGTTCTCAGGAATGCAGAGGTACATTAGGGCCACCCAGGAGCTCTGACTCCCTAAAGGTAATCTACAAGTTTACCATCATTCTAAGACTCAGAAATACAGAGCCTTTCTATTTGATTTTGCTGACCCTGTGTTGTTGCAGCCTAAGCATCCATCCCTATCTATCCATCCATCCATCCATCCATCATTAATGCATGTATTTATTTATTTGCTTATTTATTTAGTAATATTATTAGTACATTTTTATATTTATGTTTTATAGATTTTTATCCGTGCATGCATTTATTTATTTTATTATTCTCATCTTAAAGTAAAATCCTGTAAAGCCAGTGGACATTTATTAGAGAAATAAACAGACTCTTGTGTGTTTGCTCTTGTGATCAGTCATGTGGGCTTATTGCACCAGTGACTGTAATTCCATGGCCTGGTTGATCTATGAAACAGGCCTTTAATGGAAACAACAGAGAGACATATTGCGGTACTTATACCTGATATGTTTTAAGTATCTCGACTATTGCTGTTACGCTAAAATATTGTACATTCCTTAGTTTCTTGGATGTCTGAGGTGGTGGGCATGAGAAAGCTCTCTGTGGAGGTTATGGAATTTGGCATAGCGAGGTCTCTTGGGGCTTCACATGTGAGGCTTTGTGAGGGCGATTCCTTGTCCATTGTTTTCTGCTGAAGGACATTTCTCACAGAACGGAGATGGAAACAATGGCTAATATAATCTGCTCCTGCCCTTTAAATGTATTCCTCATATGTGCATAAAATAAAATAAAAAGTAGTATGAACACAGAAAGATCTAAGAGCTACTCAAAGGAAAATCTTCTGACAAGTGAATTGTAGTTGCATATTGGCTACTCCATGGATCTCATATTCTCAATGGAAACTTTGATTTGTATAAGAACCACAAGAGCTGACCAGACTTTTACTGTTATTGTGTTTTCATGTGAGGAAATCCCTGAGGATCCAGTGGATGTGAATGTTTAGATGGTAGAAACACTTTGACCTCAAAGAGGCCCTATGTCTGTTTCACACCATGCTTTTGTTAAGCATAAAATTACATTATAAAGGTAGAGTTCACCTACAAATGAAACTAATTTCATCATTTACTCTCCCACATGAGTTTTGAAATCTGTAAGAGTTTCTTTTTACTTCTTCTATACAATGAAAGTGAATGGTGACCACAGCTGTCAAGCAAGTTTTTCAAGGGAAGATTTTCAACGAATGAGGACTTTCATTCTTTTACTCGCACAAAGCTATCATATGACTTTAGAAGACTTGGAATTTAATGCATTCGTTTTACAGACATTTCTATGATGCTTTTAATGATATATATATATATATATATATATATTATTATTATTAAAAATAAGATTTTTTTTCTTGAGGACAAAATCCTCAAGAAAATATTAGATAAAATATTAGAATACTTTCTGAATGATCATGTGACACTGAAGACTGGAGTAATGATGCTGATAATCCAGCTTTGCCATCACAGGAATAAAATTAAATTTTAGTTTTACTGTATTTTAATCAAATAATGCAGTCTTGCTTTTAAAAAACAATTCTAAAAATCTTACCCACCCCAATCATTTGAACGGCAGTTTAAAGTGCACTAACTCTGTATTGACAGCTGAGAGAGTTTGTGGAATTGAGGGGTTGTGGATGTTAACCTGTGAGCTGTCGTCATATTTTCTCTTGCTGTCTATCAGTGAAGGCAGCTCAAAATTGGTCGCATTGAGAGTTAGGAATGTAAATAAGCTTTTTGGATATCAGTAAATCGAGTGCAATATCAGTAAATCAGTTCCACTGTGAGCATGAGTACCTTTGTGCTGCTGTGTGTAAGAGTGCATGTGAATGTTCAAATAAAAAATGCTGGTTTTGAGTATGTTCTTGTGGTTGATCTCTTGAACAAATGTTCAGTTCAATTTGTGGGATCTATCCAGGCACATACTGTCTTCTTGTGTCCTAGACCAGTGAAAGACACATGGCCCTTTGGGTTTCACTAAATTACCATACCACCATTTCAACCTCTTAAGTCTGACAGCTCCTCGGCTTCTATAGACTCATGGGAAAGCAGATTGTCTACTGGTGGCACACTTCAAAATCTCAGCAGATGAAGTGTGTCATCTGGGTATTTTTTGCCTACTGTATTGGTAATACTGATAATGAATACTGAATATTTAGACGTACAATTATACAATGTCGCAGAAGAGCAAATGCGTGTTGTATTTTTCCTCATCTTCAGCCGTAGAGAATCTGCATAGAGAAGCTTAGAAAAGAGGTCTACACAGATGCTGAATGGAGGAGTTGAAACCTTCTGACCTCTTTAGGCAATCATTTCTGTTTGCGTCTGCTTTTGGATGTTTTTGTCTGAATTCTTTTTTGTTTTAAGCAATAAAAAGACACTTGCGCAACTGTCAAAACATAGTCTTCCTACATATTTCATGATCATTTCATAACAATTTATGTTGTCATAAAGATTTACACTTTGGATTAGAAAGACACAGTTAGTGCTACATGAGTTGGGTTTTACCATAAATGTATACATTTATTAATGGAATCAAATCATTTTTTTTACACTCACCTTCATTCCTTCACATTTGCACAGCTTAGGCTGCATATAGAGGTCTTGGTAACAGTTTATTTTGATGGTCCCTTTTGAACATTCTGTTACCTTTTAGTAACTTTACAACTACATGTCAACTAACTCTCATTAGAGTATTAGTGGACTATCTGCTTCATATCAGCAAACTCTTAGTTGTGATGGTCCTCCAACAGACACTCTACTGACTATAAGTAACTTTGCAACTACATGTCAACTTATTCTGACCCTAACCCTACCAGTCTACTAATACTCTAATGAGAGTTAGTAGACATGTAGGTGCAATGTTACTTATAGACAACATAATGTGTTAAAGGGACCATCAAAATAAAGTGAAACCGAGGTCTTTATAGATATAATCTGTCCCATGAAATCTTGCATTCCTTGCACTCTCAGATATGCAGTGACTGCAGTCTCCAGGAGAGCTAATGTTGCATTACGGAACATGTGATTGTCTTTTAGTTATTCCACAAGTTTTGACGTGTATCTTCTGATCTTGTATCCATGACTAGCAGACTTTTATTTTCCAAGTCAACTAAGAATCCGTCATTATCCTCTTGTGCAACAACCTTCTTTTAACAACTTGTTTGTTGAGACATATGTATTTGATATATATATATATGTGTGTGTGTGTGTGTGTGTATTTTTGTATATATATATATATATATATATATATGTGTGTGTGTGTGTGTGTGTGTGTGTGTGTGTGTGTGTGTGTGTGTGTGTGTACATACTTAATAACCACTTATGCTACAAAACTATACACGGTTAAAAGCTTTGTGTTCTCCCACTGTGCGTCTGAACTTATTGCATATGCGTCAATAACTTTCCACGTGCGCTACGAAAATTATGTCACTGAACATGAGCAGTAAGAATATAAACCAGAGAAATAAATTCCACCGTAATTATTATAACAAATTTACATATTTATAATATGAAAATATATTTTCTGAAGTATGAAATATGGCTCTTACAGTAGAAGTCAGCTGTGCTTTCAGATACAGCGAAAAAAAGAATAAAGAACACATTGAACAACCATTTTACAAATGCTGAGATTTTAGTATGTACATTCTAATATGGTATGTAGAAACAGCCCTGTTAGAACCTTACTATTTCTCAGTGGGCTCCAATAATGTATCCAGACTGTCGGGGGTGTAGTAGTGTCAGAGATGTAGGTCATATGTAAATATGTTTTTAAGTAATCCTTTTTTATTAATGCCCTGTCTGGCACCAAGCTTCTCTGTATATGTCTTTGTTATGAGAGTATGTAACCTAGTAAAATGCTGGCATGCTGGCAACAGCCGGAAACTAAAGTTTTGTTACAGATGTTATGAGCTTTCATATTGTCAGATGTTTAAAGCTTCTTGTCAGACAATTTGCTGCTTACCAACATAGTAGATTTGTCAGTCATGAGGTGTTGAACATCAATACACACGATGAACATCTGTTGCTATGTTGCATCTTACAGCTTTTTCTTATTTCGTTTGTCTTCGATGTCTACACCTGCTACTTGTATTTTTGATTGAGGAATGGGTTATTGGCATGGAAAAGTGAAGTTGACAGCTTATAATATTCACAATTCAGCATCATACACAAATGGTGGAACAAAATATTGGATTTGTGTCTTTTCATCAAATCGTTAAAAGCTACAGTAAGAACATTTTAATTGGTTAACTTTAAGTTACCTTACCATATGGTGAAGATGAAGAACTGTGAATTGTTTATATTTAATTTTTATGTAAAATACTGTAAAAAAAAAATATTTACAAAAAACAACAACAGTAAAATGACATTCCCAGAAGTCCCTGCATGACACATCACATATAGCCTATGATTATATTTTATTAAAATAGTCTTGGTTATTTTTATTTTTTGTTATTAGTAATGTAAATGAAGGTGTTTTGGGTTATTTAGTTAATGCTTATTGCATATCACCCTGATGTTTTTTTGTCTTTGCGTGTATGACCCTGTGACCCATTTACAATTGATTTGTTATGTGGCTTTCTGTTTTGCCAGCTATATTATCATGGTGGTTATCAGTACATATAAAAAACAAAATTTTTGGTAGTTTAGGTAGCTTGGTATACTAACATATCACTTAATGTAATATATGGTTATAAGTTGTAAAATATACAATCAAAATGCCATCTCGTAATACCGTAAACATTGTCACAGTATGTTTTATGGTGAATTTCTGCCAAGCACGGCTGCCAGTGTTTTTTTAACACTTTATTTTGCGGTGTCCTTGTTACATGTTACCTGTACTTACTGTAGCAATAACAGTAAATTATGCATAATAACAAGGGACTACCCCTAAAAAAACTCTATTCCTTAACCCATACCCTATAGTAACATGTTAATTGATATTACTCAGTAAGTAATTACACGGTAAATGTATAATTACACGGTAACAAAGACACCTTAAGTGTGACCTTTTTTAACAATAAATTGAATTGGATTTTTTTTGCATTGATTTAGTTGCATTACATTTGAGCCACTTCAGAAAAAAGCCTTAAAATGTAAATGTAAAATATAAAAAATTCAATAATTTCAATGATTAATTGAAATAAAAAGATTAACTGTTTGATTAGCTGTTTAACGTATAGTTTGCCTAAAGCTTCACTGAAATTGAATCTGAGGAACTTTAAAATCAGTTGATAACATGCATTAGGCCTATCCATGGTATAAATTAAAAGCTTGTATGACGATATGTGATTCATACCTGTGGGCAAGATTTTAAAAATATTGAGAAAAATTGGCAGGATCATCTTTGAAGTTGGTCAAAATGTCTTAAATGTTGCCCTCCACATCCTGTTGTTTCTCATTCTTCCTAATTTACCATAGCAGACTTAGCCATTTTTTTTCTCATTCTTCCTTAATTATTATTGCACCCTGCAGTAACTTCCAGTGCCGGCCTTGTAAATAAACACCTGAAATATGTTTTATATTAATAAGCAATCAAAGGCAGCAAAAGTGTTTCTTTTAATTTGAGATTTTAATTTTAATTGGTGGTTATTCTAGTGATCTGTTTAAGTATAATCCAAAGTATAATAACAAACTCTTTGCCAGATGTGCAGTAGAGGAGATAAAAAGAGAGCCATTTTATTTTTCCACAGAAACCTTTTTGCCCTTCTTTCCTTGGACTGTAGCATTGGTCTTACTTTCATTCTTATAACCTGCATATCCGATGACATGATATGTAGTACATCTTCGTGAGTCAATTGTATTGTGACTGCTATTTTGAAAAGGAAGTCTGGACTGTTGTGTAATGACATGATGTGTGGAGAACGGAAGTGATGAGTAAACAAGATGGATGAAGTTCTCTGCTCCTGTCTTAATTACTCCTGACAGACACCACAACATCATATCGCTATTACTGTTTTATGTGTAACATCACTCATTGAGCAATACTTGAAAAACCTTGTGTTTTTGTAGCCTGATATTTTGCATTGATAGTACTGTAATGAAGAGACGTAAATTGCTCCGCAAAGCAGAAAGCTTGACTGAGAGTGGTCTCATCCTGCTAAATGAATGCAGAGGAAAGCAGCACTGAAACTGATTAGACACTAATCCTAAGGGATGGTCATAATTTACAGCTGTGCAGATGGAACCAACACTTCCAAAGCTGATCATGTTGATGTTCTCACATCTATTAATCTCTATGTTTTAAAATGCATTGTTTCATTTTGAGATTGTTGTTGTTTCCTAAAACTTGTTTTAAGATTCCACTGTAGATTTCTTTGCTCATTTCATTTAAAATACTGTGTTTTTGTATTGTTTATTTGAATGGGATTATAAGAATTGTTAATGCTGGTCCTCTAATTTGAAATGGACCAGCGATGTTCCAAGATTGCCAATATTTTTATATCACTGGAACACTTCTATCAATCTATCTGTGTTTTCAGCTTTCCAAACTGACTTTTGCAGCTTTCAGCTGTTTTAGTAATTTTTATATACTATTAAAATATGTATTAATATTTTGAATTACTTTTATATTCATTTATATTTTAATCCAAGTTGCTTTTGTAATATATATATTTTTTCTATTTTTAGTTTTAGGAATGTTAGTTCTTAAACTTATTTTATTTCTACTAGGCAACATTTTTATTTAAGTTTTGTAAGTTTTAATTTTTTCATATTAATATTAATATTTTCATCTAGATGTTGATTGGCTAGATCATCTAGATATTAGATGACTTTCATCTAATATGTTTTTCAGGTAAATCTAACAGTATTCAGGTACAGAAATGGACTACTCAAATGTAAAATAATAGCCTTCACTGTATAAATTAAATATAACTAATAAAATTAATTAATTAATACAATTTATCTTTGTTAGAGCTACAAGTCATTTTCTCTTTCTCTTTGGTTGTTTGATCACCATTGGTGACACAATTGGTGCATGTGCTTTACACTCTAAAAAACACTGTTAAAAACAATCGTGAAATAGATATCGTTCCTGGCGTGACAGGTGCATTAGAGCTACAATTAGCATCAAGCTACATAACACAATTTAAAAGATTAATATTATGCTTTTACTCAACCACCAATGAGTGTTTGTAATAACTTCCGATTGCGATCTGGATTTTGGTCAAATAATGTTGTTGAAATGTGTTATATTATAGCATTTTATATGGAGCTAAGTGCAACATCTGCTTAGCATGTATACTGTAAATATGCTTTATTCACATGAATATACACCAAATCGCATGAAAATCACTCACAAACCATCGTAATCGTGTTTATATTCTCTTCATCTTTGAAATGTAGAAACATTTCTTTGGCTTTGTTTTTCACGGAGCTGTGGAGGAAATTTACACAGCCACATCTTAGATACAATACGTGCCCTTTCTCACGATCTAACAGTAAAAACCTTGTAGAAAAGGAATTCGAGCTATAATTTAGGAAAACAAATCTGTTTTTCATTCAGATAAGTCAGAGTTTTGGTAAAGTATTTGGCCACCTGCTGTTGACTGCTTTTCTCCTGCTGTTCCAAACATCCAGTTGCTCTATTTAGATTACAAATCTTTCCTGTCTGAAATAAAACCCTCATCCAACCTGTGCTATCTAGAACAACAGCTTGAGACGGTTTGAGAATCAAAATGGATTTGACACAGAGGGAAAGAACAGTAAGAAAACAGATAGCGACATGAGTGGGGAACTGAAATTGCTTCAGAGAACAGCTCTGATAAGAATAAGATGGCATCACTGGATTTAAGAGCAAGCAAAAGACAGAGTGATAAAGAAAAAAGATATAGATGCAATGTGCTGCATTGCCAAGGGGAATCAAGAGACTCTTCACCAGCTCCCTGGTTTTGAACATTCTCATCCTCCTGTGTCATCCTCACAGGTGTAGCAGATGTGACCGGCTGAAGTGAGTGAAGCAGGCGTTTCAGCTCTGCCATCTCTGAAGAAAGCACCGACACCATCATAGAAAGTGAACCTTTCTCAACATGTGAATGTTAATCATCTCGCGATTTGGCCTTCTTAGCTGGGAGGGGAGCACCAGCTGCCGCCGACGCCCTGCGCTTCCGAGTGCGCGAAGGGGCTACATCTAACTGCCCTAGTTTCACTGTAGAATTAGGGTCTAACTCTGCAAGACGGAGCCGTAGTTCCGACATAGGCAAAAGGCTGCAGTGCATGCACGGGTCCGTGAGAGCCTCTCGCAGATGTTGAACACCCAAACACTACGGGCAGATGTCATGACCGTCGTCAGGGAGAAGATTATTAGGGCACAGCTTACAAGTCAGTGGAAAACCAGTGGCTATCGAGCTGTGAGCCATAGTTACTCGCTAATAACACCCTCGGATAGTACCGTAACGTTAAGTTAAGCGGGATGAAAAAATTATAAAAATAAAATAAAACGATTACCTCGGGTGAACCGACAGGTAATACCAACAAAATTTTTACGAAAAAAGATAAAAAGTGTCTAAAATTGCCGGCGGATTGAACCGAGCGACAAAAAGTGTTACATGGATACGAGGAAAAAACACTCTAAGTAGATAACTTATGTCAACGGGAGACCGTTAACACATAGCGCGGCAAACACAAGCCACCGGATTGCACCGAGAGGCACAGAGTGTTACCGACGAAGCAATATGAAAAAAACAAAACTCACCAAGTGCCGTTAATTTAAATCCAAATCCTTGAAAATCCATATCCTTGAAATGGCGTAGACACGCGCTGTCACAGCTTGTGAGGACGAATCTCGCTGCTCTAGTAAGCTGCACTTGACAGCGCGTCACTCAACCAATACAACCTATCTCAACTAGGCGAGAAAGCGAAAGAGGTAGAGTGCTGAGCTACTGTAGCTTTTCCCTCCAGGGTTCAGCATACGTCACGCCACGTGACTTTGTTGGTATATTCTCTCGACCTATCTAGCTGGCGCTGCGATAATCCATAATGTTTACACTGCCTCTGGCGGTCAGTAAGAATGAAGCAGAACAGAAGATTTCTCTCATTCTCATTTTCAATGCTAATTATAGAATCAATTTGTTTATAGTTAAAAGGAAGCATAAGAGGAAAAAATGAATGGGAGAATTTGTTATGAGTAAAATGGAGCCTTTAAGTTAAAAGAGCCAAATGCCTTTATGATATATAGGGATCTCCTCTTTGTTTGTGCACTAGCTGGGCCATTTTTACTAAAAGATGACACATTTATCATTGTTATTAAAAGTTCATATTGATTAAAAATACCATCTTGTTGATTTACAAATTTTTATTTATTCCAGATGTTTTAGAATGTTCTTGTTGAATGTCCTGATCACTCACTGTCTAACTAAGTAAATGCAATATCATAAAGTAAATGCACTTCCGAACTCTGACCTACTTATGACTCAGAAAATTCCCTTTAAGTTCAGAAAAAGGGCAGTGTTACGCCTACAGGTTAGGAGCATGATGATAGTTTCTATTTCAAGCATTGTGTAATTGTTAAATTAGAAACAAGCTGCTTTCTCAGGGCTTGATCCATGCTGGTTAACACAGTGTCAATTAGAAAACCACTGACAATGCCAGTACATGAAGCATTCATGGTTCACAGCATGTGAACATTTAGGCTTTCCTCTGTGGCTGAGAAAGAATAGCAACTCTTCATTTGAACAAAATTATCCCATATAGATTTTATTGCTATTCAGTACCGCAGAATGGCAGTCCTCCTTGTAAATGAAAATTTTTGTAAAAAAAAAATTTTTGTAAATGTAAAAAATTCATGATTTTACAAGTATGTTTTGGTCATATTTCTAAGTATAGCCTATCATCGCAGGCTTTCTCCTGTTGTAGATCTCAGTCGTTGTTTTGTGTTTCCCTTAAAAGATTTTAGCAGGTGCCCTTAGATATTGTTTTAACAAATGTTATTTTTTTATTCCTTTTAGAGTCAACAGAGTGCCTGTATGTTTACTGCATATGCATTTCTACATGAAATCTGCTGTGCAGGTTCATCCTTATAGTCTTAATAGACACAGTTCTGTGTTGGCTTAGATGGGATTGTCCTCAGAGGTTCTTATGTTGTCCTTCAGAGACGTAATGATCAGATGTTTCACCATCAGCGGAAATGGAATAGGAGCCTTGCCCACAGTTCCTTAGAGACGAGCCGGACTAGGCGAATGTGACCTTGGGAACTCTGCACTGTGTTATTTCCTCTTAGAAGAAGCTGGAGAAGTTTTGCATTTCAAATGGCCTTTCTTTTTTTTTCTTCTTCCTCCTACTTTCTTTTTTTACGTATCCTCAGGAGCTATAAGAGGATGAACAGTGGTTTCCATTAAATGCCTATTTGGGAAGCAATAGTGATTTCTTTCAAAACAGCTTCTCTTGATAACGTAATATCTTGCATATGATATACTGTATGGCTAGTACGTCTTGGGGACTGATCCATAAGCAGAATCAGTAGCGATATGTGATTTCTTGAAGCAATAAATAGCTAAATCAATGGCACTTCCATGTCAAAATGTCAAATATTTTCTTAGATATGTTCAATGCATGGATTATCAAGACTCTTTTCCAGCAAGTATGTTATCACATTTTCAGATATCCTCAAAAAAAAAAAAAAAAAAAGACAGCACAGCACATGCCAGTTACTGATAACAGAGGGCACTTCAAGTTCAAGTTGTAAGTGAAATGGTGCCAGGTGTGGGAGAAGATTCCTTTAAAAACGGGATCTGTTTTTCCAATCTGTAAGTTCTTAAACACTCTCATGGCTCTGATCTGAGAGATTCACTTCTGGAAGCTTCCAGCCTTTGGAAAAATGAGGATAGCCAAGATGGAAAAAAAGAGAGAGAGAAAGATGAAGTAGGCAGATCAAAGAACAACACAATGCTGCTTGTCTGCTCGAGTAGGAGGAAGCCAAAGCCTGTGAGCTGTAGGTCAAAGAGGGAAAGTTACCGTTCCAACTTTGAAATCGGTTAAAATTCCAAACCTCATTTTTCAGGAAGTAACATTAAAATATCTCTAGAAGCATATTTATATACAAATAGGCATTGCACTTTCCCAAGAACTTGTGAGCAATTTGTGTCAGAAAAGTGTTGGAGGCGCTATATGCTTTAATTAATTTGAAAACTTTAGCAAACCTCTGTAGGCAGGAAAAACTTTTTCGGGTTTATTATTAAATTGTCTTTGCAAAAGAAGAAAACATCAAGCTGGAGCTTGATTAAAATAGAGCTTGATTAGGCACCATTAAATTATTTTAGGTCCCCCGAGAGGTCTTGTGTACTGCCTATGTAACCAGGTTCTTATTTCCCACAATACTAGAAGGTAAGAAGTTGTACTCTCTTTGTGACCACCCATAATAATATATCTAACCTAAGTGGCAAGATCTACCATATTAAGGATTTAAGCATTCACATCTAATGCATGTTTTATTAGGAATTTCATTATTTGTGTTGAAACACCCTGTAGATTGAATAGGTACATGCTGTTGTTGCTCTGGTAGAAGTAAAAAGTAAGGATTTACATGTATGCTTTTGTCAGACACTTCGATCCTTTACATACTGCGCCACTAGCAGTGCAAACTTCCACTGGCAACCAAAACAAGATAAATGACCCCCACTTGCAAAGAGTGAAAAATCAATTCACTTTCTCTTTCACTCTTTCTCTCTCTCATAATTGCGAAAAGCAAACAGGAGAGCATGCATCGTTTTAAGATTGATTCTGTTGACAGCAAATTTGCAAGTCTGAAAAGTAGTATGAAAGTGCGTACAAGTTCCCAATCGATTAGACAGCCTATTAAATAGAGCATATACAGTATTGGCTTTAAACCGAATCATTGTTTTGCATTCTGTAGGCATATTTTTTTTAACTGTTGTACTTTTCAAAACTGCCATCAAAGTGCTGAATGAAGCATTTCAAAAATACAGTACGACATTGTCATAAATATTTATTTTTTTATGGGTGTGCAGCCCTGTCAGCATTTTTTAGCTGAAGTCTGTCTGTTTGTATTTCTTATATATAGTTTGTATTTCTTCTTAGTTGCCCAGGGGTTAGAGATACATGTTGCTACAACTTATGTGAACTAGCGGCACTGGGCTTTGCTCGTCTGTCATCACCTTTCTATATGAGCATTCTTCATCACCTGTCTATATGAGCATTCTTGCTTGTTTGCTCTGTGTGTGTGTGTGTGTGTGTGTGTGTGTGTGTGTGTGTAAGTTCATGTTTCTATTGGGGAAAGGTAGGATGATACTATGACAGCAGTAAAGGCATTCTTTACTCTTTACATCTCTTTACATACATGAGCAGCAGGCTAGCTTTCTAGCTATGAGTTTTTAAAAGATTGTGCATGTGTTGCTATTTAACCAATAATTTCTATTTGTATGCTTTAAAAACATTTAGTGTATACACTACTGTTGAAAAGTTTAGGGTCGGTATGATTTTTTTATCTCTTTTATGTCTCTTGTGCTCACCAAGGCTCTATTTTTTTTTTTTTTAATAAAAACAGCAATTTGCGAATTATTATAAAATTATAAAATATATATATATTTTTATTATTATTATTTTATTAATTTCTGTAATGGCAAAGCTGAATTTTCAGCGTTTGTTGCTCCAGGTTTTAGTGTCACATGATCAGTCAAAAATCATTCTGATATGCTGATTTGGTGCTCAAGAAACATTTCTTATTATTATCAATCTTACTGACCCCATGCTTTTGATTTATGTTTGTATTTCAGAGCATATGGGATTTTTTTCCCTGAGCGTGACATAAGATATCCTAAAAGGAAGGTTTAGAATTTATATAGAAATGATTTATATAGAAACAGCTATTATTAAAGGGATTGTTCACCCATAAATGAAAATGAAAACCATTTTGTTTCAAACCTGTGTGGATTTCTTTGTTGTGCATAACACACACACACACAAAAAAAAAATAAATATATATATATATATATATATATATATATATATATATATATATATATATATATATATATATATATTAAAGAATTTTAAAAAAACATTTGGACCCATTGACATTCATTGTATGGACAAAAAACAAACAAACCCTGAGCCATTTCTCAAAATATAATTTTTGGGTGAACTATCCCTTGACTTTTTTTTATTTTCAGTTTGTATTCCCAAAGTGAAATTGTGAATGTAAGTAATGGACAGACTGTAAGGGTTTGAGAGGAGCAGATAGAGCACAGAGATAGACATATCCAGCATGAGGGAAAGAGTGACAGTAAGTTATTGGGGAATGGCCCGAAAATAGCAGTATCATGTCAAGAAGTATCAGGAGGGATGGAAAAATGGCCCAAACAACATATGAGTTTGCCCTCACACATATACACCTCTCTTCATCTGTTGACATCAGGTCACATTTCCTGAGAGCATCTTTGTCTCAGCAGAGTGACAGCCCCATTTCTCACACACGTTCATTATCCCACCGTCACCCCTGTGTGTGCGGCCCAAAGCATCTCTCCATGGTGACTCGCACACTACTACAAATCTTTCTGCCATAGTTTGGTATGAGGGCTAATATAAAGTCAACCAGTCTATATTGCATTATTTTTACTTTACAATAATGACCGCTGATGGTTAATTAACCAGCGTATTTCACCGTTACATAGATAAATAAATATTCACATGAACATGAAGTATTTTTTTAATGATTTTTTAAACTTACTCACAGTCTTCCTCTTAAAGCAGAACTTTTTTAACTTAATAAAGCTGTCTAGAAATCATTTGGATGGTTAAACAACCTGTTCTGGTGATATTGGTGACTTTCCCAGCTCCCCCCAGCGTTCCCAGGCGGAAAACCAACCTTGCAACATGGGGACTACCGTCCCGGCAAAATGAAAATAGGAAGTCTCGTGAGAAGCGAGACGAGAACGAGAACGAGCGAGAAACACGAACTGCTTTACTGGTTGATAACAGAATACAAAATTTACATGTCAATGATCTATGATAATGTGTATGATGTATTTCCCACCTCAGTAGACATAGCTCCGCAAGTAAAGTTGGCCGGCTCCGATAATAACAAATGCACATGAGCAGCGGTTGAACGGGGGAGAAGGGTGCCGCAAGTGAGTTTTTTTTTACGATAGTGTTGTGAAATATACTTCCCACAGCTGTAGGGGGAGCTCGTGGGGTAAACATGCGACAACAAACTTGAAAATCAGCGAAGAAGACTGGAAGTAGCCGAGTTCTGCTTTAAAGGAATAGTTCACTTTGTACTTTTAGCATTTTAGCATGTACTCGCCCTCATGTCATTCCAAAACTGTATAACTTTCACAATGGAAGTAAATGGTAACCAAAACCATTTGGTGATCAACATTCTTCAAAATATCTTTTCTTTTTTTCTTTCTTTTTTTGTAAACCATCACTTTAAATTGCCCCTGTTCTCATCTTGATGACATGAATAAAAATCAATGGAGGACAGAAATAGCATGCGTAACATGAGGGAATTCTGCATAGAAAGCTGCACATCTATTCAGACAAGACACTTTTTTGCTTGGCAAATGTTTCTAAAATTGTTTTTGGATCCATTTTCAAACTTGCTTTTGACCTCACATCATTTTGTGTATTTGTTTGCCTGTCTGTCTTTCTAAGACATAATTAGAGGACTTGATGGTTTCTGTTTATGCTGAGCAACCTGCATCCCATCAGCCTGTGTATGTTTTTCGTCTGAATAAATGGATACAATAAAAACACATTTTTGTTTACCCATGTGGGATCCATTAAATAGTTATTCTCTAAACACAATATTTTGTTACTGCTCAAGATTAATTCTTTCAGCGCTCTTTTTGCATCGAAAAAAATATTGCATAAACAAAAAAGGAATTCCCTAAAGGGTGGATAAGTACTTATCTGTGTTTGGTTATTTTGTTTTACTAAACGCTTTTAACAACTTAAAAAAAAAAAGAAATACTGCATAGTCATGTGCTGCTCAGGGTATTGGTAACTTTATTATTAAATAAAATAATGATTTGGCAGAGATTTATTTGAATAGTCACTGTAATGGTTGTACAGTACACTGAATACCTTAATTTTACATTATGTATTTGCTAACCAAAATCTTGTTCACACTAAAGAGAGTCGTACCGATTTGTGCTCGCCCCTATTAACCCGGACTAAAACCGTGCACATTTACTAATTTATCACAAATAAAACCTATGCCTAGAATAACTGCAAAGCTGTTATTTAAACACTGAAATATGTAAAAAAAAATTGTGGTAATTAGCATTTTTTATAATTTTTTTAACATGGTAATTAGAATTTGATATTTCTATTATATGGATTATGTTTTAATTAGGTTTTAATTTGAAATGAAATGCACTGTAAAATAATCTTTCACAGAAAGAAAAATGTAAAAATCTAATCGTACATGTAGAGAACAATTGAGAAAAGGAAAGAAAAAATAGGGTTAATCCACTGAACATATTTTGAGCTGTTGTTCTCAGAGCCCCCCACACACGCATGCCTGGCTGGGAACCTCATGATTATTGATAGTGGGAGCAATTTGGCCACATCCTCAGCAGCAGAGCACAAACAGCCCCCAGCAGCAGATCTGCAGAGTTCCAGAATGTGCCTTGTACACACAAAACAGATCTTGTCCATTTAGGAGACAACGAAAAGAGCTTGTTTTTTGAAAAGAGTCTTTCTGTCTTTCTCTTTTGCCTTCTCTCTTGTTCACTCAAACACACAGTGGTGCATTGACTAAATTACTCAACATTGGTGAAATTTTGCAGGAAAAAAAATAGGTCCATTGTCTATAGCAATGCATGAAGCCACTTTCACACAAAAGCCACTTTCAAACCAAGCTTTCTGTAGGTTAATGTGGCGAATTTGAATAAGCAACTTGAACATGAGCTAAATCTTTGCGGTGCACTTTTTCACTTTCATGCAAAAATCTGAGAGACAAGTGACCCCAACTTTACACACCTGCAATCTAGTTCATCCAAATTCAATTTGCACTGTTTTGGTGCACTATATATATATATATATATATCTTACATTATTTTCTATGTAATGTAAGTTTATTGTTAAAGGGATAGTTCATCCAAAACAAGAAAATTCTGTCCTTAATTACTCACCCTCATGTCTGTCACGGGTGGTTGCAGGAAGGCAGACGGAGACGAGGATATAATTCCAAAACGAAGGTTTAATGAGAATATAACACAGGACAGCAGAACAGGCAGCAACACACACTAAATACAACGGAGATCGGACAAACACTATCTGAACTTAAAGTCATCTGTGGTTGTAACTGAATAATAGAACAGGTGATACAAATGATTATGACTAAACAGGTGACACAACTGAACTGATAATGACAGTAACCATGGATACGAAGGAGTGGCGGGAAAAGAACAAAGAAGAACAGGAACCAATCAAAATACGAAACAGAAAGTCCAAACAAACACTGACATGTGACAGTACCTTCAGGAGAAGGACGAAGAGCAGGTGAAGGGCAGACAGAAGGTAGGAGGGACCAGGACGGAGCAGGCGGCCTTGGCGGAGACGACGGAGGGAGGAGCCATGGTAAAGAAGGGGCTGACGACTCCAGGGGGCTGACTGATGGAGGCGGAGCAGGTGGAAGTGGAGACCCGGATGGAGCTGGAGAGCCGACAAGCCAGGGCGATGCAGAGGATCCCGAAGGACATGGCGATGCCGACAGCTCAGGCGACCGAGGCGCAGGCGGGGATCCAGAAGGCCGCGTTGGTCCCGGAGCGACAGAGGACCAAGGTGCCCAACGGAGCTAGAGGGACGAAGGGACGAGGCGAAGCCAGAGGAGTGTAGTCCTGAGGCGAGGGCAGGCCGACGAACGACCAAGGTGGAGCCAGAGGGACGAGGGAGCCCGGCGGAGCTGGTGGACTGATGGGCAACGGTGGAGATGAGGGAGGTAGGAGCCAAGGTTGAGCTGATGGACCGACGGGCCGAGGTGGAGTCCTGGTCGCGGAGGCTGGAGGCAAAGACCGATCCACCGGATCCACCGACCATACTGTACCTGAACACTGGTAGACCCGCGAGATCACCTCACTGAAGGTGGCATGTGGGTGAGCTGTGGGGCTAGCAGGAGGTGGCAACAGCGTGGTGGAGGAAGGGATGATGGGAGGAGGTGGGAGAGGGAGGCTGGGTGGGAGTTCAGGAACAGGCTCAGGAACCATCTCAGGTTCTGGAACAGATTCAGGCTCGGGAACAGATTCAGGCTCGGGTACAGATTCAAGCTCAGGATACAGATACAGGGACAGTTCTTGGGGCAGGAACGGTCTTGGGACATGAACAGTTCTTGGGACATGAACAGTTCTTGGGGCAGGAACAGGTCTCGGGACAGGAACAGGTCTCGGGACAGGAACAGGCTCTGACATGGCGGCGGCCATCCAGGCTGAGGACTCAGGCGGAGAGGCTTTGAACGTCCTTGCCAAAGATACAGGCACGGCTGAACTGGCGTGAACAGTCTCTGGCTCGGCAGCCATGACGTGAACAGTCTCTGGCTCGGCAGGACTGACGTGAAGAAGCTCTGACTAGGCGGTCTCTGCGGGACGAGACTCTGGAAGGGTAGTCTCAGCAGCTGCTGGTGATTATTGTTGTTCTCTGGATCGGGACGCGACGCTCACCAAACACCTGACGATGGCTTCCCTCCAGCTTAGTCCATCAGTGTTTGGGAGGTCGATGGCCTGGTGGAAATTGGCCCCGATCCAGTAAAGCCGCTTGAGGGTTTCATCGTCGAGGGGGCTAGTGACGGCTCGGCAAATAAAGTTCTCTGCGAAGGAAAAGAATTCTGTGCTCTCCTGAGCAATTGCGACAAATATAGCCCTGTCGTCCATTTGGGCTGTTCCGATCTTCTGTCACGGGTGGTTGCAGGAAGGATGACGGAGATGTTGATATAATTCCAAAACGAAGGTTTAATGAGAATATAACACAGGAAAGCAGAACAGGCAGCAACACACACTAAATACAAAGAAGAATCGGACAAACAATGACTGAACAGATGGAACTTAAATACAACCACAGATGACACTGATTAATAACACAGGTGATACAGATGACGATGATGACTAAACAGATGACATAACTG
Organism: Gila orcuttii; assembly: GCA_026230005.1. Classification (NCBI taxonomy): domain Eukaryota; kingdom Metazoa; phylum Chordata; class Actinopteri; order Cypriniformes; family Leuciscidae; genus Gila; species Gila orcuttii. Next base: position 31,944,389 of record JAPDVR010000011.1, read on the forward strand.
AACTGATAATGACAGTAACCATGGATACGAAGGAGTAGCGGGAAATTAACCTCATTGGTTCTTGCAGAAGCTAAAATGTGCTGCGTAACACGAGAAGGAACTGTCGAGAGACAGAAATCTCTCAAATTTCATTAAAAATATCTTCATTTGTGTTTAGAAGATGAACGAAAGTCTTACGAGTTTGGAACGACATGTGGATGATGACAGAATTTTGAGTGAACTAACCCTTTAAGATATAGAAAGTACTCAGAACCAGGCTGAAAGTTGAAGAATCATGGCATGCAAATTGTGTACAGTATATTTTTTTAGCAGTAATTTTACTGTTACTTGATTTGTATAATACCTTTAGTGAATGAGCTGCGAAAACAAGCCAGACAGTATATACGTGTAAATAAGCATTGCTTTCGGAGGGCACAGTTAATTTACGGTCATTCACCCTTCAGTGTATTCTTATTGTATTTTCATTTCTCACTGTGGTCTTATTTGCGTTTAGACTAATGGTGAAATGATATGCTACACAATGGCATCACCGCCATTTTAAATGTCGGTTGGTGGAGGATGTTAGAGCTCATTTTTTGTGCCTCCTTTGCCCATAGTGGCCCCAGACTGGATTCTAGTTTCCAGCCATTTTGTCTTCCCAAGTATAGAGATTTTTGTATGAAGTTCGAGGATCATGCAAATTTGATGAGATTGATTTCCCTGAAAAGTTAGGTCTGTAGCACAGTCAAAACATTGCTCTTTATCAGCATCCCGACCAGCCCAAAACAGTAATCTTGACCTATCTAATTGGCATGAATTTGGTGGTGGCTCTATCTGTTTGACTGACCAATCTTTTTTCCTTTTAAAACCTGTCTTAAAATTGTTCAAACATATTAGAATTATTTATAATATTAATAATATCATATTTTAACAGTATATAATTATTTTTGTAATCTATCAATATGAATAACAATTATACATTATTTCCATATGAAATAAAGAAATTAAATAAGAAATAATACTACAATAATTTTCCATAATATAATTTTCTAACTTTATATAATTATTTTTGCAATGTTAAAATTAATGATATAATTATTCATTTTATTAGTATAACATTTTAAACAATATATAATTTTTGCAATAACAATTTAATCTGTCTCGACTCTTAAATATTTTGTCAAATGTGTTTGTATAATTAATTTCAATTGAACTTTATAACTACTTTGACTTCACTGAAGTATCATGCAGAGCAATTATATATTTTTCATGACTGTGTGAATTTGAACCATCCCACATTTCTGTGTAACTGCCGGCTTCTTTTCCATGCCAATTACTTATGACTAAATCTATGCTAGATACTCTTGACAGGGCCACACAGTTTTATTGTTGTGGTCTCTCTCTCGTTCTCAGACTTCCCCATTAGTCTGTATTATAGTCTGGTCCAGACATGGCAGTTTGAACACAAACAGCCTGAGGTTCTTATCTGTCTTTCTCACACTGCACTCTTCCCCAGGAAACCCGTTCAAACCTCACTTTATCACAAGTTCAGCTCTCCACTCCTCCCTCAGCTCCAGCCATTGCCAAAAGCATACTTTTTACATTCCTTCTTGCTCCCCTCTTCATTTAAGATGTTACCTAAGAATACCACATCTTTCTCTTTCCATCTAAATCTCTTTTACCAGAAGCAATGTCTGTCTCTCTCCTCTCTCAACAGCTCTCTTGCTCTGTTTAAGTCATTCATAGTTATTCCGGTTCATATCTCTCTGCCTTTTTTCTCTTTTTGTGTAAGTCTGTGTTAGTCACATGTTAGAGTTCCTTTCTTTCCTCCTTTTCCTTAAGGCTCTTGAGATTCCACAGTCTCAAGACTTCATCCCAAGTTTGCAAGCATTTCATCTTGGAATCTTTGGGAAAGTTGTCCCCTTTATATTAGTAGCCTAATCATTTTAATAATTAATCGTTTTTAAAGTCAGCATGAAACAGAAATTACAATTGATTTTTCTTTCCTATTGTGATGTATATCTGAGTGAAACGGCTTCTCGAACAAGAAAAAACTGTAGGGCGTGACCTGATTTTGTATTCGGGAATATTTTGGATCATTGGTGGTTTGCTATTGCTGTGATCTCATGTGATCAGAAAAACAAAATAGATGTTGTTCCAAGAGTTTCCAAGATGAAGTTATTTTGATAAAAATTACAAGGGCACATGAATAAAAAAATAAATAATGATGTGCACTGATAAACCAATTTATAAAAAATACAAGGGGGTAATCCATCAGCCGGAAACTGAAGCCTCCCTGGGGGCCGCCATTGTAGCAGAACTTCACCTGCTGTTAGCATTCCATTGACTCCCATTCATTTTGGTGTCACTTTGACAGCGAATAACTTTACATCTGAGGTGTCCAAAGACCTAATTTTTCCATTATTTATTTCTGAAGAAACACGACAATGTATAAAAGGCTCCATTACTTTGTATCTTACGTTATGGCCCGGTAGAAGCCGTTTTGTAAAAATAGGCTAACGATTGCGTCATAACCACGCGACTCTCTGTCGCACAGTAGATACATTTCCGTATAGACAGGAGGAGAAGCTCCTCCTGTCTATACGGAAATGTATCTACTGTGCGATGAGGCAATCGGGGGGACATGGAGCCATAAAGTCAAGGGAGAAGCCCATAGATAGGGAGTCCATAAAACCAATGGGACAAAATATTTCAACAACGTCTTTGAGGAATTGGAAATAATTAGGTGTTCAGATTTGTCTTGGCACAGCTACAAGAAGATTTACAACTGTCAGACAGGTTGCTCACATCACATCTACATCGTCAAGCTCAGTTTGAGCCTGCGCAGTACGCTCAGCCATCAGGAAGTGAGTGCTTCTAATGGGCTTCTCTTTTCTCCATTGAAATCAAGGGGGTCGCTGTGTCCATTTCTTTTACTGTCTATGAAAAAATACTGCAAAAAATATATAAATACAATAATCATGTGAACACTTTTGTACAAAAGGTAATTTTACTAGCTTCTAATCAAGATCTAATTCAAGCAAGATGCCAGATTTACAATCCCAGTAAATAGAAACACAATTTATGCTATTTTTGATGTGGGAGCACTTGATCTGTTAAATAGTTTGGTCACCCTTACTCCAGCCAAGGGGGGTTTTGAGGTTTACAGAAGATGATGAGTAATGCCACATAATTTGTAATCTAATCTACAACGATGCTCACATAGCTCACTTCACATTGTGTGAGCATTGACATCAGTTCCTCTCATGCCTTAAGAGAGCCGCATGACACAGATGCCAGTGTGCAGTGAAGCTTTAAGGAGAGAGCAGAATGTGATACAGGATTGTGGTTAAAGCCAGCGGAGGGCATTCATGGCTCAGTGTGTTGTCACTGTTGTTAACACGTTTTTCACTTTCTACAGAGAGTTGAGTCACTTGAAGTTGGTTACTTGATTTATCTAAATAATTTTGTATGAAACAAAGTGTTAATGTATTCACTATTGCTGAGCAGGATGGGTGTTGATCGTGTGCATATGATTGATGACTACCACTTTCCACTTTACTGTGGTAGATAACAATTTCCACATAAATGTAGACTAAGTGGAAATGGTCAAATTAATCATTAGATTGGCACCCCACCCACTGTTTGGCCCTCCCTCAATCTTACAGTACATCTTACATCTCAGAACTGGAGTTGGACCTGCAAATCCCCCACACCTTGCATGTTCATTTATTTAAAAAATGGTTCATTTGATAATGTTTTCAGCCACCAATAGTAAGGTCCAGTTAACACGTTTTACCATCTTTTATATCCAAATTCCGTAGATTCAAAATAAGCACAGAAAATTCACTGGGCCTATAGTCATAGCTGAATAGCCATAGTATGTCTTTGCTACTTTACTTAAAGGAGTAGTTCACTTAAAAATTAAAATTGCCCCATGATTTACTCACCCTCAAGCCATCCTAGTTGTATGCCTTTTTTCTTTCAGACGAATACAATCAGAGTTATATTAACAAACACCCTGATGCTTCTAAACTTTTATGGGTGGGTTATCTTTGTTATATCTTTAAAGAACATGAGAAGACGTTCAAAATCTTGTAAGTCTTTACTGAACTCAAGGCAGCATATAACATAGACCACATCTAGCTTGGTCAACTCCAGGAAACACACTGGCAAGAAAACACATATCTCCACCCCAGAACAGCCACGCCCTCCCCAGGCTTTTAGCCTCTTAAAGGAACCTCACCCTTACAATAGGCAGTCAATACATTACACCCCTTTTCCCCAGTCCACAAAGTCTGAAAACCTTCTTGGAGGGTGATGCTCTCTTACAGGGTACCTACGAGAATGAGGGGACTCAGACATGCCCTCAGCTCCAGCTCCAGTAAGGTCAACATCAGGGTTATCCACATCTAATGCAGGCGGCTGTAACTCAAGCATCTCAGCCCCTGGGGACTCAGGCGGAGGGACAGTGTAGCCACCTGGCTCAGGCATTGATTGGTCGGACAAGGTTGCCGTCCTGTCCAGCAGCTGGTCAACATGTCGCCTGTGCATTTGCCCATCACTAGCTCTGACCTTGTACGACAGGGGACCTGTGACATCTACAATGATTCCAGGCATCCACTTAGAATCTCTGGTGTAGCTTCTCATGTACACCAAGTCCTTAGGTCTAAACTCTCTGACTGTGCCAGGGCATTTTTCAGCATTAAGCTCCTGTCTGCGAAGCATATTACCATCAAAGTCACCAACCACTTGCTATGTGCATCAGCCACTATGAGAAAAACATTTTCCCTCGAAAAGGGCCTGCAAAGTCAATATGCAGCCGGGACCATCTTTTTGTCGTCCACTCTCAAGGGTGCACTTTCGCCTTGACGTGACGTGACATCTGACAGGTTTCACATGCCTTGACAGTCTCCTCAATGTCTCGGTCCATGCCCGGCCACCACACATAACTCCTTGCGAGTCCCTTCATGCGTACCATACCCGGGTGCGCGTCATGCAACATAGCAAGTACTTCTCTCCTTGCCAAGCAAGGAACAACCACACGGCTTCCTCATAGCAAAAAGTTCTTGTGCGCAGAGAGCTCATGGCGGCGTGAAAGGAATGGTTTGAACCGGCTATCCATTACATCAGCTGGCCACCCATGCAGCACCCAGCGCATTACTCGTGCTATGACAGCGTCTTTGCGTGTAAGGTTAGCGATTCGCTCAGCATGCATAGGTGCATCTGGCACCATTTCAAGTAGCAACACTTCCAATGGTGGTGGTGTAACAGCATCAGATGCCGGCAAGGGTAAGCGACTCAGGGCGTCAGCATTGCCCATTTGTTTGCCCGGTCTGAAGCATAGCTCATAGTCGTAAGCTCCATTGATCAAACTCCAACGTAGCATCCGTGGCGAAAGGATGGTAGGCATTGGCTTGGAATGGTGCAGGAGTCCCAGCAGGGGTTTGTTATCTGTAAAAATCACGAAATGGCGGCCTGCGAGATATTGGTGAAACTTTCTGACTGCAAAAACAACCGCCAATGCTTCCTTATCAATTTGGGCATAATTCCGCTCTGTGGTGGACATTGTTCTGGAAGCAAAACAAATGGGCCTCTCCTGGCCATCACATTCCATGTGGAACAATAAAGCCCCAAGCCCATAGGGTGAGGCGTTTCAAACCACTGCCAGGGGTTTCTTTTCATCATAGTGGACCAGCACTTTATCCGTTTGCAGCAACTCTTTCGCCTGAGCATATGCCATATTGTGCTTCGCAACCCACTGCCAAGTAGCAGACTGGTCTAGAAGGCGATGCAGGGGTTCCAGGACGGTGGCCTTATTTGGAAGAAAACAGCTGTAAAAGTTAAGCAGCCCCAAGAACGCCTGAAGTTCTGTTTTGTTCTGTGGGGGCGGAGCTTTTTGTATAGCATCCACTTTTTCACGGGTTGGTTTGATGCCATCTTTATCCACTCTAAACCCCAAAAACTCCACTTGATTAGCAGCAAAAATGTTTTTCTATTTTTTTATTCGCAGCCCAGCTTCAGCGAAGCACTTCAGTAAGGCCCGTAGACGTGCATTGTGTTCTTCCATGGTTTTGCCTGAAATCAGTATGTCATCCAGGTATGGTTGGACTCCTGGAATTCCTGCGAGCAAAGTGTCCATAAATCTTTGAAATATTGAAACAGCCGTTGACACCCCAAATTGCAACCGTCGAGCCCGGAAAAGCCCACGGTGAGTATTAATAGTCAGTAAGTCGGCTGCGTCATCATCCACTGGAAGTTGCTGATAAGCCTGTTTCAGGTCAAGTTTAGTGAGAACTACTCCTCCAGCTAGTTTCGAGAACAGTTCAGATACTGTGGGTATAGGGTACACATCTGGCTTAACAGCTGTATTCACCGTACAGCGGTAATCACCGCAAATCCTCAGGCCCCCATCCTTTTTTGCTACAGCCACTATAGGTGTAGCCCACTTTGCATGGCGAACAGGTTCAAAAATTCCTTGAGCCACCAATTTGTCCAACTCCTAAGGCCGTAAGGCAAAAGGAACTGGGCGGGCTTTGAAGAAACGTGGAGTTACTGTGGAATCAATGTCAATAGAGATCGGGGGGTCCGGCAAACCCCAATGTCCTGAAAAACCTCTGAGTATTCAGCCAGTATTTTCTCCATGGACTGCAGCTGTACCCTGTGTACCCCTTCCACTGATATTCCCAGGGCATCAAACCAGTCCCGTCCCAACAGACTAGTTCCCTGGCCCTGGATGACGAACAAAGGTAGTGTGTTTCGTGTTCCTTTGTATGTCACTTCCACAAATATTTTCACTTCCAAGGTTGCCTGTGACCACTGCTTAAGTATTCCATTGTTGGCATGTATTTCAGGGGGTTGGGAGGGCCACAATGAGTGGTAGGTGTGCTCACTAATCAAGGAACAGGCCGCTCCTGAATCTACTTCCATTGTGTGTGCTTGTTTGTTTAGTATAACAGTGGCCAGATATGGCCTCTGCCCCCCTCTTTCTGATTTATTAGTGGTGCTGTAAATGGAATAATCATTTTGCTCTTTGTTATAATGAGTTATAATGTTTGTGTACCGTTCTGCTGTGGTGCTGGCTGCATCCTTGTCAGGATCATGTTTAGTCTTTGTTAAACATACACGAGCAATGTGTCCTCTTTTTTTACAGTAATGGCATACAGCAGTGGAAAACCTACAGGCTTGTGGGGTGTGCTGACCACCACATCTGAAGCATGGCTTGTCACGTTTAGGATTTTCATTTGAAGTTGCAGTCTTATGAACTGATGCCTGCGCATGGGCTGCATAATGAACATCGTCCTCCAGCCGTGATTCGTTTTGATGCTGACGAAGCAGGCGAGCATTTAACAATGCTGTTTCAGCAGCCAGTGCCTTTTCTTCTCCCTCTTTAAATGTTAGTGTAGGTTCAGCCAGCAGGCGTCGCTGTAACGCTTCATCCATAACCCCGCACACGATTCTATCACGCAGCATTGCTTCTAACTGATCTCTGAAAGCACAGTGCACAGACAAACATCGAAGCTCAGCAATGTAGTTTGAAATACTTTGATTAGATTTCTGCTTACAATTGTGAAAATGAAAACGTTGAACAATCTCTGATGGCGCTGGGCTGTAATGGCGTTTTAAGTTTGCATAAGACACAGTAAAGGGCTGCGTTGGGGCAAGCACTGAACGTAACGTGGAATACGTTTTTGCACCACACACACTGAGCAGAACGGAACGTTTTTTTGCATCATCCTCAATATCATTTGCATGAAAAAAACATTCCAGTCGTTCTGTGTATTCTTCAAAAGAGTTACTCGAATATTCGTCAAACTCTTCGATACGGCCGAGTGTAGTCATGTTCGCTTCCAGATGCAGATTATTTTCACTCACTTTCACAGTCGCATCATATGGATTTATCTGCACACAGTCGGTTCGAGTCCGCTCGTCGCCAGTGTTATATCTTTAAAGAACATGAGAAGACGTTCGAAATCTTGTAAGTCTTTACTGAACTCAAGGTAGCATATAACATAGACCACATCTAGCTTGGTGAACAGCCTCTGGGCGGTCCGTGACCATTCCGTCTGAAGCTGAGACCTGTTAACACTATACATGGAACAATATACAGTAAAATGTGCAAATATGTGAGTCTGACATATGTTAGGGCAGATATGATATCCTGCTGCTTTACCGAACCTTGAAATAATAGATAGGGCCATAAGTTTCTCATGTGTACACAGCCCTGTACTGTGTAAAGTTGTCGGCTTTTATGGCTGATAAAGATGGCTATGTTTTGGCATGGGGTATTTATGTGACCTATTTTATGAACATTACTGATATAGATAGCTTATTTGCTCACTCTCGCTCTTTCCTTTAGACTCACAGTGGACAAATGCGCTAATGAGGGTGTTCGTGTTCAAGTGCCAGCTCGCGTGTAAAATGTAGGGGGTCTGAGTATGTTTACACACAATTTCCTCTAATTCAGCCAAGAGACAGTCAAAGGAACAGGAGTACATTCAGACTTTTAAAGATTAAAGTAACCATGAAATCAAAATTGACAATTCTTATTTTTTATGGAATATTGCAGTATTTAATATAAATGATTTATCCATGCATCACATTTACAGCATGTCTGTGTTTTTAGAAGTGTGAATGATTGTCGGTCTGTATCAGAGAGAGTGAGAATACATGAGTGAGTGTTTTATATGCATGTTTGAATTCTCGCTTTTATTAGTGTCTGCAAGGCCACTGTCGACTGAAGCAGGAAGAGCACTTTATGGCTACAGGGTGCATTTCACTGCCAGTGTACACTACATATGCTGAGCACTAAACACCTCCACCTCTCTTTAGGTCTGCTTTTAATCTGGGCTCTGACACTGGATGATGACTCACTCTGGACACAAATGAAATATAGTCATGGCAGGGCCATCTCAATTCTGTGATTAGACAGAGCTCTCAAGCACATTGCAGAGTTGAATAGCTTCCTCCTTAAGGGGCCACTTCAATTTGTTTGCTCCAAATGAAAAAGGCAAAAGGAGCACTCCATAGCAGAATCTGTGACAAGAATACAAGCTGGCTTATCTGTGGGATCATCTCAGGCACATACAAATAAATACCATGTTTTTTTAGACCTTTATAAAGGTACATCATGGTATTCAGAGCCATGTTTCTAGTGACTTGATCATGCGATGTCAACTAAGGATGATAAAAATTACATCGCTCACCGTCATGTCATTCCAAACCAATAACACTATCATTCATGTTTATTTGTGTTCCAAAGATGAACGAAAGTCTTGTTGGTTGGAATGACTTTAGAGTGAGGAAAGGATGACAAAATTGTCTGTTTTGGGAGAATTATCCATTTAATTGCTTAAAATCATCCCTTTCTGTGGACTGATATTAGCTGTAGCAACTGAATTATTGTGTTTGCAAGTTGAGAACTGAATCAGTCCTGTTTGTAAATGGATCAACCACTGTTTTTGTGAGGCAAAACATCCACTAGAATATTTCGTTCGAGGTCTGGACATTGCCGTTTCTTTCTTGAACTCTTATGAATGTGCCAAAGAGAACTAGGGTGAATGTTATAATTTTCAGTGAATAACAACAATTTCAGTCTGCTCACAAAACATTGTTTCTAAAGAATCAGAATATAATGCATGAGTCATACAGACCACTTTTATATATTTTTATGATGAATTAATTTACATCAAAAAGAATGACTAGGTTAATCTTTAAAAAAATCATCTTTTGTTTTCCATAAATGGAAAGTCATGTTTGGAGCAATGAGAAAATAATGTTAGAATTTTCATGTTTCAGTTTACTATTTAAGCCCATTATTGTAAAGCCCTGAATCTTAATGTGGCTTGCACCTCAACAAATGAGCAGCTGCACTCCTGGCTAAGGCGCAACAAGTGTTATGAGAAGATAAGTTTGGTGGAGATCTGGTGCATTGTTAATGGTTAACCTCCACCCATTAGCGGGACCCATGCCACACAATTTTGACATATTCCTGGGGCTACAGGGAGGGAGGAAAGTTAACTTCAGCAATAAAACAACTTTTTAAGAACAGAGTACTAAGTTATTGAGGGAGAGAGAGTTATTGAAGCGGGAGAGAATGTAAGGAGAAAAAATACACAAGAGAAAGAGGGTGAGAAAGTAAAAGAGCTCCCCTCTATGGGTCATTTCATCTGAGGCACCGGCCGTCGTCAGTTCAATTCACAGATGGTCTGTGTCAAAAGGAGGGCGGAGGGAGTTATTGCAGCAGTGGACTGAAACTTCAGAAGAGTATGAGGACTGTTTTCTCACTTTTCTTACTTATCTTTGATGCCTTTTCTTTCTCTTGTTATGTGTTTTTCTTTTCCTCCAGGAACAATATCTCGCCATAGCAGAATAAATTGCCTGTCCTGTATCTATGCACTGTAAAACTCATTTTCTTCAGTATTTTTGTCTTGTTTTCCAGTAAAATATCAAAACATCCTTAACAATATATGTTTAATTTCATATGTACTTATCATGCAGAGAATATATCTTGAATTAAGATTATTTTAATATAGTTTAAGCATATATTTTGTCATAGTAAAATTGTTGCATAAACACTAAACTTATGTCAAGCCATATTCCCTGAAAACAATCTTATTATCTTATTTCTGCTTAATCCGATTTATTTTGTTTGAAGAATCTTTAGATATTTTACTGGAAAACAACATATTTTTAGAATTTTAGATTTTATTTTAAGGTCAGTTGGATAAAAAAAAAAAAAACTTTTATTCAGCAAGGATGCACGAAATTAATCTAAAGTGAAAGTAAAGATATTTACAGTGTTGCAGAAGATTTATATTTCAAATCAGTGCTTTTGAACTTTCTATTCATCAATACACATTCTGAAAAAAATGATCAAATATATTAAGCAGCACAACTGTTTTCACCATAAGAAATTTTACTTTTTGCTAAATGTTACTAAATCAGCATATTACAATGATTTCTGAAGGATCATGTGACACTGAAGACTGAAGTAATGATGCTGAAAATTTCAGCTTTGCCATCAATTAATTAAATTTCGTATAAATGCAGCCTTGGTGAGCATAAGCGACTTTTTTCAAAAGCATGCCTTATGCAATCTTACCAACCCCAATTTTTTAAACAGTAGCAAATACATACATATATACTTCCTTTACATGTTTCCTTAGCAATCAAATATCAAATCCACCTCCCCTCTTTTTTCCTTCTTGCGTTATCAGGTTGAAGTTCAAAGAAAGGAAGGGGTGTTGCATGTTTTTGGTAGACAGGAGGGGAGCAGCATTCACGGCACATGCTAGGTGAGAGGAATTCCTTTCCTCCCCCACCTCTCTCTGTCACTCTGGGACTATCTCTGTTTCTCCCTCTCCTTATCTGTCTTCCTCTCTTTCTCTTTCTGTCTCTCTATCATTTTCCATCTCTCACGATGATGCACACATTTACAAGCTCTGGGATGCATGTAGCACGTTAGTACAGGTGAGAATCTCAGCCTGTCATTGTATTTTCATGTGCGTGCATGCGTTTGTACATACATGTGTGCTTGGACTGTGTCGCTGGGTTTTTTAATGACTCTGTTGCTGATATTACTGCAGTGCAGGAATAACTGCCGGGCTCTTTTTTCTCCTCTCTGGCATATAGCCAGCTCATCTCCTCTCCATTATGTGTGTGTGTGTGTGTGTGTGTGTGTGTGTGTGTGTGTATAAGACCTTGCTTAATGAAATTCTTTGAGTACATAGTGAGGAGCGCTTCCTGATACATTTAAATAGTGCTGTTTTTCTGGAGCCCCCTAGAAGACGGAAAGAAGGCAGCACCTAATGAGAGTATTGTGCATTTTTAATGTGTGTGTGTCCATATGTGCGTGTTTGTTGAGTGTGATTGCAAAAACAAGAGAGCCACTAGGTGTTTTATATGTATACAATGTGGATTAAACTGGCTCTCACCATGTGTTTGACTCTCACAGCTTGAACATGTTTGGCATTTGTAAATGATTATCAATGTGGGGCATCGGTCTTATCTCTGTTGGAATCTGGCTGTACATACGTGTCTGCTGTTGTGGATCCCGTGGGATGTGAATGATCCACACAGACAGAGCTAGCACCTTGCTGTCACTTGCTAGAGCTCAATAACCCCCCTCCTCTCTGTCGCCACCAACCCCTCTCTCTGTCATCTCCCTGTATCCGTCCATATCCCTTCCCCCTTCACTTCCGTGTTCTCTGTGTTCACCTCAACACCTTTGCATTTCTGAATGGTTAGACTTTTTTATGTCTTCCTCTCAACCTTATATATTGCTTTCTCACTCTGTAATCCAGAGTAGTAATGAGAACCTCGGACTAGTCTGCTTGTAGCGTTAGGGTACTACTGAATAATTGATAGTCATTTGCTTCACATCCTTAATGAAAGCTCTATCTCTCGCACATTCTCTTTCTGTTATTTGCTCTCACTCAGTCACCCAACCAAACACGATTATGGTTGAGGGATAAACCAAGGCCCCTATTTCTATCTTTTCAAACAGGAAGTAATTAAATTAAATGTGTGCGTATTCGTGAATATGCATTTATTGTTAAAATTATAACTGTCAGGTTAACAAGCTAAATCGTAAAATTAATAATATAGAGCATGACCCTATTAATGTCATGGTCATGGGTTCGATTTTCAGAGAATGCATGAAACTGATGAAATGCATTCCTTAAATGCAATTTCAAAAACAATATAAAAGTGTCTGCCAAATGCATAAATAAAATGTGAATGTAAAATCATATATTAAAATTAAAATTCTAAAAATTATATAAATTTTAAAAAAACAATAAAACATTAAACATTTTAAGTTTTTGATCATACCTCCTGACCTGTATGTAATTTATGGATGTTTCCCTACCATTTTCATACAGTTGCCATAAATTTTATCAATTAATTAGCACATCATATTACGTAACTCATTCAAATAACTTTTTTTTATTATTATTATAGTTTGACTGCCATTATTAAAATATGAGTCTTGTTTTCCATTTGTAAAAGAGTGTCTATGTCACTCATCATTGGTAAGTTTACATTGAATAGAACCGTAATACATACACATTTTCTCACTGGTGGTCCAACCTCCATTCCAGCGCTGTTCTCTCCAGGCCTCTTCTCATCTCAGTGGGACAGATGCTGTGTGTTCTCTACCTCCTCCAGATGTTTGAAGCTTTGCTGAGCCATTTCTGTAGATCTAGAAGCATCAAGGAGGGGAAGTGCAGCGAGCTTTTGTTTCCTGTCAGACAGCCCACTTGCTATCTGTTTATTGTCATTAGATGGGAGCAGTAAAGCCTGGAACAGATTTGAGCTACTGGGAAAAGAAAGGAGTGGAAGATGATCGTGTCCGTTAGAGAGGAAATCAGAGCACATTTTTGGCATAGACATAAATGTGAGGAAAATTATTGTGTGTGATATGGGTTTGCTAAACATTTACATTTTAGATAAAGAACTGCTTGTTTTTGTTGTGTGTTTGTGCTGTACTACAGAAAATAGTTCCAAATGAAGTCAAAGCAGAATCATCTGCTGGACATCTCAGAGCAAACACACCGCAGTGGTGTTTCGTTGCTGATTAAATTGATGTTTTGAATGAATCATTTTGTGTGAATGATTCAAGGACTCACTCATAAAGACAGTAGCTGCATCCTAAATTGCATACTGTCTAGCTAGCAGGTACTAGATTTGGTTTGAAACTTACTTTGTGACAAATTATTTGCCATGTTGTCAGTTCAGTCACGTCACTGCATTCTGCAATTCACAACTCTTCTCCTGTGGCTTCATGGGATAGTAAATTGTCCATCAAATGTGCACTCCAGGATCTCGGCGAAAGTAGTACTCTTCGCCTATGTTATTCAAATACTGTGAATTTGGACATACTACTCAAATACTAAAGGAAGTAGGCATATTTGGCCTCAGCGAGTCACTTGACGCCACCTACTGGCAATAGCTGTGTCTCATTTCGAAGGCCATTAGAGTAACCATTAGAAAATTGACTGTTATTCCTCTTAATAATTTATAAATTAAGCCATAAATTATTATAATTTCTTTTTTAATTTGAAATTCAATGGTTACTTTTCTGAAATTAGGCAGCATCAATGACGTATGTGGCCATCAAATAAGACCTCTGGAGGGCGCAGCCTTCGAAGTAAGACACTGCAAATTTAACCTGACAGTTTGTGTAGAACGCTGCTCAGCCAATCAAATTTGAGTAACGGAACTAACTGTTGTAGAAAATGCAATTATATTAATGTAAGAGTTAATTTGGTACCTGAGTGCTATGCTTCGGAGCCATGCACATGACATGCAGAAGAAAAAATATGTTGTGAACACAAATGAACAATTAGAATTGGCTTTCAAACGCTCACAAGCCTATAACGATCAAATTAACGTCTTGGTCAAAATGCCTGTCCAGGTGAGGTATAAACACAGTTGATTATCTCTTAAATAAATGTAAACATGCGGGATTACACCCCCCAAACCCACCCCCATGCCCCAGTGGATGTCTGTGTGTGCATCCTCAGACCTGAAATCACAGGGTTATAGTCATGTGGAATATTAACAATCTTTCCCTGCGTGTCCAGCTGGCATGCCTGAGAATGCCCACAGATGTTGTTTTGTTGGCTGTTCAGGCAGTTTCTGCTTTCTTTGGCTCCGTTTGGTTCGTTTCTTTTCAAGGCTTCAGCACTCCTAATCAGCAGTAGATGCTGAGCTTGTAAGGTTGCAGGTGGATTGTGTGTTTGTTTGTGTGTGCGTGTTTGTTTGTGTGTGCGTGTGTGTGTGTGTGTGTGTGTGTGTGTGTGTGTGTGTGTGTGTGTGTGTGTGTGTGTGTGTGTGTGTGTGTGTGTGTGTGTGTGTGTGTGTGTGTGTGTGTGTGTGTGTGTGTGTGTATTTTGCCCCTACATGGTTACACAGACAGCAAATTAGATTGATCTCCTTCCCTCACTTCCGCTCCTTTACTGCAAATTGATTAGTTACATTGAATTAAATCTGCTATGAATGGCTAAATAAACAGTGACTTTCCATTATAGCTCACCAGTACATGGTCCATTGGGCCTTCTGTAAACAGATGAGTCTAAACATTAGGTTTACTACAAACTTTCTTTCATAGGAAAGGCGATTTTGGAAACTGAATCATTGGAAACTGGAAACCTGAAGTCTTAAGATGTACTGTACTCAAATAGCCAAATATCCCCACTGATAAGTTGAAACAGATTCCTGCAAATGAGGCCAAAAAAGGAATGCATGAATGTCTTCTTATTAAAGTAATTTCTCTCCAGTGGCCATGATTTGCCATCTCTTTTTTCTCTCTCTCCCACTTGCTTCCTCGCTTATTCTCTCTCTCTCTCTCTTAGTATCTAATTAAATAGGCAGTGTTGTGTTCTTCGGTTCCATGTGGATAATTGACAAGCGGCTAGGCTTCACTTTACTCAGAAATTACAAGCTGCATTCCGCTCTGGCTAATTAAGACTCAACGACAGACAGTGTATTTGAATCGCATTAAACATTTCTTAGGTTGGGGATGCACCTTATCCCTGCCGTCCCTGCCTTGTTCCTTTCTTCTCTAGGAGGACTTAAGAAGCTGTACATTTTCCATGCTGTGTGTGTCGGATTCTGGGGATTCAGCTGTCAGTCAAGCTCAGACTCACACTATTATGGGGTTTTTGCCTTGAAACCTGGGGATAAATGCAAGCTGTTTGTACACTTGAGTAGTCTAATTAAGATGCTCAATATTTCCTTAACTACCATTGTAGTAGCAAAGTTTTAGCACTTTAGCAGTATGACCTCTGACAATGAGTTTCTTAATAGCTGTCCAATCAAACCTATGAACAAACCTATATAATCGGTCTTACTCAACCTGCTCTGAGCGGGATTCGAACCACCGTCTACGGCATGGGAGGCGGACGCGTTAACAAGGGCGATAAAGAACGCAGTCTCTAGCACCTCATGGAGCCAGGGCAGTGAGGTTTTCACATACTACTCTTGCTAGCTTGTCTCTGTTACACTCACCCCCCTAAGCATCACTCCCATCCAGGTCACGGCACCAAATGTAACCGGTCCTACTTGACCTGCTTCGAGCGGGATTTGAATCGGCGTCTCTGGCAATGGGATGTGGACGCGCTAAGAAGGACGCTAAAGACCACAGTCTGTAGTGCAGCTCATGAGGCCAGGGCAGTGTGGTTTACATGCTTGCCACCGTTACACAACAAACAAATAAAAATTAAAAAAAGTTTTATTTTGGTTTTCATTTTTCACTTTCATTTTAATTTGTTGTCGCAATATATTTTAAATTTCTTTTTATAGCTTTAGTTTTTTTTATTTCAGTTTTAGTTTTATTAATTTTAGTACTTCAACTAATACATTTATTTAAATTAGACAGTTTTTACAATTTTCAGAATTGTTATTTACGTTTTCATTTAATATTTATATTTTATTGTATCTTATTTTATGCCACTCTTATCCTAACTGACTTTACAGTACAGTAACTAAAGGGAAAAGTCCCCCTAGATCAAACCAGGGTTAAATGCCTTACTCAAGAGTGATTGCTCATGGCATGGTCTTTGTGGTGACCAAAACAGTAACCTTCTGATTACATCTCCAGAGCTTTAACCGCTATGCCACACCTCCCTATTTCTGTTTCACAGTAGCATCCATTTTAAAACATTATTTTCTAAAGTAAATGTGCTGTGAAAGAAAATCATGGAAGCTAGTTGATTGATGGTCTGATCACCAAATGCTGTGTTGGCACTCTATTATACCACTCTGCTTCAGAATGCATAGAGCTTGTCTTCTCAACCAAACCATGGCTCAGAGCCCATTTCTAAAAAGCAACCAAAGCATATTTCTATCCTTACTTGTACTTGGTGAAATAAATATCTCAAATAGGTACAAACGACTTCATCAGAAGGCTGTTGTCATGATGATGAATAGTGAAAATGTTGTTGTGCCTTCAGCCCCAAGATGTCATGTGTTTTTTTATTGTGTGTGTGTTTTTTTATTTTTTTTCTGAGCATGTCAGAATCTAACTCTTTTTTTTCTATACCAGTCTGTCCAGAATCTGTACATCCAGCAGCCAGCTCATGATCCAGATTTCATGAAACATAGTCAAATTGCACCTTTGAAGAATATCCTTTTCCAAACTGTTCAAATTCCGAGCCTCTGGCTCAGATTGCAACATTGAAATCAGAGCCAGATGACACATCTATCAGTAATCTTTCCCCATCTTTTCCAATCTTTTCAGTACATAGTTAAAATCTGCAAACATGCCTTGAGGGGTTTGACCATGGTTCCAAAAGGTTTGAGAAGGATCATCTTCACCAGCAGAAGGTCCACATTTCATGTATCATTTGACTATATATATCTCAAGGGCTCCAATAAATAAGTTGTGTGAGGTGGCATCCAAGTGGCATCCAACAGCATTTCAGTGCTAAATACTCTGTATACATTTAGAAAAGGCACAGTAATCATGAACATAGATTGTATGATTGT
Organism: Gila orcuttii; assembly: GCA_026230005.1. Classification (NCBI taxonomy): domain Eukaryota; kingdom Metazoa; phylum Chordata; class Actinopteri; order Cypriniformes; family Leuciscidae; genus Gila; species Gila orcuttii. The sequence continues at coordinate 31,961,861 of JAPDVR010000011.1, forward strand.
TGAAAAGCTCAGATATCAACCTACATTATGGTGCTGCTTTAGAATAACAAAAATTTGAGGGTGTCTCTAGTGACCGCTGAAAAGTAAGTTTTCTCATGCTAAAACAAAAACATCAGTTATCTGTTTATTGAGATTGTTTTTTTGTTTTTTTTTGCCTGCAATGTTTTTGTCTTTTTTTGTTTATTTTTTGCAACATTTATGTAGGTTACGGTGACTTCAAGATAGGACAGTGAGAACGTTCGGGAAGTAGATCTCCAGACCTGAAGCCTGAGGGTGTATTTAGTTTGTATTAACATGATGTATTTTGATTAGTGGCCTTACGTAAGCCCCTGAAGAATCTTAAATCTAAAATGGCAAAATTGTTTTCCATTGCCTAATTCAACCCCACATAAACTGTGAGCCATCTGGAGTAAATTAAACAGAATGAACTACTATGTCACTGTGGTTTGAATAGAGGTGCGGGGTTTTAAAATGGTACAAAACAACTAATGTAAAATCATGTTACACAGGAAGTATGGATTGTAATTAGTACAGGAATTGGCAAATCAGTATATACATAATGTAATTATTGTTGTAATGCCCTACAGTATATGCATAATGTAATTATTGTTGTCACTGTTCTGTTAGACGATTAATAATAAAAACTAATAATTTTGAAAAGATCAACATTTTTTAAATTTTGATCTGTCTACAGGTTTCCAGTGTTTACACCCATGATACTGCAAAAACAGAAATAATGGATAAGAAAAATGGTAAGAACACTGTCCAGACTGTTTGTCATTTCCAGTTTCAAATGTGTAAATATATTCCTTCCACTTGCATCTCCATGCAATAGGTAACAGCAAAAAATTATGGTAAAACTTTTTTATATAATGCATTATAAAAGTATTTTAATGCATTTAATATGCCTTGTAATGCACCTTATAATGTATTGTCTCATAAATACATGTATCCACAGTTATAATACATTCTAATACTTATCTATTAATTAAATACACCTTTAGAAGGTATAATGCGTTAAAATACATGACAAAACCAATTTCAGATGTAACAAAGAATCTGCAAATATTATAATGCATTTTTAACTTTGGTTACATTTAGTTATAAAAAGATATAAATATTATAATGTACTTTATGAATACCTTTATAATGCATTATACATAAAGTCTTTTTTGCTTTTCGTGTCTTCTAAATCCTTGCACAATTATGTTCCATATGCTTAATAATACAATGGCTGCTTGAATTGAAATTACAATAAGAGAATGCAAAATGTGTAACAATGTATCTTATATTTCAGCAAATGGCTTTTCTTCCAAAGCCTCTGAGAGTGGAGTACAGCGGAAACAGCTGCCATATTCTGTAGAGACCCCCTATGGGTTTCACCTGGATCTGGACTTCTTGAAGTATGTTGATGACATAGAGAAAGGAAACACAATCAAGAGGGTACACATTCAACGCAAGAACAGGGGCCCAAAGTACAGCACACTGCCACGCAACTTCAGCCTACCTGGACATGGCGAGAGACCTCTAGCCAAAGATACGTGGGCCAATACTTCCACTTTAGGGTCCAAGCCTAAGTCACGTGTTACAGAAGTCCAGAAGCTTTTTGAGTTCAGAGCCAGTGATGCCACTAGTGGTAGCAGTAGCACCAGTGGAAGCTCCCTGGCCAGACAGTCAAAGAAACCTGGGAGTGGTTACTCCCCCTCGCCGAAGGCTGCGGAAGAGTCTCAAGTACAGACCTCTTCTCAGAATGAACAGTCCATGGGCCTTACTGTTAGGCCTCACCTGTTAAGAGCCTCAAGCATGCCTGTTAATGTCCCACGCAGGAAAGGTTCAGACTCAACTGATGAGCAGAGTTCCCAGTCGCAGAATGGCTCAGCTGAGAGGCTTTTTCGACCGGCGGATGGAGGCGACAGGAGAGGCAGTGTTCCCCAGGACAGGGCCAGCTTGCATCAGCAGATTACAGCTGCGCTGAAAAGGGTGCGTGAGTTAGAAGAGCAAGTCAGGACCATCCCTGAGTTGAAGGCTCAAATATGCTCTCTTAGAACAGAGAGGGAACAACTGCTTCAAAGAATTCAGCAACACCAGTCTGAACAAAAGAGCTCTTTGCAGTTGAACGAGACTGAGGTTCCTCAAACTGATTCGCAAGACAGTGCTGTTCCTCCAGTTATCAGTGAGAAGAAAGATACTTGTTCCCTTTCCACAGTTACTGCAGCTGATCATGAATTGGTTCAAGCAATACAGTCTGACAAAACCACAGAACAACAGTCAGAGGAACAAAATATTGTGGTGCAGGTAATTTTAGAACAGGAGTCTGAAAAAAATGAACCAGTAACTGATACAAAGTCAGAGAAGAAACAAGTGCCAGCTCCAGTGTCTGTCCCGGTGATACTCATAGACAAAGCAGAAACTCCAACTGATCCAGATGAAGCGGAGGGACTTTTGCAGGAGTCTACACTTCAAGAAGAAGCATCGAAGAGTCTTTCAGAGCAAGTAGAAAAGGAGACACCCGCTCGAGAAGATACTACAACTTTTGAGGGACCAAGTGTAATTATAATTGAGGAAAATACAATAGCTCAACCTGCCGAACAGAAACTTCTCACTAACCCGGAGCTGGAAGCAAAACTGAAAACTTTGGAAGAGAGTCTAAGCAAGGCCAGTTGTGAATTGGAAAAGACAAATTCCTTACTTGAGGAACAGATACACAAGAATAGACAAAAAGATGAGAGAATACAGGAACTGATTGACCAAGTGAAAGAGCGGAAACTTCAAGGTCCTATCGAGACAGAGCTGCTTTCTGTACCAGTTGTCACATGTGATGCATCAGTCAGTACAGACAGCAAAAGTGTCATGGAGAGAGGAGTCTCGACAGAACCTCAACCAGCTGAGGGTCCCAAAGAAACTGATTCTAAATGCTCAAGCACTCAGACAAATATAGTAGAAGCTCGAGACATTGAAGTCTTAGCACAAGTCACTACTGCAGAGAAAATTGTAGGGGTAGAGATTGTCATGTGTGACCAGGCAATGGAGACTGAAGTCCAGGATAATCTAGAAGATAGCATTAGTCAGGAAGTCTCTGAAATGCTAGAAAAGACAGACTCTTTAAAATACAAAGAACAAGAGGGTGATATCAAAGATAGTGTGTCAAGCCAGATTATAGATACCAAAGTCAGTAAAAATGTTGTTGCAGAGAGTGACACTGAGGAATATGTCATGGTAGAAAGTGCCATGGTTGAGTCTATGGCCAGTGAAAATGAAATCCCTAAGCTCACAGTTCAAGAAATAGAATCTGCTGAGAATAAGGGGGTTGAAAGCACAGTAACAGATGAAGCAAGAGGAGAAAGAAGTTCAGGTTTGCAAACACAGCAGGAACCAAGAGAAATACAAGGACAGGATCCTCGCCTTCAGTCTCAAAGGGAAGCTGAAGCCACAGCTTCTCCTGCTGCAATCGGTCAGGTTGTCAATCGTATACAGGGGCTTCTTAACGAGCAGTGGGCCAGTTTGGGAAGTGGGGGCCAGGATGCAAAAGGAGAGAGCTCCCAGAAACCTCATTCTTCCAAAATGAGCTCTATTCAAAGCCACCTGAGAGGGTCCCTCAGTGCCCTGTCTGCCTTTTACTCACCTGTTCAGAAAGGAGGGGCTACACGACAATCAGGTAGGTTCTTATTCAGTATTAGGGATGGGACGATTACCGGTTTCACTATAAACCACGATAAAATGTACTAACGGTTAGTATTATCATTTAAAATGTAATTATCATTAAAACCATGTTTGATTATCGCAATTTTAATAACTCACTATAAACCCTGTCCAGCCAGCAACAGTCTGACGCAGCGCGCCATGGTGTTGTTTTTTTAATCCGAGAATGAGTGGCGGAAGGCAGTGACCATGCTCGGGAGATTTTTCAGCCTTTTAAGAGGACCAAATCCGAGGTGTGGTCGTATTTTGGCTTTTACAAAAGTCCTGAGGGAAACTTAATCGAGGATGGTCACCCTGTCTGCAGAACATGCACAAAAATGTTGCTGCATTAGAGAAAAACACTTAAAATCTGCCGAGTCGTCTTGTGTGACCATCACACACTGTTGTATAGCGAACGCAAGGCAAGTTAACTTTGACCTCAATACCAAAACTACGTCTGGGAAATGATTGGGCACAAAATGTTGTTTTGAGTTGAAATATTTTATCTCACTCACTTGAAATAAACGTGAAGCTTCCACGAAGAAAAGTTCACAGCAAGTGGCTTTGAACCAAAGACGAACGAACAAGTTCAAACAAGACTATTATGAGTGACATTTAAGAGATAATAATGTATTGTACATTTATTACTCCGATTTTCTTTTACCACATACGGGGACATATTGAATTAAGATTAATGTTTTAAATCTTAACGTTACTGTAAAATCCATTTTGTAGCCTACAGCGTACAGAACTCGTCCAGACAAGATGATCTCAACAATATTATCAAACTCTGTAAACAATAAATCAACTCTGATTTCATTTTCAATACAATCAAAAACGGAGACGCAAGATGTATTTGAATAAAATGAGAGAGCGCGTCCGTTGTGATACATGGATGTGCGCTGTGTTAAAATGCGTTGCTATTGACGACGGTCATTATAAGGAAGGAAATGCCACAGAATAGAATCTTGCTTTAAAAAGTGCATAGAGATGCTTGTTTTATTTGTTGTTTGTTTATTTTTTTTTAAATATAAAACTTGTTGAAATGTTTTCAGTGTGAGCATCAGTTCTTTTTTTAACACTTTCATCTCGTTTTAACAAAACCGTGATAATATTGATAATCACGATAATTTTGGTCACTATAATCGTGATATGAAATTTTCATACCGTCCCATCCCTATTCAGTATAGTCATGCGCCTTCTTAGTAAGCTCATTAAATGTACAGTAATGACTGATGCGACCGTTTCTTTGAGTCAGGTGCAACAGTCTTTGGTGTCGATTACTTGTATTAGGCCTGTTTCACAAAGCTTGCGTCTTGCATATTGAGCTATCAACATTGAGGGGGAAAAAACTTAAATTGCAGTATTCATTGAACCTCATGCATTGTTATTCTACAAACCTCAAAGGATTTATAAATATTTGTATAGTTCCAAAATAAAAAGGTTTACGATTTTTAGATGCTGTCAATACATTAATATTGTCCAAATGCAACATGTCCAAAATGTACATGCTATAAATACACTTTACATACACATTACCTACAAATACTAATGACATCACACCTTCATACACACCGCTTACAAGCTTCATGTGCAATGTGTGAAACAGGCCTCACTGAGTTTGAAGTGAAGGTTTTAAAAGCCAGAGATGACAATTTAATGAGCAGAAACAAACGTAAAAGTCAACTTGTAATAAGACGTTCTAATATGCATATTTGTGCCTGATTATAAATGCGTGTGGGCACAGAAAGCCGTCTGTTGCAATGCAGAGACCCAGTGGCAATGCCCTTTCATATTGAAGTTCCTAGGTGTATGCCAAGATAATTTGGGATTTTGTGTTGACAGTTTAAAAGCATCTGGCTATATTACAGTGCTTTCAAAATTATGCAGTCTCATAAATTCTGGCATCTATTGTTATTTGTGCAGCCACAATTAATTATTCTTTTCTGTGCTAATTATTCTCTTCTAATCCACTGAATATTATGTAATATTATGGTCATTTAAAAGTTAAATGTTTTACTAAAATAAGAATTTCCTGGTTATTTTTGATTCAGACTTATCTTATGTGTCCTTGGAAATGCACAGTCTTTATGGAACTTATGGGAGCTTTTTCCTAGTTCCTGGAAGCATTCCAATCTCTTTGATGTATTGTGTTTTGTTGTAATTGCATCCACTGGCTCATTTAGTTGTTTTTCACCTCTGTTCTTCGCAACAATCAAACAAACAATAGGGAACAAATCTCTGTAAATGTGTGTGGTATAATCTCCTTTAAAATCACATGACTGATGAGAATTTTCATGGCAGGTGAAAATGGTTTTCTCTTTTTAGAGCATTTCATTTAAAATATCAGTTCCTTTGTGACTGTAACAGTTGTTTTGACAGTTTGGTGTGCTGCATTATGAATGAATACAACTGACTTACCCACTCTGTGGAGCACAGCAAGTGTACAGTTCAGCATTTTGTTGGTCATATTACTTCTGGTAAAGGAATTTTGAGAGATTCAAAAGTACTTTCTCATATACTGTGCTTTATTTTTTTTAGGTTGGACAAATGGACTGAATAGTGCATATATTTAACATTTCTAGGGATGAAGAACAGGTGCAGACTTGGCTTTCGTTTTCACATATCTGACCATCTATCCCATATTAGGCCTCAAATCCATCATGAAGAAGAATGACTGTCCTGACAAGCAGGGCAATGGGGGAGCGAAGAAGAACTTGAAGTTTGTTGGCGTTAATGGGGGGTATGTTTTTTTTTTTTTTTTTTATGTGCATATTAGACTTTTTTGGCATATTTATCTGCATGCAGCAATACAGTTTGTATGGATGGTGATGCTTTTCATAAAATCACCTGCCATCTGTGTAGAAGTTATAAAATATTGTTTAAAGTGAAGTTAAAAAAAAACTCCTAAAAAATCTAAAGGGTGACCTAAATGAAGGTTATGCCTTACATTTACCAATTGCACCAGAATCACAGTTGCTGGTGTTTTCATGTGAAGTGTTGATGGATGAGTCTATTTCACCAACATCCATGACATCATATGTCTGGCCTGTCCTTTTGCATCCCTTAATCTGTTTCATCCTTCATCAAGGTGCTCTGTTAGAAATGGGCCATGAGGTGTCTGTATTGTTTTCTGTGATATCTGTTGCATGACGAGTGAGACCTAGTGAGATGACACGAAAAACAAAGTCCTCTCTCTGTCCCTCTCTCTCTTGCTGTGTCTTTGTCTGTCTGCCTGTCACTGTGTGCGGTGAATGATTTGTTAAGCTTGGCAGCAGAGATGGTTCTGTCTCAGCTGTATTTGACTAGCCGTCAACAATAAGATAATTACCCTGATAGACTTGGGCAAACAGCTGGCCTTTCGTATACCTGATCAGAAAGGAATAATTCTATATCAGCTAACTCGATCTCTTTCTTTAGCCCAGAGAGAGTATTTGAAAGTTGGAGAACTGTAAGTAAACCAGTGGGGTGTGGTGGACCTCTGAAATGAGGTGGCCACATCCTCGCTATGTGTTTGTTTTTTTTAGTCCAATGTAAATTCATGTTTCAGTTAATGTTGTCTGTGCATATAACACTAGTTGCCTTAAACTATTAACAGTGTTAAAATAGTTTTATATTAATTTATATTTAATATAAGTATATTATATTAATTAAGTGAGAGAGCAATGAGCTCAAGGAATGCAAAAGAGTAACTTTATCTGCTTAATTTGGACAGTCATCTTTAGACCCTTTGAGCAGAAAGGTTTCAAAATGAATTAATTTGCATTACTGATGACCAAAACACAAGTTAGTACCTTATCTTATCAGTATGTCAAAACATGCTGGAATAGCTATATCGTGAATTATATCAAGTGACATACATGTGTGACCTTTCATTTATATTTCTGTTTTGAAATATTATTTGAGAAGACTCAGACCGTGTGGGAGTGTTGGCAGATTTGGCTTGTGTCTTAGTCTGATAGGCTGTGATTATCTTGAGAGAAGCCTTGCACTGCTGTTGTTCGATGACAGCTGGTGATTTTAGAATTTGCACACAGTTTTGACCTATACCACCATAATATAATTCATTCTGTTATTTAGCTCTGTCAGCCAAGCGCAAACAGCAGTATCAAAGTCGCTGAATCCTCGCCTTTGGCTGACCAGCATATTCATTTTCTGTCCAATTTTCTTTTTTATAAGCCGTATACAAAGCTATTGCATTAATCACATTTGGAAATCTTAATTACTAAGATGTTAGCAGCATAATAAACCGATGCATGGCCCTCTTGTCTCTAATCTGAAGTACTCAAAAGAGGCCCTCATACTCAACACCCTAATAAATGTGTAGACACCTGACCTGCTGCTATAGGCCTCCATTCACCCATGTCCTTGTGGGAATGCCATTCCTCTTGCCTATCTGAAAACATCCATGAAGGAGCAGCATTCTTCAGACAGGCTCAACACATAAGAACCCCTCAGACCCCACAGAGGTCTCTCTCATTTGAACAGCTTTTATAAACACTTGGATTGTGCATGTCCATTCACAACAGACAGATTACATTTGTTTGCCATTAGCAGTAAGGAATCAAAAATAGATTTAAAGACTTTTTTTTATATAAACCAGAGCATTTAATATAAACCAGAGCAACAAAAATATATGGTGCTTACACATAAAATAAAATAAATGAAAATAAAATGGTAAAACAAAATGGCAAAGTATTATTATTACACTGTAAAAAGTGATCAGTTGGCACTTAAAAAAGAGAGGAAACCCGTTGCCTTAAAATTATTTAGTAATAAACTTCATGCGCAATTGAAAAAAATAAGTTATGTGAACTTGACGATTCCACATAACTTATTTTTTTCAATTACGCATGAAGTGTATTTACTTCATAATTTTAAGGCAACAGGTTTTCTTCACTTTTAAGTGTCAACTGATCACAGTGTATTATTATTGTAATTATATACATTATGGTCATAGATAATTAAATAAAATACAATAAAAGGACAGAAAAGAAAAACGAATGAACAGAAAAAAGAACAAATTAAAACGGCAAACATTATTATTATTATTATATATTTTAAAGCACACATGGTCAGGTGGTATTTGTCGCAACTAAACGCAGGCTTGTCTGATTTCAAATCCTGATAATAGAAAGTTTGCAAATGCAAAATGGGTTACAATCAAAAGAACCCCCTTGATTTAAATGATCTGTGTGTCCAGCTATGAGACCACCTCCAGTGAGGACTCCAGTGGGGAGGAGGATCAGGACGAGGTTGAGGAGGTGGATAGCTCGGAGCCTGAGGTGGAGCAGGGAGATGAGAGTGAAACGGCCCAGAAGGAGGCTGCTGCTACTGGGGAGCAAGGTGATGGGGTTCAGGCAGAGGTGGCAGAGGGCTCTGAAGAGCCCGATGCAGGCCAGGCCGCCATGAGTCCCCAGGAGGAGCAGCCTGTCAGGTGAGATGGAGGGCCGTGGTCAAAAGAGTTACAACTGCAATATAGGTTTTTATGTTTTTTTTCTAAGACCCTATGGCTTAAGTCGTCAGTTGGGAGTTTTATGGGAGTTATATATTATGCAATCAACACAACCTTCAAAGAGTATTTTAGGATGATCCACATGACTTAAATTCTGTGCTAGTCCCCTTTACTTTTTCAACCTGTTGTGAAAAGCTCATTAGCTCATAATATGAGCTGGCTTAACACATGAAAGTGTGCAGTGACCATGTTTCCCAAGGCAGGTGCCTCTGTTATGAATAGGACACAAGCCTGCCTTTTGTTTTGCCCTTCATCTGGCAGGAAAGCACAAGCATCGAGTGACAGGTTTAATATGCCCAGTGACTGCGGTCCACTTAAATAACTGCATCACAACAAAAGGCTGAACCATAAACCATGAACACATGGGGAAAGCAAAGGAATGGTCTTCTTTTATGATTATCTAAACACTATTTCATTTAGAATAAATATCATTTTGGAGTAGGGAAATGTTATAATTATATAAATTCCCAAAATTATTTAATATTTTGTGGGTGAGTTGGCAGACAAATAAATGGCTGATGATGTTGCAATTCTTCTGAATGCATCCTCACACACCAGATACAAAGATATATATGATTTTTTGAAGGATCGTGTGACACTGACGACTGAAGGAATACATTACATTGTAAAATACAGGTCCTTCTCAAAAAATTAGCATATTGTGATAAAGTTAATTATTTTCCATAATGTAATGATAAAAATTAAACTTTCATATATTTTAGATTCATTGCACACCAACTGAAATATTTCAGGTCTTTTATTGTTTTAATACTGATGATTTTGGCATACAGCTCATGAAAACCCAAAATTCCTATCTCAACTAATTAGCATATCATGAAAAGGTTCTCTAAACAAGCTATTAACCTAATCATCTGAATCAACTAATTAACTCTAAACACCTGCAAAAGATTCCTGAGGCTTTTAAAAACTCCCAGCCTGTTTCATTACTCCAAACCGCAATCATGGGTAAGACTGCCGACCTGACTGCTGTCCAGAAGGCCATCATTGACACCCTCAAGCAAGAGGGTAAGACACAGAAAGAAATTTCTGAACAAATAGGCTGTTCCCAGAGTGCTGTATCAAGGCACCTCAGTGGGAAGTCTGTGGGAAGGAAAAAGTGTGGCAAAAACGCTGCACAACGAGAAGAGGTGACCAGACCCTGAGGAAGATTGTGGAGAAGGACCGATTCCAGACCTTGGGGGACCTGCGGAAGCAGTGGACTGAGTCTGGAGTAGAAACATCCAGAGCCACCGTGCACAGGCGTGTGCAGGAAATGGGCTACAGGTGCCGCATTCCCCAGGTCAAGCCACTTTTGAACCAGAAACAGCGGCAGAAGCGCCTGACCTGGGCTACAGAGAAGCAGGACTGGACTGTTTGCTCATTTGAAAGCTAATTTTGCATGTCATTCGGAAATCAAGGTGCCAGAGTCTGGAGGAAGACTGGGGAGAAGGAAATGCCAAAATGCCTGAAGTCCAGTGTCAAGTACCCACAGTCAGTGATGGTCTGGGGTGCCATGTCAGCTGCTGGTGTTGGTCCACTGTGTTTTATCAAGGGCAGGGTCAATGCAGCTAGCTATCAGGAGATTTTGGAGCACTTCATGCTTCCATCTGCTGAAAAGCTTTATGGAGATGAAGATTTAATTTTTCAGCACGACCTGGCACCTGCTCACAGTGCCAAAACCACTGGTAAATGGTTTACTGACCATGGTATTACTGTGCTCAATTGGCCTGCCAACTCTCCTGACCTGAACCCCATAGAGAATCTGTGGGATATTGTGAAGAGAAAGTTGAGAGACGCAAGACCCAACACTCTGGATGAGCTTAAGGCCGCTATCGAAGCATCCTGGGCCTCCATAACACCTCAGCAGTGCCACAGGCTGATTGCCTCCATGCCACGCCGCATTGAAGCAGTCATTTCTGTCAAAAGGATTCCTGATCAAGTATTGAGTGCATAACTGAACATAATTATTTGAAGGTTGACTTTTTTTGTATTAAAAACACTTCTTTTATTGGTCGGATAAAAAATGCTAATTTTTAAAAGACCTGAAATATTTCAGTTGGTGTGCAATGAATCTAAAATATATGAAAGTTTAATTTTTATCATTACATTATGGAAAATAATGAACTTTATCACAATATGCTAATTTTTTGAGAAGGACCTGTATATTCAAATATAAAACTGTTATTTTAAAATGTAATAATATTCCACAATATTACAGTTTTTACTTTGTTTTACCAAATAAATGCAGCCTTGGTGAGTATAAGAGACGTCTTTCAAAAATATTAAAATCTAACTGACCTCAAACTTTTGAATGTTCATGTAGGTAGGCCCACCTCTAGTACACACGGGTCTGAAACACATACATAAATCTGTAGAAATATAAACACAAGTCATACTCCTCAAGGAATAGAACTTTTCCAGAAACTGCATGTGCCAAAAGTTGTTATGAAGATGTTTGAGCCATTCAGATATTGGTAACCATTTGCTTGAGAGGCCAGTCCAATATGAGCCACTGTCAACTAATGTTACCAAGATTCAAATTGTATTGTACTGTATCCAAAATGCATTGTATTTCATAATATGTATCAAATACAGATTTCTGTTGAGGCTCAGGTGTGCAGCCAGCCAATCTGTATTTGAAAATGATTTTACATACATGTACTGTATGAACTTGAAAAACTACTGCATGATTTAATATCTTTTTTTGATATTAGCTTCTATTTGTCTCTCTCTGTAAACAGTTAAACTGAAAAGACACAATGTTATATCTTGTTCATGAGTTTAATATGCCCCTTTGATTTAAATTACAGCTCAATCTGTGTCGTTGCAGTGAGTTAGTTGATAAGAACTTCATGGCTGCTTGTCATTTCCTGAAGGATCGCATGGCTGAGGTTGCTGCCCCAAATAAAGACATGGTAAGCAATTCATGTATATATATATATATATATATATATATATATATATATATATATATATATATATATATATATATATATATATATAATTATATTATTATATATATATTAAAAAAAAAACTTGATTCATTGCCTTTAATGTACACTGGAAAGTTATTTTTCTATTTTTCTATTTAACACAAAAATGAACATACTTTAATATAGATGTACGTTTAATTTGACTTATTAAACTTTAGTGAGCTGACCCTTGACTGTGTGAATCTCAGAGGCAGGTTCTGATGGTGTTATATCAGGAGTGGTTCCGAGTGTCCAGTCAGAAGGAGTCACAGGCTGAAACAGTCACGCTCCACCTGAGAGAGGTGGGCTTCCACACTCCCACTCTGCTGCGCTATATAGTGAACCTGGCTGATGGTAATGGCAACATGGCACTGCACTACAGTGTGTCCCATTCCAACTTCTCTGTGGTCAAGCTGTTACTAGACACAGGTGAGAGACTGTTTAGACCTGAGGCAAGATGAACCTGAGCAATTTTTTTATTATTATTAATGAGAATTTAAAGTGGTGTCTGAAGAAGTGGTCGGGAAAAATGTTTTTTTCTGATAGTAGATGCCAAAATCTATCTATCTATCTATCTATCTATCTATCTATCTATCTATCTATCTATCTATCTATCTATCTATCTATCTATCTATCTATCTATCTATCTATCTATCTATCTATCTATCTATCTATCTATCTATCTATCTCGTTGTCTGTTTGTCAATCTATCTATCTGTATGTCTGTCTTTTTGTCAATCTATATATATATATACTGTATATAGTCTTGTCTTTTTTCTTTATATCGCAATGATACTGTAAATCGATGACAGACCAACAGTAAAAGTGTAACTGAATCCTGTCCAGTCTCTTGCAATCAATATCACAAATAGAGTAGTGTGTAAATTTGTACTGTTGAAATTTATATATGCCAGAGAAAGTGCAGTCTTGTGCATTTTCAATCATTGTCATCCAAATAGTATCCATAGTTTACATCTGAAAATACTGACAGAGTACACTAAGCATTGTGTAACATGACTAAGCATTTTGACTCACTTGTTTGTGAACAATGACACAAGGACTTGTCATTCTGATGGCACTGCTATGTACATACACATATATTTACTTCTGAGAGATGAACTAAAGATTTTGAGCAAGTCACAGGCTTTTGCAGGTAATCCATTGTGTGGTGCTGTTTGTGCGGATTGTTTTGAGAAATGCGCTTTCTGGTTTGCAAATATTAAGGATGATTCGAGAAATGTACCAAAGCAACTGAGATTTTTACTATGATTTACATTTCTAGCAAGCAGTTTCCACTTTTGTCATATGTGTGTATCAATACATTTATATTTTGGCATGAAAACAGTTTAAATCTCAAGTTCTATTTCTCACTCTCTCTTTAACTTCAAACCTTTGAATATACCAACATTTTCTTTAATCGTATGTCCACCAGGACTGTGTGAGGTGGATCACCAGAACAAGGCCGGCTACACTGCTATAATGTTGGCAGCTCTTACAGCGGCAGAAAGCCCTGAGGACATGGAGGTGGCTCAGCAGCTACTGAGAATGGGCAAAATCAATGCACGAGCCAGCCAGGTACACACAGCGAGACGCCACAACATCCGGTACTGCAAGAACACACATACGATTTGTTACTTATGTAGGCCACTTGCTATACCAGACAGACAATTCTCAATGGTTTAGCTTGTACAAATTCTCTATGAGTGCAGCAATGAGGTATTTAGCACATCATTTCTTTGATTATAGGGTATGATAACGATCATTTTATATAAATAAGACTCTTTTTCAATACTCCCCACTAGTCAGGGCAAACAGCACTGATGCTTGCAGTTAGTCATGGGCGGACAATGATGGTGCAGGTTCTTCTGGACTGCGGGGCTGATGTGAACATACAGGACCGGGATGGCTCCACTGCTCTTATGTGTGCCTGTGAGCACGGTCATACTGAGATAGCCAAAATGCTGCTGGAGAGACCAGAGTGTGACATGTCACTCATAGATAAGGTGAGAGAGACACTGATATATTAAACCTTACACTAATTCAGTTGCTATTTAAAAACAAGACATCTACAAACAAAAACCAACATTTTAGGCCACCACATTTCAAAGCTATTCATGAAAAGAGGAACTTAAAATTTGTACTCCTAACTAGAAATGTGATATGTAGCCTACTCATTTTAATTTCTATGCTTCTATTTTCCCATATGCATATAGTTGTTTTGACAAGTGTGCAACACTTAAAAATGCAAGACCTAAAATAAATTCTGGCAAATTTGAAAACATTTTAAAGAACACCGTGAGGAAAACAGGAAACTTTGATCCTCAGTGCTGTCATAATAGAGCTATGTGAAGCCATGGTTGATTCATGAAGCCTTGCTTCATTTCAAGAAAATACAACACTGCCACTTAGTGGTAAAAAGTAGTTACTTCAGTTTTTTTTTTCTTTTTTCTTTTAGTTCATTACTATTCATTGGTCTAGATTTTACATTTATTATTATTAGGAAAAATGTTTTCTTATATTAATAGTAGGAAACATATTTTAACATATATGTAGTAAGATAATTAAGCAATAATAATAAAATATACACTCATTCTTTCCAAAAGTTTGGGGTCAGTAAGATTTTTTAACAAATTTCTAATTTCTTTTATTCAGCAAGGACACATTACATTGACAGTAAAGACATTCATAGCGCTACAAAGATTTCTATTACAAATGCTATTCTTTTGAGCTTTCTGTTCATTAAAGAAGCCTGAAAAAAATCACAGACAAATATTAAGTGGCACAATTTTTGTTTTTGTTTTTTGTTTTGATTAAATAAATGCAGCCTTGGTTGACACAAGGCACTTTTTTCAAAACACAATTAAAAATCTTACCAAACACAAACTTTTGATTGGTATTGTATATATTTTTATAACATAAATGCAGCAAGGTAATTAAGCAAAAAAATAATAATCTGAATATCAAACTACTTAAAGTAACACCAGGTAACTTTTGCTCTCGTGGTCCCCCTACAGTTGCGAAACAGTATTGTCCTCTACTACTGTCGTAAACTCTGTCATCCTACATGCACGTGCATTTGTTGACAACCATGATAGCCCTGAACACTGTAGGAGGAGGTCACATGCAGGTTTTCTGCTTGCGTCGCGTGTGAAATGTCTTCATCCCAGGTACAGTGGCATATATTTCAGCATGTCATATGAATATAATTTCATGGGTTTTATTTTTTTTTCTAACGACAAATGATCGCGATGATTACGTTTACAAGCCAGCGTCATTATAGTAGCCTAGTCTATTGGTTACCGTTTTACTGAATCTATATGATACTTCAATGCAATGTTTGAGTGGTAGATAATAACCATATATCGTCAATATTATAATAATATCAAGCTACCATAAATGATTCTGCAAATTTTACAAAGAGATTTGCATTATAGCTTGAGGCAAGACAAATAAACAAATATCACAGACATGTTAGGTATCCTAAAATATGATTTTGTACATCGTATATATTTACTTGCAAGAATGTAGCCCCTACCAAACTTGTACACGCCGTTTATAGGCTTTCATTTGATTTTTTTCTTTGTACATGTTGAGTAGAGTACACTTTTTAGGTCAAACATTTGCTATTTGCATTTCATCGATTGCAAAGTTCAAATCAGAACGAGAATGCTAGCGATAGCTAACCATCAAAAACTGGAATATCGTTTACTAGCTATCAGATTGATAATTCGCTATACTCTACTATCATTACTTGATTCATTAAGATAAACGGAGGATAAGATAGCTTCTGTAACATAGTCAGGCAGACAAAACAAACAAAGAGATAGTATGCAAGCAATATACTTACTAGTCCAAAAGCATGACAGCCAAGTCCGCATCGGTCGGGCACCCCTCCTCCTCCTTCAGCTCACGCCAGCGAGAAAACGCTGGCCCAATGTTGATCCTCGTTCTGCCTTTAACGCGATCACTTTCTCTTTTTCTCTTTTTGCTTTGCTCCGATAAAACCTTTGCTTTCTTGTTTTTCTGTGCTGCTTCGGCCATGACTTTATAACATTCGGCTCGCACGTCCGATTTTAAGGAAGTGGCGGTGGTGGTGGAAGTGACGTATATGCCGTAAAGCAGTCGAATTTTGTAGTTCTCTTTGTTCGCCGGTTACTACCCGAAACCCGAAGTTTAAAAGTACGATTAAAAACGCTACAGACCCCGTCAGGCTATGGCAGACGTGTTATTCAACCTATTGTAAGTCGATGTACCATCACAAGAGACTTGGAAATATATTATGAAGGTTGAAAAGATACCTAGTGTTACTTTAATACTTCCTGCTTCATACTTTGCCCAAAATTGTTTGCCTTTTTAAATAGATTCATGACTTTTTTATGTATCAATCTCTCCGAATCTTTAATCCATCCAACAGGCTTTGGAGTGTCTGATAGAGCCATAAGTTATCTTTTATAATTTTATCAAAATATTCACATCAAAGTCTGTGTGTCTATTTTAAACTCTTTAATCACTTGTAAGATCTACACAAATTAGGCAGATACTAACATGGGCAGGTAGCATGACATGCCGTCATCCTCAAAAAACACAAAAATGCAATTTACATGTCATTTCTTTCCCTCTATCCCTCTACTAGGATGGACACACAGCTTTGTCAGTAGCCATGAAGGCGTCCCACTCTGAGATTGTTGATCTTCTGAAAGCTCGTGCTGATCCAGCCACAGTTACAGATCCTACAGCTCCACTCTGAGTCCAGTGGACTCGTTTTCATGTCCAACTGGCTCTGCCAGAATCATCTTTCTTCTGCCTCAACCTGACTCGCTGGCCAGGCCAACAGTCAACTATAGAGAGACAGCAATTGCCAGTAATTCGCAGATTCTCTGTTTGAGAAACGGCCAATCAGAAATGTACTTTTGTGCGCCAATTTAGGATGCCATGGAGGGACGGCTTCCCTAAACTCCCTAGAAGGTCCCCATTTGTCCTGAAGCACAGCTACTGTAGCTATTTAGCAGGCATGGTACATTGTTACATGTTTTAGCCTTCTATTTTCAGGTAATGTGACTATATTTTTGTCAGGCGATGAAGAGTAATCTACGAATGTTATTAAAGAAGTGATCAGATACACACTATATTTATTTTTTATTGCACTTTTCTGTAATATTTCCCCCCAGAAGTATCCAAGGCCTGTCTTAGTATAACTTGATGTGTCTTCCTATATATAGGCCTATATGAGGGTTTTTTTGGTCAGGCCCTGTACCGAACCATTCCTTGCCTTTCCAGAGGGAACATTGAAAGAGTTTTACAGTCAAACACTTGTGTTGCCAGTTTGTCTCCCATCATAGTTTCTTTAATCCCCAAGAGAGCAAATCGCCGAGAGCCAATCGCCAAGCACCAAAAAAAAAAAAAAAAAAAAGAGTTAAAAGCCTTGCTTTTATTGTTAATTATTTTTTGTTAATATATCACTAATCTGAATGGTTTAAATCTTGTTTTTGTACTATTGTTCTCGTCACCCAAAGAAAAAATAATGGTGTGCAATATATCATAACTTCAATGACAAGTAATTACAGCAAACAGTCCCGAATTATAATCAGTCCATTATGATTTATTCACTGTCAAAGTTTACCATATACTCTAACCTTCTGCAATATTAACTTTACAACTTATTTTAAAAAGTGTATATTTAACAAAGATTTACAGATTTTAAAGTTCCCCTGCTGACAGATTTAAGCAGCACATTATAATGGACCGGGATATAGTTGTATTCTCTGTACATTGTGCCTGCTTAAAATGAAGACATCAGAAGTTGTGATGAAGAGATATGTTTAACGACAAATCAGTAACCTAGCTGGACAAAGTATGAATCTATATATGTATACTGTGCAACAGTATCTTGTGGAAGGTGCTGTGAATGAATACCCTGAAATGTAATGACTATTTATTTCCAATTCTATATTTTTGAGTATATACTAGTATATGCATGGATAAAATATTGACTTAATAAAAACATGCATTTTGTATTTGTCTTTTCTGTGTGGTTTGAAAAAATATCTACCTTACTTACCTAATACAGTTTATCAAGAAGAAGCCGATCACAAATGAAATCCTTGAAAGTGCTAAAATATCTAGAGCAGATATCCAGTAAAATCTAAGATTCTATTTACAATTAATGTTGTTCTTTTGAACTTTCTATTCAAGGAATTCTGGATAAAAAATAAAAAAAAAAAATCCACAAATTTATTAAGCAGCACAACTGTTTTCACCATTGATAATAAAATAATAATAAATGTTTTTTGTAAGTAAGTAAAATTTATTTGTATAGCACATTTCTCAGATGAAAATCACAAAGTGCTTCACAACAAAAGAAAGAATTCACAACTCTTATAAATACATTACAACATATAATCAACTTAAACACACGTACACATTAGACCAGCCTAAAACTCTTTTTTTTAAAGAGGCTTTTAACTAGACTGTAGGGTGGTTATAACCACCCTACAGTCTAGTTAAAAGCCTCTTTAAAAAAAAGAGTTTTCAGCTGGGTTTTAAAATTTTCCACACAATCCAAGCAGCGTATGGAAGGAGGCAAAGCGTTCCACAACCTGGGTGCCACACCTTGAAATGAACGGTCCCCCCTAGTTTTAAAATGTGTAAGGGGGGCAACTAATAGTCTCTGGCCTGTTGATCTCAGACTACGTGAGGACGTACGCAGCTGTATCAGGTCAGAGATGTATGGGGCAGCCTGTCCTCGTAGGTCTCTAAAAGTTAGAACCAAAATTTTGAAGTGCATTCTAAATTTCACTGGTAACCAATGAAGTGAAGCTAAAACTGGAGTAATATGTGTCCTTTTACTCGTGTGGGTTAAAAGCCTAGCAGCAGAAGTTTGGACAGTTTGGAGTCGACAAAGATCTTTCTTATTAAGGCAAATAAAAAGACTGTTACAATAGTCTAAACGAGACGAGATAAAAGCGTGAATGATCATCTCCAACTCAGCTTTTGAGACCAAGGCTCTTATCTTAGAAATGTTCCTTAATTGAAAGAAACAGTTTTTAATAAGTTGTTTCGAGTGTTTCTCCAGAGACATGGCCGCATCAAAAACAACACCTAAGCTCCTGAGACTCGGCTGAACAGACAAACCTAAGGCACCGATATGTTGTTTTATCTGAGGGATGCTCTGCTCAGGGGCAATGATTGAAGTTTCAGTCTTGGCTGAGGTCAGCATTAAAAAGTTGTCATTTAGCCACTGCTTGATCCTACTCAGACAGTTAATTAAAGATGACAGTTAATATAACTCAGTAGGCTTAAAAGAACAGTATAACTGAATGTCATCTGCATACAAGTGATAAGAGACATCCTGAAACTGGCTTATTATTTGTCCTAGAGGGAGTATATACAGAAAGAAAAGAATCAGTCCCAGGACAGAACCCTGAGGAACACCACTCAATAAACCTGCAGTATCTGACATGTTCTGATTTATAAAAACCCTAAAGCTTCTACCAGTAAGGTAAGATGAGAACCATTTCAGAGCTGATCCAGATATCCCTAATAGATCCTGAAGTTTATTAAGCATAATATTGTGATCAATAGTGTCAAAGGCAGAAGTAAGGTCCAACAAAACTAACACTGTATTCTTCCCAGAATCAGCTGACATCAAAATATCACTTGAAACTTTCACCAGTGCAGTTTCCGTAGAATGTCTTTTACGAAAACCTGACTGATATTTGTCAAAAATATCATTTATCTCTAAGAAAGTAGTAGTTTTGAGCACCAAATCAGCATATTAGAATGGTTTCTGAAGGATTATGTGACACTGAAGACTGGAGTATTGATGCTGAAAAATCAGCTTTGTCATCACTGTCTAAATTTAAATTACATGTTAAATTATATATAAAATGAAGAGCAGTTCATTTAAATTGTAATACAATTTCACAGTATTGCTGTTTCCACTGGATTTTTGATCAAATAAATTCAGCCTTAGTGAAGAGACTTCTTTCACATTAAAAAATTAAAAATAAAACTTCCTTTCAGACTGTAGTGTATTTGAAAGGAATACATTTCCAAGGGGATTTTACGAGAGTCACAGAAGCCTTCAGTGACCTTGCTTATCTACTGACATATTTTTGGAAAGTTATTCTCAGTTTACAGGAAGTCAAAAACATCAACAAAAAGGTCTATGTAGTTATGTAAATTAGAATGTAAATTAAAGAAATACAGAGCCACCTTGTTTGAAACATCATGTAGCACAAATAAACTATGACATATTTAAATAAGTTAAAAACATATCATACATAACTGTATACAGTTTAGTGTAAACTCATAGTGTCTGCTGCCACACTTTTTCTTCTTACTCAACCTCTTTCTCGTGATGTGGCTGATATTGGGACTCTTCCAAACCTCTTCACTCATCCTCTCAGGTAATGTAACATAAGACAATTAAGAATGCAATCATATGCTTAAGCAGTACATTTTTATGTCCTACAGTGTATTCAAAGTCTTTATATGTCCCTTTAAAATATTATTGTATGTGTATAATTTAAATTCTCTTAACAAACAGTTGAAATGCTGCAGTGTCTGAATTTTAAGACTCCAACCTGTGTGAGCCCGTTTTTCACTACTGCTACTGACGAAGTTTGTGCTGTTCTAAGGACTGATGAAAAGGTTTCAGGTTAGCTATAGATTGATACTGTTTTCTTGGTTTATCTGGAAAAAAAGATAATAAAGATTATCAGACATTAGACATTAAACTCGCCATTATGTTTTTTGTGTTTCCTTTTTTTTTATGTGAAGCAAACGTCAGTACTTCATGTGCCATGAGGACCTCTCTGCCCAAAGCATATTGTTTGGGGCAGAAAGCAGATAGTTCACCTGCCACTGCATCAATTGGTTTAGGTTTTGGAAATGTAGCTGTCAGTGTTTCCTGCTGCTCCACTGATAACTGTAATAGTGCCAATCTTTCTGGTGAGTAAAACCCTTCCAAAACTAAAGACTCTATTCACATTATGATAGATCATTGTCAAATCACATTTATTTTATCAATTTATTTGATTAAATAATCAATTAATATACACACTTACTTTATAGAACCCAACAATGCCCCAAATGGATTAAAATGTGTTTCATGCAACACTGTGACAGATAAACAGTGTGAAACTACAGTGTCCTGCGTAGGAATCCAGGACCGCTGCCTTGATAATACAGGTGCAGTTTCTTAAATTGCTGTTCCTTTTCTGTCGGCCACTTTCAACGTTGTGTCGAAATGGCAGTAGCGGTCACTCTTGGGAGCCCCAAACACCTCTGATATATTTAGAAAAGGCCAATGGAATTGGTGGATTTTGCATGCCTGGTTATGCCCCTGGACATACATGGTATGTAAGGTGGTCAGCGTGCATCACACACTTAAGTTTTGTTCTTCAGAGGCGAAGCATTGCGTCTCTTATGTGCAGTAAGAGAATCAAATTTCCATTCAATTTCCCCTGAGTGCATAAGTGGTGGCTAAAAGAGATATTTTGGCTAAGAAGAGATATTGCCTCAAGAGGCTAAAGATTTGCCTGGTCTCTCACTCTCAGGTGGGACGAGTCTGATGCTGAGTTGGCAGCTCTGGTCTGGTCTGGTCCGTGAGTATCGGGTGGGAGTGAAACCCTCCGCCCTGTCCCAAGCGCTCGCGGCCGGATGATTGGTTTCTGGGCTTGAAGCATGGCACGCCGCCTTGCCCAGCCCAAGTTCCATTCTTCCCGGAAGTGCAAGATGAGCTCATCAAGTCATGGAAGGCTCCTTTTTCTGCAAGAAAATGACTTGCAGGCTCATCAGCCCTAACTACCCTCGAAGGAGCGTCGGCCTGGGGGTACTCAGGGGTCCCACAGGTGGAGCGTGCAGTTGGGGTAAAACGCTGCTACCTGGTGGAATAGCTCACGGCTCCCATCCAGAGCCTATACGTTTTCCTCGTCTCTTACAGTGGGGGCTTACAGTGCTGCTGGCCTTGCTGCCTCCGCTTTGCATGCTATGGCCATCCTGCAGGTGTATCAGGCCAAATAGTTCAATGAACTGCAAGAGGGTAGTGCTGATCCATAGCTTATGTGGTAAACAACTTCGCCCTTCAGGACACAAAGGTCACAGCACATGCTCTGGGTCAGACGATGTCCACACTTGTGGACCAGGAGCACCACCTATGGCCGAGAAAGTGTGCTTTCTTGATGCCCCCATCTCTCAAGGTGGCCTGTTCGGCGACACTGTTGAGGACTTCATACAGCAGTTCTCAGCAGAAGAAGCAGACGGAGACCATCAGACACATCTTGCCTCACCCCGGGTTGACCACCAGATCCCTGAGGCTTCAGCCCCCACCTGCTCGGACCACTTTTAAGTTGTTGCCGCAGATAAACTTTTTTTCCGCGGGTTAATTTCCACCCCAGCAAGTACCATTTCGGCGCTTCAACACCCTCAAAACTTCCCTCATACTCACAAATCCTGTGGAGAATTCGGCCGCCCGATGCAGAAAAGCCGATGGGCTTTTCGGGCTACTTTTGTTGCACAGAACTGGCAACCCTAACTACCGTCCTTCTTTCAAAATACAAATTTAAATTAACAGTATACATAAAACAGATATGAAGAAAACATTTTTCTGAAGACTTTTATTGAGCTGAGTAAGGAGATTCTGGTGGTGCTGCTGGACCGGGAGAGGTGCAACAATAGAGACCCTGGTAAAGCCTCTGCCGGCTGGACATCATCTGGAATGAGTGCATATTTCCACTGTCATCAGCTTTGTAGGGCTGACACAGGCGTGGGTTTCTCAGAAAGAGGGAAGAATAAATGAAATTATCTCACATACATTGTTATTTGAACATGCAAAACTGTCCTATGAGCTAAACTCAGCAGGACAGCGGCCCTCCAGGACCAAACGTTGCCTATCCCTGAACTAGAAGACATACAGTATTTTTAGTATTTCTATTATATACTGATCATATTTTTTAAAACAATATCTAATATTAAAATCTAATATCCATGTATCAAAAGTCAGTTTTTCAGAAAAAGTACAATATTTGCCTCTGAGATGAAGTGGAGTTGAATAACAATCTAAAGTACTTCAAATTTACTTAAAAATCGGGTTAGATGTATTTCGTTACATTCCACCACTGGTTATTTGGAAAATGACACTAACAAAATTTATTGTATTAACAAATTGTTGCTATCTGTGTCCAGGGAGTTGTTGAATGGGACAGTCTGGTTTTGGTCGCCTAGCAACTGTGACAGCCATTGTGAGGAGTGGCAGTAACATTTGTACTGGACTTTTTAAAAATATAACTGCCTAAAAACAAAATCTAAAAATGTTCACCATGGTCAATTTATGTAGGCTACATAATAAAGTCTAAAGAGTATAAACCTATAAGTCAACATTTTAATCTTTATTATATATTTTTCTTTCATTTTTATCATTAGATACGTTAGATTACTCAATTAAACTGAAATCCAATACTTACATTTAAAAGTGTAATCTGGCAATTTTGTCTCCGGCACGCAATGAATTCTGGGGCTAGGCTGCGAAGGATCCTTCTGATGTGTCCTGCATTCACGGGAAAAGAAGGACCCATTTGCAGGCCGCATTTTGAAGGAGCCTTCAAAGGACCTTCGAATTGGGACAGC
This sequence comes from Gila orcuttii, assembly GCA_026230005.1. Taxonomy (NCBI): domain Eukaryota; kingdom Metazoa; phylum Chordata; class Actinopteri; order Cypriniformes; family Leuciscidae; genus Gila; species Gila orcuttii. The sequence continues at coordinate 31,985,654 of JAPDVR010000011.1, forward strand.
TTTCGAGGTGACGCAATCGGCTATACTTTCCCCTTTAAATGAGTCTCGGTGCGTCGGCCGCGCACTTAGAAGGACGCGACCTTCAAAGGATGTAGCCCCAATTGGGACACAGCTACAGGAAGTCAGCTCCACCTGCCCATAGCCAGGCGGCTAAGAACTAGGTTTGGGTATTGCAGGGCTCTCAAGTCTCACGCATTGGGCGTGAGACACACGCATTTCAACCCGTTCACACGCTCACACGCCACACCTTGTATTTCTCACGCTGAGGAGTAAGGGAACTTGTCCCGCTATACAATTAATGGACGAGGCGCAGGCAAACGGAGGGAAGTTCTCTGCCGAGTTCATAGCATCTGTCTCGAGTTATACAGAGTTAAATGCTAGCTACCAGCCAATCAGAAATTAGAATTAGTTGTTTCCGGGTAAATTATGTGTTCCCGCTGCAACCACGTTCGTTACTAGACAACACGCGCACAAACGGAGTGGAAGTTGAAAGAGCACGATCTGATGAATGGGGTTTGCGGACATCTTCAATTATTTATTTATTTATTTTTTAGCATTTTGATTTTACGATTCCTGGACGATATCTCTTGCCTATGATCAAAGACAGTGAGAGCTGATGTTGAGGAGTATAGCCAAATTCGTGCTAAATTATTTTTGATGCATTCAAAAACTCTCCAACTGCGTTTAAAGGGGTCATCGGATGCAAAATACACTTTTATATGGTGTTTGCAAATAAATGTGTCTTTCCAGTGTGTGGACACAATCACCATGCAATGAAAAAAATCCATTCACTTTTTTTTAATCCTCAAAAAGCCAAATAGTTGTTGCTCATTATCATTTAAAGAGACATGCACCGAAACGGGTCACTGTGAACAGAGCTGTTTTTGAAGAGGTAAAAAGGGTGTTGTTTTACACAACCATTGAGAAATTTTAACCAAAGCATGTTACAAACTTTACATGAAGACCTAAAGAATCATACCAACTTGTGGAAAATGGGCATCCGATGACCCCTATAAAGGTGACCGGTTTGGGTCTTGACATACATGCTCAGGGCAAGTTGTTATGACACAATGTTATGTACATTGAGCACTGATGTTCAGTTGGCTTGTTTGGGGTCAAATTTATTTTTATTTTTCAATAAATTTGTATTTTTTAAATATAACTATTTATTTTATTTGGATGAATTTGTCTTTTTATCAGATTTAACAATTGTTATAATTTCCATTTGTGCTGGTCAATTATGAGCAATAGGCAAAATTGAACTGCTAGCAAAAATTGAAGCGAATTTGGTTGGGTCGAATGACCGCTGCTGCAAATATTTGGATGGCTCCTCCCCTAAATCTCACTCTAAACTTTTGATAAAACTTGAGAGCCCTGGTATTGTTTTTTTATATATATATATATATATTGGTGCCAAATTGATACTTTTAAAATGGGGTGTCTAAACGGAGCCTGAACCGATGCTTTAAAAAAAGAGCCACAAAACAACGGACATTAAAGAATTGATTTTTTATTGAAAAAAATCTTTAAATTGAACAATATATTAAAAGTTTAAAGTATACTTAAATATATTAATATAAGTAAATATGAGTAAATACAAAACACAACAAATCTACATATTCACAATAAAACCACCTAACCCAACTACAATAATTTAACACTAAATAACAGTTACAGTACTAATAACAGCAAAGTAGTCTTCAAATTTCAGCAATTCTTTTGCATAAATATGACCATATTTGCCTTCTCTGACAAAATACGACACCTCTCATGACATATTGCATGTCCTGCACAGGAGAAAACCATCTGATGGTGTCGATTTGTAATACCACGATACTGACAAGCCAACCACAGAGCAATGCAAGCAACCGCGATATTCAATTTTTTCATAAGGCTATGTCCTTCTTGTTTTACACTTTGTGCATGTGTATTAAATATTAATATAATGTATAAATGTAAAAGTTAATAATGATAACACTCACGTATTGAGCGGAACCAAAGCAACCTCCGCCTCTGTTTTTAGGCCTTTCCGCTTAGCTCTCTCCAGCGTTGGAAAGCTTTTCTAATATTCATTTTCTAATACTAATGCAGGTCCTAAATCTCTTTCCTGACCATAACCCTTCATTTTACAGTGATATTCTAATGAGCTTTTTTCTTATGTAATGTCTCTCAGCCATCTCTCTTTCTACAGTCTTTCTTCAAATATCCCTCTTGCTAGTTCTCTTACGAGCGTATCTCTCGTACTGCGTAATATCTTACGCTATGGGGAAAACCTCTTTTCCACGAGATATTGAAGCCAAAAATTATCCTTAATTTTGAATTAATGTCAAACGCTGTGCGGCAGCATGCAGACATAGGCAAGACGACTCGCGCGCCCATTGGCTGCCCTGCGGCAACAGCAGCAGCCTATCGAGAGAGGGCCTGCGTGACGTGATACCCAATGGGGGCGCTTCGCGCCCATTTCGTCACGTCCCGCCAGAATAGGCGTGGCCTTGGCCTATAAATACGCTCGACAGGCTGATACAAACCGGTTTTCATCTCTTCAGCGAGGCACTACTGCATCGCTGGATCCGGAGTGAGAAGCCGCGCCGTCTGACTGTAAGCCTTCTGCGGGACGAGCCTTCGAGCCTGAAGCCGCTGGCCTTCCCCTCGCCGCCTTCAGCCGCCGTACCTGCTACGCTTTCCGGCGTCGATATCCTTTTACTCTTCTGAGAATGCTCCGCCATTATGACGACGAGATAGCTGCATCTGTAGAGAGGCCAGCTGCTCTATCCTGGTGTCGGACAGTGAGGATTGGGCGAGCTCTGTGGACCTTCCCCCTTCTGCCCGCGAGTCGTCAGGGAAACGGGCCAGCATCAAAACCGCGGCTAGCTTTCTTTACGTTATAAGAAAGCTAAATCCCAAAAAGAGTGTATTTTCTGGTATTCCGGCCACGGCCGATGGTGTTATGAGTGTTGTAAGAATGCCCACGTCTCAGTGCCCATTCCCACACACAGACACAGCCCGCCACAGTTCAGGGCTAGCACAAATAAAATCGACTCATGTCGATTGTGCAAAAAATGTAGTGAATGTGCCCACGACACTGTGCCCACAAACACTACTCGATGCGTGTCCCACGGTTTCTGTACAAACGAAACCAACACACATTCAGTCAGCGCAAGCCGACGGTGTTCTCAGTGCAGTGAGTGTGCCCGCTGTCCCGCGCCCACATTCCCTCACAGACACGCTCAACCCCACAGGGTTTGGTCCCGCTCGCTCTCTCTCCACAATCTGTCATAGAGAAATCGAGCGCGACCAGGCTGCACGCCGTGATTGACGCGCCCCCGCCTCACACACTGTAAACACAGTGTTTATGTCTCAGCACACCGAAGCTCTGCGGCCGCCGCTATGCCGCGGCCAGAGCCCGGTTTTTATTCTGCCTCTAGCTATTCACGCAGATGCGTGGGCAAAGCTTCCCGGGGTATCAGAATGGGTGTTGAACACTATAAAAAGAGGCTATTCGCTACAGTTCGCTCGACGTCCCCGCCGTTACACGGCGCGAGTCGAAAATACGGTAAACAACGAAGTATCTCATCTACTTCGAGCCGAAATAGCGAAACTACTGAGCAAAGGGGCCATAGAACCTTTATCTCAGGCTCAGAGCGAAGGGGGGCTATACAGCAGATATTTTCTGGTACCGAAAAAAGACGGGGGTCTCAGACCCATTCTAGATCTACGGCAGCTGAACAGAGCGCTTGTGAAGTGCCAGTTCAGAATGCTGACAACCAGGAAAATCCTTGCGCAAGTTCGCCAGGGAGACTGGTTTATGTCAATAGATCTGAAAGACGCCTATTTCCAAATACAAAGCTTTTTCTCCAAGAGCAGGGATGCGCTGGCCCACGTATGGCCCCGCTGCCCCCTCTATGCTTTTCCCCCCTGCCTCAAGTGCTGGAACGAATCAGGGAAAACGGATGCTCAGTGCTGCTCGTGGCTCCGCTCTAGACGAACCAGATTTGGTTCCCAGTCCTAATGCGGCTGACCAGCACTCCCCCGTGGCCTATACCGGTGAGGAGAGACCTCCTCTCTCAGGCAAAGGGCTCGATTTGGCATCCTCGCCCGGAATTATGGTCCCTACATGCATGGGCCATCAACGGGTACCCGCTAACCTCCCTGAGGGAGTGTCACGATCATGATCACGCAGGCTAGAGCCCCGTCTACTAGACGGCTCTATTCCTCGAAATGTTCTCTGCCTGGTGTCAAGCTCAGGGCTTTTCACCCGTAGACTGCGGGGTCACGGAAGTGCTCTCCTTCCTTCAGGAGCTGTTGGATAAGGGCAGAACCCCATCCACGCTCAAAGTATACGTGGCGGCCATCGCTGCGTTTGCAAAACCGACGTCTGGCCAGTCACTGGGGAAAAACGACTTGGTCGTGCGATTCCTCAGGGGAGCTCGGAGGCTGAATCCTCCCAGACCCCCCTCAGTCCCTGTGTGGGACCTTTCTACGGTTTTGGAAGCCATGAAAGGTGCCCCATTCGAGCCAATCCATTTGTCAGACATGAAACATCTGTCTTTCAAAACGGTGTTTCTTATGGCTCTCGCTTCAGTGAAGCGCATAGGGGACTTACAAGCGCTCTCAGTAAGCACGTCATGTATGGAGTTTAGGCCTAATGACTCAAAAGTCATACTCAAACCAAGGCACTGGTACGTGCCCAAATCCCTCAACACACCATTCAGGGCCCAGGTTATTTCCCTGTGCGCCCTCCCGGTTCATGATCAGGAGGAGGATGCGAGTCTCCTTTGCCCTGTCAGGGCACTGAGAGCTTATGTATCCCGCTCGTCTGTCTTCAGACAGACCGAGCAGCTCTTTGTTTTGTTCGGCGGACGCTCCAAGGGACTGGCCGCATCAAAACAGAGCCTATCCAGATGGATAGTCGATGCCATAGCGCTGGCTTACACTTCTAAGGGCCTGCAGTGTCCTTTAGGTGTCAGAGCGCACTCCACGAGAGGCGTGGCCTTGTCGTGGGCGTGGTCTAGCGGGATTTCCTCGCAAGATATCTGTATGGCGGCAGGCTGGGCCTCGCCGTCTACATTTATAAGGTTTTATAACCTAGAGGTTCCCGCCTTACAGGCCAAGCTGCTGTCGGTCTAGAATTCAGTACTATCTGCCCCGCTGTGCCGGCGCAGAATGCTGAGTTTTGCTTGTGCATCGCTCACTGATCGATAGAACAGCTCCATGGGTGTTGAATAAGCCGTACTTATACCCAGTTCAGGCTGAACACGTTCACCCTGTCTGCGTGAAACACTGTTAACATAACTAGCTCCTGTGGGATGCTATTTCATGGGGAATGATGCTTGTAGCCTCTCTTCTCCGACTTTCTGTGAGTCTACGGTGATTATGCACTATATGAGCCCCGGGCTGCTGCCCTTGGGACTTTGGTGTCAGATCCCAGTACGCACGGCGTGTTGCATTGTGTTCCCCATAGCGTAAGATATTACGCAGTATGAGAGATACTCTCGTAAGAGAACGTACTCGGTTACTAACGTATCCTCGGTTCTCTCTAGAGAGGGAACGAGTACTGCGTATCTTGCCGTGCATACAACAGCGCTGGTTCGCTTCAGTGATGAAAACCAGTTTGTATCAGCCTGTCGAGCGTATTTATAGGCCAAGGCCACGCCTATTCTGGCGGGACGTGACGAAATGGGCGCGGAGCGCCCCCATTGGTTATCACGTCACGCAGGGCCTCTCTCGATAGACTGCTGCTGTTGCCGCAGGGCAGCCAATAGGCGCGCGAGCCGTCTTGCCTATGTCTGCATGCTGCCGCACAGCGTTTTACATTAATTCAAAATTAAGGATAATTTTTGGCTTCAATATCTCGTGGAAAAGAGGTTTTCCCCATAGCGTAAGATATTACGCAGTACTCGTTCCCTCTCTAGAGAGAACCGAGGTTACGTTAGTAACCGAGTACGTTCTCTCTGCTCCACATGATACGCCCACTAATGCTGATTGAATGCTGTTTTTCAAATATGGCTTACCCCCCATCAACTGCCTTGAGTTGTCGGCTGTGATTTTTGCCCTGAAGCAGTTCTGTCTGCAGGTTCAGGGAAATCATGTGTTGATCTAGACAGACAACAATGTGATGGTAGGATGATATAGACACCTGTCCTCTTCCAGGCAGATTCGTAACATCTTTAGTTGATTGGAAATTCTTAATTATTGTCCTGATTGTGGAAATTGTTTTTTTTAATGCTTTAGCTATTTTCTTCCAGCCACTTTCACATTGTTGTGAAGCTCAACAATCTTTTGCTGCACATCAGAACCATATTCTGTGGTTTTATTCATTGAATGATTAAGGGAATTTGGCCTTTATGTTTCCTCATATTTATACTGGAACAGGAAGTCATGGCTGGACAATTTCAAGTTCCTAGTCACCCTGGTGTGCTAAAAAACAAACAAATATTAATGGGAATATACTTCAGAGATATTTTACTCATAAGAATTTATTTGGGTGCCAATAATTGTGACCAATATTTATTTCATAATGAGATTTCCCCCCCACTTTCAATTGTTTTACTTCCATGAAAGGATAGAATTGTGTGACTTTTTTAATGAAAGATCAAAAGTGTTTGGGGCTTCCAAGAGTGACCTACTGTTGCCATTTTGACACAAAGTCTCCATTCCCTCCATCAGGGAATGAGGGTTACATTAGTAACTGAGACATTTTCCTATTTAACTGCTGTGTATTATGGTCAGATTATATGCCACTTATGTAAGTGTATTGACCTTTCAGGCAATGTTGTAAATTGGTTTACAACTTACCTTTCTGCATGGCAATTCTTTGTTAGCCTAGGTGACTGTACATTCGGAAAACAATACCGTATATGCTTTATGGTGTTCCACAAGGATCAGTTCTAAGCCATATTGTTGTTGTTGTTGTTGTTTTCATTACACATCACATTATTCATCAATATTAGATTAATTTGGGTAACACTTTAGTTTAGGGTCCAATTCTCACTATTAACTAGTTGCATATTAGCATACATGGTACTAGGATATTGGATGTTTATTAGTACTTATAAAGCACATATTTATTGAGGCAAAAGTCATAGCTATTATTTAGTTAATAGTGAGAATTGGACCCTAATCTAAAGTGTAATCTTATTTTTTTGTGGTAATGACACTGATTGACATCCTAATGACACAGATTCTTTTTTTTTAAATTTAATTTAAATTATTTCCTTTTTTGTTATTAGATTTTACACTTGTTTTACATTGGTTTGGATCTGTTTTCTTATTCCTTCTCTTTTTTTAATATTCTGATGTGAATCAAATTTTATAAATGAAAGGTGCAAATAAAAATGATTTATTAATTATTGTCTATTATTCCATTAGAAGCACCTTTCGATAATATTTATATATAAACATTTAAATATTTTTCATCAGGTAATGTGGGAAGCATCATACTGATCCTTTTCCCTTACCTTCAACATGCTACACTCAAGGGTTGTGTCTCAAGAAATCTTTGTGGACCTCAATCTATCACCAAGTTCAACTGCATTAGCAATTCAGTGTACCCAGCCATCACAAATACAGACTTCAGTGTTCTTCTGATGGGCTTTATTTCTGCTAATTTCTTGTAATTTCAATGTAATTGTTGTTTAGATCTGCAATGTTTCTATAGTTTACAATCCATACTTATTATATATGTCTATTAATTCTGCAGAATTTTTTTTTTTTTTTTTTTTTTTTTTACATGTGAAGACGATATTTAATTAAAATGTTGATGTTAGGGTTGAATGTTTTATTAATGATTTTGTAAACATTAATGATCAACAATTGTAAAAACAATACATGTCTAAAAATTAATATCATGTAGGCTATAATTTAACAGTTACACTGTACAAAAATTACAACTTGGTGTTTCATCTGGAGTTTAGAGTAACTGTCACAATTATGTAGTCTGCACCTGTTCTCGTTAGTACCTTATTAGTTTACCTTTCTCCACCAGTGTCTAGTTAGTTTCCTCATTTTCTCCTGTGTATTTATACTCCCTGTTCTGTTCAGTCTCTTGTCAGTTAGACGTGGTTGTGTCTGTCCTGCCTGAACTCAAGTAAAGTTTGTGTTTACCCTGATCTTTGTCTCGTGCCCTCAACTACCACCACAGTGTTAAAGTAACATTGGACCCTTTTCACATTTCCGGGGTTCTCAAAAATGCAAAATGGAAGTGATCACAGTTGGGTATAGTGGTGTATGGAAACTAGTACAACAAATATAATTTTTGCATTCCCATTTTCCCCAGTAGTAGCTAAAAAAATAAATAAAAAAAATCCATGACAGCATTTCTATCATTTTACAAAAAAAAAAGAAAAAAAAATATTGAGAGATTGATTACGATGGTCAGAAGAAAAAAAATTCTAATTTGCCTTCACTCTCTCAGCTGTTTTAGAAACACTAAACAGCAGGTTTAAACAGTTTTCTATAATTGCCTAATGTAAAAAAAACAAAAAACGATTTTCTGGACATTGGAAGAACGTTCCATGGTTCCCTAAAAATGGGAACGAGACACTGCATCTTAGATTGATGCTTCTAAACTTTAGAGGAGACAAAGATGAGTAATCCAGTGTCTCTAGCTAAGGAGAAAAATATAAGCACAGTGTGTAATGATGATGAGATCTCTTCTAAAACTTTAAAAAATACCATTTAGAGAGAGTTAGAGTTTTTGTCTCAGGGGATAAGTGTGAGAAGCAGGAGACTCAAGCAAAAGTCTCCGTTTGATGTTAAAGTAAACTCATTTTTGTCTAGAAGAAACATTGAGATGTTAAAGAGATCGCATTTTGATTTTTCTTTCCTCTGGGTACAGTCCTAACCTGAGACGGGTCCCTTTCGAAGTGGAACTCAACACTGTATCTTGAATTAACGCTATGGGGAACAAATACCCACTATACCATGCTGAGGGAATGCCTGCCTCATTAGCTGTGCCTATGCACAACCATAATGGTTAAGATCATAAAGTTGACTCTGACTTGATTAACCAGAGACAGATGCGTTGATCATTCAGGGTGCGTCCTAAGACTCAAAGAGTCTGTCTAGTGGTATTCCCTTGAGCATTACCCAAGCTTCTATGCTCTATGACAAGGAAAGTCCCGGCCTTTACGACATTCCTCCCTTCCTTGCGGGCCAGGCATGAGCCACATGAGGCCCAAGAGCAGAACTCTAAGGTTTAGCTATGTCAACAACTCTTGTTTGACACAGCCCATAGGGAATACTTGTCCCACCACTACCTTCAGGGGGAGCATAAATGGGAACTGTAAGAAAAATTACTCACTATCCTCATCCTAAAACTCAGAATCTCTAGGGAAACTTAGGACCCCTAGGGAACCGCAACAGAGCTTCATCTGATTGAACAATCAGGGGAAAGCGCTCTTCATCCTGCCTGGACTCATCCAGGATTCAAGACTCACACGAAAAGGTGCCCAATAACAAGAAGGAATGCTGTAAGGCAAATCCCCTCTGCTTGTTAGGTTCTACATAATCAGTTAAGGCTCCAACGGGGAGCTGAAGACTCTTTTAAAGGGTTCTACTTACACTCAACCCTAAAAGAGTAGCTGACAAAGAGATCCAGCCAGGCGTTTTCACCTAAGCAGCTACCACCTCCGAAAAACTGCTGGCCTCAGGATATATCAGGCCCTGTTAACACCTGGTATTAAGATGCGTTTTGTATGATCTGATAACAAGTGGATGGAGCTAAATACAGGTGTAAGCGGGGTCTAAAACATTTTGAGCTTGTCCACTTTTGACCACTTCTAGAGGTAGTAGAAAAAGCATTCGACCGGATTGCTTTCGTAGACACTCATGTGGATGAATGCGTTCGAACAGCCACAAAAGACCGCCTACTGACCTAATGCGTAAACATTATGGGATGTGCGCTAGCCAGATGGGATTTAAACTTTGTTGGCTGAAGACATAAGTTTGGTTTAAAGACGAAAAATGTACCAAACACAATGTCCTCTCACCTGATTCCTGATTTCTAACACGCACTCACTGCGTTCGCCATGGTCTTGCGGGTATCAGAGCAGAAACGTAAGCTGCTGTTCTATGTTTGTTTTTTGAATGGAGGAGGAGGAGGAATGCTACTTCTCAGCGATTCAATCTTGTGTACCTAATTACTTCTTAGTAATTACTTCCCTTAGATCTTGTATTTTCCTCCTAGCGTCCCACCTCCTCTGTGCTGATTTGCACAGGTGGTCAAGCTTTCCCTCTGGCCCTGCCTCCAGTCCTCAGAGTGTGACAGACCAGGACCCCCAGAGGTTTTTCTTTCTCCTTGATAATTGCCCACAAATGCCTCTCCATTGCCACCATCGCTGCCACAGATTGACCAATGGCAGTAGCTGTTTGTTTGGTTGCCCGGAGGGCCAGATCTGTGGTGAAGCACAGCTCAGCGACCGCTTCAGGAGACAGTCCCTGCCTCTGATCCAAATCTCTTAGCAGATCTGCCTGGTATGCCTGCAACACGGCCATTGTGTGCAAGGCACCACTGGCCTGACATGCTGCCACATTCGCCCTGCCATTCAAGCGTGAGGTGGTCTGTAGTGACTGGCAGGGTCGGAGCCTTCAGAGCAGAAGATTTACCCTGATAGAGCATTCATCTCTTCAGCGGGATGCATCCTCACACCCAATCCCTCCACATTCTAATAATTTGAATGTTGGAAAGCAGTAGCGGAGATAGCGTAGGTGCTTGGGTGCTGCCGCCCCAGGGGCCCGTGCCAATTAGACGCCCCTCAAATGCCGCCGATCTTGCGTCACTGGACAGGAATGGGGCCCAGGCAAAGTAACATAATTGGAGATTATTAGCTGAAAAAAGCTAATTACTGCATTAGCTAACGTTGAGATAATCCAGCTCTTGTTATGAAACGTAACAGTCACTTAACTCATGGTTACAATGGTAAACCAGCACAACAACAATGACAATTACCAGGCAACAAAACACTACATTCTAAGCAGACACATTAAAAAAATATGAAATTTATGAAGTTACATTTTGTATTTCAGACAAACAGCAAACTTATCATCAAATTTTAACACAGCTATATTTACCGCCTTGCATCATGGGAATCGACAAGCCAATGAGCCACGCCCACGGTCTCTTTATTTTTTCACCTCGTTATTTCGTTCTTGAGTCAATATTTATCCAGGGAGTACAGTGGGTGGCGTGAGGTGCGAATGTATAATGTAGAGAATAGTTACGAAAATGGAGAGAAAATATAAATCGGGCGCATTAAAAAGAAAAGTCGATAGTTAACGTTACTGCTAGTGCTAGCCCTACTAGCCTGACACTAGCTAACGATGAGGCTAACAGCGGTCAAGCCCAGCAAAGCCCGGAGGGGGGCGATTGTCACCGGCAATCTGAAGTGGAGGATACCTCGTCGGTCACTGATGCTTCTGGCCCCAGCAGCAGTGCCAGCATGGGTCCTTCAGAGGCGCACCGCCTAGCCAATGTCCTGTCCTGTCCTGTCCTATCCCACTGACCCATACCTTTTTCGTCACCGGACTCTCACCACTGAATTGATCCGTGCGGTGATTGGACATGGTCCTTGCCAGCCTGGTTTGAGGGACGGCTACAAAGAGTTCCCACATGACCAGGATAAGCGACGCTTCAGTCCAGCTTGGTATATGCGCTCGATGGGAGGCTCAGGCAACGCAGTGGAGCGTCAGTGGTTGGTGTACTCACACAGGGCAAACCGACTGTTCTGTTTTTGTTGCTGGCTTTTTGGTAAAAAGTCCAATGACAGTGCTGGGGAAGCCTGGGCTGACCCATGTATGGCGTTTTCTTCATTTAAAAAAGGGACAGAGCGGGTTGAGATGCATGAAAGGTCCGGCGCTCACCGGGAGGCAGAGAAGGCTTATCTAATGGCAAAGTTTCGTTTGAGTCAGGACAGCACTGTCATTGCGGAGCTTCTGAAAGCCGAGAGAGAGCAGGTAGAGAAGAACAGAAGGATCCTACACAGGCTGGTGGACACATTTCGTGCATTGTATTCTGAGTTAAAGATGGATCTCACCACCGATGCCGTTCTGCCATTCCTCATTGCCAATCCTCATTGCTGTGTGTGGAGCGGGACATACATATTGACAAGGACAAAGTGGTTGGCAGATTTGCCACCATGAAGGAGAGGAGAATGAAGATTTAATAAGGGACCATGATATAGTTTTATTTAGTTTATTTATATAGTTGTTAGATTTATTTGTTCTGGAGGATCGTTAAGCAGACAACAAAATGGTAAGAAAAAAAATCGTCTTTAAAAATGTATATTTTAGTTATGAATAAGTCACTCAGAATGTTATAAGTTTTCATCCCAGTTTTCATGTACAATAGCACCTGTAGCCTACCTATGGAGTTGTAAACAAACTTTGTGTTCAATATATATAATAGTGCCATGTCAATTATATAATGTGTGGCACTGATTGAGCGCACTTGGCCTGTTCAGCACCATCGCTGTCAATCAGATGTAGCTGTCCGTGGTGCTGAAACATTTCTACTTGTTGACTGGCAAACTGTTTTCTTTGTTCGTCAATACAAACATGTCAAAAAATGTGGCTTTTCTTTGTGTTTTATTTAACATAATAAGCTTACTTGGCTCAACAAGTGACACATTATTACATCTGCATTCATCAGATATTTTACGTCTTTTTTAACGGTTTTAATTTTAAAATGGTAGCAGAGGGCCCCATGATGAAGCTCCGCCCCCACTGTACTGAGAGTCTAGCTCCGCCCCTGTTGGAAAGGATAGATATGAGCCGAATATGGCTTCTTCCATGGCTTCACCTCTGCGTGAAGTTTGGGATGAAACGGAAGGCTCATAGGAGCGGGACTGTTATGGCCTGACAAGAATCGATTGTCGAGCCTGCAACAAGTGACTTCCTGTCTCTCTCGCCCCCAAACCAGATCTAATCTAGTCGTAACACGTGCCATCACATCCAGCAGCTCCTCGTATGCAGGACTGGCAGGCTGAGAGGACTCCCTACAAACAATATCTTTGCCCTCCTCAACCTCATTCACCTCACCCTGGCTGGATGGCACCAGCAGCATGCTATCTGCTGGATCAGGTGACTCAAGAGACAGCACATCCTGATCCAATAGATTGATCGGGCCGGTGACTAAAGAGCGCAAAATAGCCATACCTTTATTGAACTCCTCAGCTAGCTTGACCTGCGATCCCCACGACTTCGGTCTCTGTTGTGACTCTGCTACATCAGGGCCTGAACCGAGCAGCGCACACGCTTGTCCCACATCCCTCGAGAATAGTGTCAAGCATTAACGGAGCTTCCTCATTGTGAATTTCTCACAATAGATGCATTCAGCTGCCTTGAGAACTGAATGTGCATGCTCCACACCCAAAACTCACAACACACAGATCGAGTGTGTCCTCGGCTGTCAAAAACCTGGGACATGGAGACACACACTTCCTGAAACGCTTGTTTAAGTCTTTATCCATAACAATAGCCTTCACCATGTGCTAATACAAACTGGTCATTCTGACAAAAAAGATGATGACATACATTGCAGGTGCCCTATTATACTCATGGGCGCTCCGGTAATGGCATCATAGATGTCGTCGGCCAATGAAATTGTCGTGTTTGCTTCAGACACCAGTCAAGCTGATGGTTTTCCCAATAGCATCAATCCAAGACACAGTGTTGAGTTCCACTTCGAAAGGGAACAAAGTAGTGTTATAAAGGTGTCCTCACAGTCCGTGAACAGGGTCCAATTTTCCATTTGCATTCATTACATGGAAAAGAGATACCAGTATATTCTTCATCATTTCTGTATTTGTGTTTCATGGAGGATAACATGTCATACAGATTTGAAACATTATGAAGGTGAGTGAAAGTGATGAAATTGTACTGTTTGTTTGGCTTCAGAAGACTCAAAAAAAGTTAGAATGGTTTTTAAAATTCATGTTTGCGTAAAAAAGCACATGTGGCATTTGGAGTTCCCTTTCGAGAGGTCTCTCCTATTGCGTAAGTAGCTTACGCTATGGGAAAACTCCTTTTCTCGAGAATATTGAAGTCTTTATGTAAAACGCATTGCAGCTGCACAGCTGACAGCAATGAACGAAGGAGCTCGGTCATTGGCTGTGCTGCGGCAACTTGCTCGAACCAATGACGGGGCGACTCTGAATGCGCGACCAATGAGCGCGCTTCGCGCCCGCGCGCGTCAGAGCCCGCCAAGATGGGCATGGCCAAGCTATATATTGGGTGCCCCGTCATGAGAGTTCTTTAGATTTAATCTCCTTCAGCGAACACCTTCTTCGCTGGATCCTCCGGATTATTGAAAGCCTTCGCCGCCGTGGAAAAGCATACCAGCGGGATTGCTACGAGGACGTCGGCACCTTCAGCCGCCTTCGAACACCATCCTACTGAGCCATCCGGCGCGCCACACACGCAAGTATTTTACGTCTGTTCACCCCGCGACATTTGTAAAAGAGCAATTTTTCTGAGGCGTTATTTCAAATGCCTTCCTGCGCGTCGTGCAGAGACCTTCTCCCGGACGGGGATCGTCACATCATCTGCGCTCGCTGCCTGGGCCGGAACCACGCAGAAGCTGCTTTGACCAAGGGCGGATGCCCGGAATGTGACGACCTGGGTCTCTCCACACTGCGGGCTCGCTTCGCCGCTTTCGTCGCGAGCAAGCCCATCGCCGCCACCCCTCTGTTTGAGCCGCGTTTAAAAAAAAAAAAAAACCGCCGCTCAGTGACGTCACGCCGAGCCAGTCTCCGCGTGCTTCACCGCCGCTCTTGCCTTCCCCACCGCCGGTTCAGTTCACTCAGCCGGACCCACACCCCTCTAGCAGAGCGGTGGGCCTTGTGACTTTCGGCACGTCCGAGGACGAAGGTGGAGTGGATTTCAGCCTGTCCATCGACGCTGCATCTGACGACTGGCCGGGCTCCATTTTCGACCCCGCCCCGTCGACGCTAGCTAGCACGAGTGCGGGCTCCACCATGGATACGGAGATTATCCGCATCCTCTCGAAGGCCGTGGAGGACCTCGGGCTCGATTGGTGTTCTCCGCCAAGTCATGGAAAGCCCCCCACTCTGCGCGCCTAAAGCCTTCTTTTTCTTCTTCGCTCTCCTCAGTGGACGGCGCGAAGGAAAGAGGCTACGAGGGAACGCCGCCCCTCGAGGAGGCCGTGGCCAATCATCTCTGCCCGCCCTCCACCACCGGATGGAAAGCCAAAGCTTCCCACCCCTCGAAGCCCTGCCGCACTACCTCTGCTCTCGCCGGTCGCGCCTACGCCACCGCCGGCCAAGCTGCATCAGCGCTTCACTCAATGGCGGTACTTCAAGTGTTCCAAGCCAAGCTTCTCCGCTCTATGGACGAGTCTGGTCCCGAACCCGAAGCCTTCAGGGACCTACGCAGCGCAACTGATAGCTCTGCGAGCCACGAAGGCCACCGCCCAGTCTATTGGCCGTGCTATGGCTAATTTGACTGTTCTCGAGCGGCATCTGTGGCTGACTCTGACTGAGATGAAGGACGCGGATAAGGCGCCATTTCTCGACGCGCCTATCTCCACCAGCGGGCTGTTTGGACCGGCGGTTAAAGGTTTCGCCGAACGCTTCACTGAGGCCCAGAACGCTTCACAAGCTATGCGTCATTTCCTGCCAAAGCGCTCCAGCTCATCGCAGAGCAGACAGAGACCGTCACAGCCGCAGCGGGCTAGAACAGCTCCCACCGCCTCTCAGCCCGCGCCTCAGGCTGACGCTCGACGCCGCTCGCGCTCTCAAAAGCCGTCCTAGCCACAGAAATGAGAAGAGAGAGTGCGTGTCTCGCAAAAGCCGGACCACTCTCTCTGCAAAAGCTCAAACATTACCCAGTCCCCTTACAGGCGGCTGGATATGTCCATACAGCAGTCAATGGGCCAGTCACAGAGCTCGCTCATCTGCAAACAAACGCCGTTTTTACGGCGACGCACAGAAAACACAAAAAATAGTCTTTTTCTGCCTGCGTCACTAAGGGTTAACATGTCCACAAAGTGTGCATTCCCAGATACTGTCAAAACAGTGCCAAATTCATTCCCAGCTCAGGCTGCGCTTCCAATGAATGTAGATCACGTGCCTACGGTCATGTACGCACCACTACACACAAGCACTGTTCACACAGTTATAAATTCATCCCCAGTAAAAGCGGGAAACATTATAAAGGTGACGCGTGTGCCTACCACTGTTTATGCACCCCCACTTATAAACACTGTCCTTACAGTGTCAAACACAACCTCAGCTCAGGCTGCGAGTTTTACAAACACAGCGCGCGCTGTTGTAATCACACACGCGCCCATTCACTCAGCTGCTCAGCGCGCGCCCGCGCCTCTGAGAGCTACGAGCTCAGGCGATTCGCTGGCCAGGTCCCTACGTCACAGCGGCCCGCCCCTAGCCTGTATTCAGCCCATATCTGTACACACAGCGGCATGGGAAAACATTCCAGATATGCCGAAATGGGTATTGAATATAGTAAAGCACGGATACTCACTCCAGTTCGCTCGCAGACTGATGAAAGTGAGAAAGGAGTGTTCACATGTTCTACGCACCGAGGTGCGCAAACTAATAGAAAAGGGTGCTGTGGAAACTGTTTTCCCCCTCTCTGAGCGGGACAGGTTTTTACAGCCGCTATTTTCTCGTCCCGAAAAAGGATGGCGGTCTCCGCCCCATCCTAGATCTCAGACACCTGAACAAAGCACTAATGATTCGCTCGTTCAGAATGTTAACAACCAAGCATATCCTCGCGCAAGTACGCCCAGGAGATTGGTTTCTCTCAGTGGATCTGAAAGATGCTTAATTTCACATTCCAATAACGCCTCATCACAGGCCGTTTCTGAGATTCGCTTTCGAGGGACAGTCATACCATTACACAGTACTTCCATTCGGCCTGTCCCTGGCTCCCCGTACATTCACGAAATGTATGGATGCAGCACTTTCCCCCCTAAGACGAAGGGGAGTGCGAATACTGAATTGTCTCGACGATTGGCTGGTTCTAGCACAATCAGAGAGTCAGTTAATAACACACAGATCTTGGATTATCAGCCATTTAGAATGCCTGGGTCTAAGAATCAATTTTGCAAAAAGCATACTATCTCCCAGCCAGAGGATTTCTTTCCTGGGAATAGTTCTAGACTCGATGCAAATGACAGCGCGTCTCTCATCAGAGCGCGCGCTTACCATCCGGCGCCTTGCAACATCATTCAGGGCGGGCACTCGCGCCCCCGTCAAACGGTTTCAGAGGATGCTCGGTCTCATGGCCTCAGCATCGGCCGTACTCCAGCTAGGATTGTTGCATATGCGCCCTCTCCAACGCTGGCTCAAAGAGCCGCGTCCCTACTCACGCGTGGCGTTCGGGCCACTTTTTAATCAGAGCAAACCGCGGCTGTATAAAAGCCCTGACGCACTGGAAAGCCGCCGACTGGTACCAGTCAGGCGTGAGTCTGGGTGTGAACACAAGGAGAAAGATGATAACGACAGATGCCTCCAAAATAGGTTGGCGGGCCCTTTACGAGGGCAGGCCTGTCTCCGGCTTTTGGTCAAACCCGGAGAAGCGCCTACACATAAACTGTCTGGAAATGAAAGCGGTCGCTTTGGCTCTCAGAGCCCTGCTCCCACATCTAAAAAAAAAAAAAAAAAAAAAAACGAACACGCCCTGGTCCGAACGGACAACATGACGGTAGTGTCGTACATAAATCGCCGGGGTGGACTCAGGTCGAGCTCCATGCATTCAATGGCCAGGAGACTCATTTTATGGTCCCAGCACAACTTGCGCATGTGAGAGCAGCGCATGTGCCAGGCGCCCTGAACCAGGGGGCAGACATGCTATCCAGAGACAAGTTTCTCCCAGGAGAATGGGCTCTCAACCCGCTGACGATTCAGTGGTTATGGAAAACCTTTGGCAAAGCGGAGATCGACCTCTTCGCCTGCGGAGAACGCGCACTGCTCTTTTTTACTCACAAAAAGCATGGACGCGCTCGCCCAGAGCTGGCCGAGCCGCCCCTTATATGCCTTTCCCCCGATCGCGATGCTGCCACAGGTCATCAGTCGGGTCAGAGAGGAGAAAAACGCAGTGCTGCTGATAGCCCCACTCTGGAAGAACCAAACATGGTTTCCAGATCTGATGCAAATGCAATCTGCACCACGGCCGATTCCACTGAGGCCAGACCTCCTCAGTCAGGCCAGCGGGATGATATTTCATCCCCGCCCCGATCTGTGGGCCCTTCATGCATGGCCCCTCAACGGGTTCCCAGGAACCTCGCGAGCGGAGCACTAAAAACCATCGCTGAGGCGCGGGCGCGGTTATCTCAGCACAGGTTATCTCCCTAACTGCGCTTTCGTCTCCAGCAGACGAACACAACGCTAATCTACTCTGCCCCGTTAGGGCTCTCAGAGTGTATTTGGAGCGTTCTGCCCTATTCAGACAGACAGAACAACTGTTTGTATGCTTTGGCGGCCGTACGAAAGGTTCCTCCGTTTCAAAGCAGAGAATCTCTCACTGGATAGTTGAAGCTATAGCGCTGGTTTACGAAGCTAAGGGATTTCAATGCCCCTGGGGAGTCAAAGCACACTCCACCAGGAGTGTGGCTTCTTCCTGGGCATGGTCGAGCGGGATACCGATCGAGGATATTTGTGCGGCGGCAGGCTGGGCCTCACCGTCCACATTTATCAGGTTCTACAACCTACAGGTCCCGACATTGCATTCCAATATTCTATCAGCATGATGCTAGTTGAACTGCGAGTTCGCATCTAGATTATGTATGTGCTTGTGTCACACTGAGCGCCTTCTAGCCGCTCTGTATTTTTTCCCACATATAAAGCTCGCCTCTGCCGGCTAGTTGGATGATAACTTTCCTTTTCAGCTCAGGCACCTGCCTCTGGCTATCATAAGGCGAAGTTCAGCACGCACGGCGTTTTGCATGGTGTTCCCATAGCGTAAGCTACTTACGCAATAGGAGAGACCTCTCGAAAGGGAACGACTCGGTTACTAACGTAACCTCGGTTCCCTGAGAGGAGGGAACGAGTATTGCATAAGCTGCCGTGCTTGTGCTTGGTTAGTTCGCTTCAGTCGTTTTAACCTAAAGAACTCTCATGACGGGGCGCCCAATATATAGCTTGGCCACGCCCATCTTGGCGGGCTCTGACGCGCGCGGGCGCGAAGCGTGCTCATTGGTCGCGCATTCAGAGTCGCCCCGTCATTGGTTCGAGCAAGTTGCCGCAGCACAGCCAATGACCGAGCTCCTTCGTTCATTGCTGTCAGCTGTGCAGCTGCAATGCGTTTTACATAAAGACTTCAATATTCTCGAGAAAAGGAGTTTTCCCATAGCGTAAGCTACTTACGCAATACTCGTTCCCTCCTCTCAGGGAAACGAGGTTACGTTAGTAACCGAGTCGTTTTGTGATATCTGGGCAAAGAATGTTGAAGTTCCTTTCTTTGTACCATCATCATCATCATCATCATCATCATCACAATCTTAATCAACCTGGAGTTGAGATCATTTTAAGTTTTTAATTGCAGAGCCTGAAACACATAAACCCTTATTTACCTTTACTGATAACATATTTCATTAGAGAAAAAAATTGTGATTTGAAAAAGTGGTTTAAATGTGATAAACAATGATAATGTGTCAATGTCTTATTCAATTTACTGTAATAATCAGTATACAAACATATACAGTATAAAAATGTTTATCCCAATGACAAAATAATTATTTAGCTGTTTCCCTTTGCACTTTGCATGACAACAGATCTTTGTATCACTCACCCATGTACCAGAATATCATATTCAAGCTAGTCTCTTGGTGTCCTGTCTGTGGTGAAATACCAACCATCCCAAAACGTTCAGATCCATTGTAATTTTGTTCCTCATATTTTAATTTTGTTTGTATAAGGAATGTATAAAAAATGTGATGCTTTATGTTTTCTTTGGACGACTCTTTATATGTATGTATCAATTTCTAAAACTAACAGACAAACAACATTTTTTTTCCTAAAATGTTGATTTTGGATGTTGGAATTTGGATTTTGATCATAGTAATAATTTTCCAAGGTTGTCCATAGTTTTCAAAGATTTTCAAAGCAGAGGAAGTTTAGAATTGATTTAAAGAAGTAGGGAATAGAGTAAACAATGAGCTGACAGACTATCAATTTCATATCACTTCCTCACACTCATACTGGATTCACGGAATGATTATGTTAATATAATATCATTTTTCTGCTTTCTTCGTATATGTTGTTTTTTTTGTTGCTGTCATCTTTCACACATTATGATAATCTGACAACACAGATTAAACTATTAATCCAATGATCAGTAAAAACCCCACAAGCAGTTAAAAAATATCAACACAATGCTTACAGCGGTTTACTGCTGTAGGGATGCTTGAGCAATACTGCAGCTCACAAGAGCAGTATGTATTGTGAATTGAAGCTAAAGCAACAGGTTCTTGTGCAGGATATAAAATAGTGGGGAAACAAAACATTGTTCTTAAGGTCATCATCAAGCTACAGGCCATACTGTAATAAAAATATTTTGAAAACGATTTTGAAGTATGATACCTTTATGAAATTATGAAACTGAATACTTGCGACATGAACATGACTTCCCCTGGCAAACAATATCAAGCTTCTCTTTTTTGTGTACTTAACCAAAATAATGCATATTAAAAACACCAACCAACTCCCCTTTATAAGAATTGCAGTTAGATATTCAGACAACAAGACATTTGCTTCACTCCACAGGCCTTTCAACATGAAGTTTTTCTTAGGACTCCTTCTCACCTCTTCATTCCTCCACTCAGGTATGCTCCAGTAACAGGTGTACATTTGCTTTACTGAATATAATTAAATGTTTTGTTTTAATGAATTTGAATATTACACTATTTTTTCTTTAAATGTCACACTCAATTATTTTTGTTTTTGTTGAACAGTTCGCATGCTGCAGTGTTTTTTTTGTGACTCTTCATTCTGTGAGAAGCCATTTTTAACAAACTGCCTCTCAAATCAGTATTGTGCCACCGTGAGGACTGATGGAACTTTTTCAGGTTAGTTTAAGACACGACTTTTTTTCTTACTTTATTTAATATTCTAACATTAAAAAAAATATACAATTTGATTACAAAAAACAAAACAACAGCAAAAAAATAAAATAAAATAAAAAATAAATTCCACTCTTTATTCCTGTTAAAAAGAGTAATGTTATGTAATACATGCACAGTCCTCTTACATTTGTTTTGTATTGTTTCTCTGGATTAGGTTTTAATTTTACACTAGTAGAGAGGTTTTGCCTATGGAATGCTGTTTGTGCACGGCTGAATGCAAATGGCACAAAATTCATTGCTTCAGTTGCTGTTGGGCAGACAAGTTTAACTTTAACCCTCTCCTGCTGCAACACTAATGGATGTAACAAGAATAATTTTGATGGTAAGATAATTTTTTAATGCATTTAATTCAGTGTTTTGAACAAAACATTATTATTAAAATCAGAAAAGAACAGTATTTGGACCTGTATATCTGTATGTCTGTAAATACTATTTAAAAATGATTACCCTTCAGTGCAACTCTGATTTTTAGCACCAAACAAAACCCCAAATGGACTGAAGTGTAAATCATGCCGCAGCTTTTATGATAAACAGTGTGATTCTGATATGGTCTGTGTGGGTAATCAGGACCGCTGCCTTAACGACACAGGTGAGACAGATACATCAGTAATATCAATAATAAATTAAGAGTATTTTGAGAATGACAGCATTTATAATATCTGAAAATGTCAAAATATTTATCTGGAACTGATCCTAATCACCAGTGTTATTTGATTTTGATTTTCTTGTACATCTCAGCTTCTTCGTTGCCTTATGCTTATGCTTATGATTTTGGAAACAACACCTTGAACGGTTGTATCTCAAGAAGTCTTTGTCAGCCTTCAAACTTTGGAAATGTGACGTGCTATGAAGGGAGCTTCTACAACAATGGTGTCATTTGGTTGAGTAATATCAACTTCAGTCTCCCACTTCTGAGCTTTATTACCATTGTTTTGTTGCTGTAGGATAACTTACATACCCAAAATATCATAAATCCTTGGCTCCATAGTTAGATTTTAACTTGCTATCCATTTCAGCTTTTGTTACTTACACTATGATTTAAAAGTTTGGAAATCAGTAAGATTTAAAAAATATATATTATTCAGCAAGAATGCATGAAATTGATCAAAAGTGACAGAAGATAATTATAATGTTTATAATATTTATATTTTAAAAATATTATTTCTAGCTTTGTTCATCAAAACAATCCAGAATTTTTTTTAAATCACGGTTTCCACAAAAATAAGCAGCAGAATTGTTTTCAACATTCATAACAAGACATTTTTCTTGAGCAGCAAATCAGCATATTCAAATGATTTCTGAATGATCATGTGACACTGAAGACTGGAGTAACAGCTGCCTCAAATTCAGTTTTACCATCACAGGAATAAGTGGCATTTAAAATATATTAAAAAGAAAAAAAAATGTTTTAAATGGTAATATTTCACGATACTGCCATTTTTTACTGTATTTTTGATCAAATAATTTGCTGGCTTAGTGTGCAAGGCACTTCTTTTAAAAACAAAGATCTTACCAACCCCAAACTTCTGAACTGAAAGTAGTATATAGGAATAGTTTGGATCTGAGCTATTATCTGGAAAAAAAATAGGAGGATATATTATGTAAGCTGTTTATTCAAATGTCACTTAAATTATAGAACATGTTTGTGGTATAATATTTGCATACTAAGTTTCTCTTAAGTATTTTATCTAGACATATATCATTATCTGGTTGATACTGTGTGCGTCTACATTAAATGCACTAAAAGCATATCACAGTCTGGATGCTTACAATTTTACAATCTCCTTAGCAGAAAGGCTGGGAATTTTTGTTAGTACAATGTGGACAACAATTGTCTTGTGTTTGGTGAGGCTTGAGCAAGTCAAATGGCGTCAAAAACGTTGCTAAGATGCCATGGGAGGTTATTAGTGGACATTGGACTTGCATAGCTGTTTGGTTCAGTCTGTATATGCAAATAATAAATTACATTGCAAACTGTGTGCTAGTAAACTTATTGCCATGTGCCATTATTACTTTAAACATTTCAAAATGTGTGTGCTTAGGTTAGATGTAATTTGTAGCCATATTGCTGCAATCCTTGTTGCTGTGGAACAGTGTGAAAGAGAATATAAATGACAATATCTGCAAAATATGTTTCAAGTATACAGTCACATACAGATATGCAATGCAACACACACACATTAACATTTCCAATACCTTACATGCCATGATAATAAATGACATAGACTTGCTGCTGGTGGCATGCAGATAAACGGCAGTGTCCATAATGGAAAACACTTAAGACAGTGTTACAATTTTCCTTGCACAAAGCCACGAAGCTAGCTCAAATGATGCTGCATCATACTTAAACAGTTAATGTAAAGAAACAAAACAAAAACAATAGAAAAAAAATGTAATTCACTTACCAGAATAAAAATGTGTGCTGCATATCGAGGTGCTAGTTGGTATTCAGCCTTCTTGCTCCAAGTGCTGCAATCCGGCGTCACATCCTTTTTTGGAAATAAGTTCCGGGCCTGGGGGAGAATCCAACCAATAAGCAACATGGACCTAATTTTAATTTTGACATTTTGAATAGCAAGATTTTAAATTATTGCAATCCCACTATGCATCACGCGCCTCCCGCCAATGATTTGAATGCGCTTGACAACTCTACAAACGTCACTTCCTTAAAATGACGAATAACCATTGAAATGGTCCATGCCAATGTCTCTGGAAGGAGGTATGGTAAAGTGATATTTACATTCTGCTTGGACACGTGATGAGTCGGTGACTGCGACGTCTTCCACTGGTTGTGCTGGGCCATTTTGCAGTGGGAAGAAATCAATTGGATTCCATTTAAACAGCCGTGAACTGGTTTCTCTCCTCGTTCTGAGCTGGTGAGCGACTCATTGACAATAAACTGACACAAGCTCTTATCAGCCTCATCCAGCACATTTACATGAAATGTGATTAATAGTGGATAATTTCACACGCTTCTGTTCATGTGTGCCAAGACATTTTAGAAATCGCGACCGGATGATGTTTTACAGCCATGTCTGGAATAAAGAGCAGGCCCATGTATGGTAAACCTATATACATACAGATACAGTCAGGGTGATATTAAAGGGCATAAACCGTGATATAAGATGTTGGCCATATTGCCCATATCTAATACCCCTTTTCCACCAGCATGAACCTGGTGCTAGTACAGAGCCAGAGCTTTTGCCAGTTCGGA
Organism: Gila orcuttii; assembly: GCA_026230005.1. NCBI lineage: Eukaryota > Metazoa > Chordata > Actinopteri > Cypriniformes > Leuciscidae > Gila > Gila orcuttii. Next base: position 32,009,968 of record JAPDVR010000011.1, read on the forward strand.
GTTGGTTCGACTGACGATCCTTCTAAGAACCGGTTTGCCTTTCCACAGGCCAGAGAGCCACCACAGAGCCAATTCTTACGTCCCTGGCCTGTATACATCTGTTGCCCAGCAACGATAGCGCTGCAGGCTTGTTCGAGATGCATCAGCTTCTCACAGACCGATCGGCGCATGACATCAAAGCACTGCGAGAGCGATCCAAAAGCACAAGGTGCATGCTCTCCAAACACTCACGCAGCACTCCGATTGGTCCGATGCATCTCAAACAAGCCTTCCATCAATAATGGCGGTCATTGTGTTACTATTGATGCTCGTGGCTTTGCGAACCTACATCGACATCCAAACACGGCGAATCCAACGCTTTCGTGCAGCTCACCGTAACTTGCATAGACGGAGATTACAATCGAGCTGCTATTTAAAAATGGCAGTCACACGTTTCTGTTCGTCTTGTTGGTCACGGTAACCCTGCCCCTGACGCAATCGGTTCTTACTTCTAGACCAGCAATGTTTTGGTGCTACTTAGGAACCACTTTTTCTGGTTCAGAGCTGGTGCTTTGGGTGTCGAAAGGCAAAGAACTGATTTGAAACTAGGCTCTGGCTCTCAACCGGCACTCAAACTGCCTGGAAAAGGAAAAGGGGTGGGCCTATAAGTCATTAATTACCTGCGTGACAGGCACGTCCACAAACCTCTTGCGTATCGTTTGGTCACACCACAAGGTGTCACTGTGGCCTCAATGCTTCAGCACTGCCACTCTGAGCTCGATTGCTATGTCTAAGGTAAAACACGCCCCCCTCATTAGCATACAGAGGAAGAAATGTAGAAATAAATAAATGTAGACATAAATACATGTATACATAAATAAATATGAAAATAAATAAAAGTGGAAATAAATAAATAAATGAAAAAAATAAATGTGGAAAAAAATACAATTATACATAAATAAGGAAATAAAAGTATAAATACTCATTTATTTTAGTTTTTTTTTACATTTCTTCTTTTATTTATTTATTTATTCTGTCAGATGTGACATTCCATAGTGGACGCTGATGAGGTCCTTGTCTTCAGAACACTGAAGAGGAAAGATACTTGAAGGTGAATGTTCTGAAGTCTGTGCAGAAGATCTGGACAATCTGGATCAGCAGACGGAGGATTTCTGAAGAGAAGGATTTGAAGTTGGAGCAGAAGGTCCTGAAAATGATGGGCATAAGCTTGGTCGTTGATGCTGTTTCCGATCTCCCGAAAATTCCCATCTTGCAGAGCGTCAGCTGTCAGTGAGCATCCGTCGGGCTAGTTTTGCTGTGTGTTCCACTCATCAGCTCTAGTCGGACTCACGTCGGTGGCAGTTTGCCTGATTCAGCATGTTGAATCAGCGTAGGGGCAATCAGTGAGAGAAATCACGCTGATAGGCTGTTCGGTTTAGCGAATAAAATCAAAAGTGATGAAAGCGAGCAAAGAAGTCAAGACGGCACAGACAGAAGGCTGTTTTTTACGTTATCTAATCTGAACATTCCAATACTAAAATATCTTAAACATGAGCTGCCTGCAATGAAGAAAGTGATCAGTTTGGTTGATATTCAAAATGTTAAGCAAATGCTGTTTACTGTTTGTATACCTGCAGTCCTAGTCATTTTGAATGATAAATATAAACTATTAGATACCTGCTGATATAGACAGTTATTTCCTCACACGCAGGTGCAGAACGCACATGCTAGTTTGGCAGTCGCCTGTAGTCCTTTTGGTGTGTTCAAGCAAAGTTTTTTGGCCAACATGAGGCGACAACAGTCGGGTTCTGTCGCCAGTTTTTTGACATCGGCTTGGTGTGTCACGACCTTCAGAGAGAACCTTTTAATGCTTTCTGAGCAGGAGGGATTTGCAAATGGCTGCCTTTCTGATTCAGCGTTGTGATTGACAACGCATCATTGCATGTATACCTTAATAATTGTGGGTCACAAAAAGCACTCATAAAGTGCATACAGGTATTTATCTTAAATGAAGGCAGAAGTCATCTGTTTGTTGTCCACAGAAACCTGATCCAATTCTAGTGAAACTTTTCCACACAAGGTGTGAAAAGGTGTTGCCATCCTGTTTGCCTGCTACTACACGCTCCTGCTCTTTCATTTCTTTCATGCCCCAATCTCTTGCTTTATTTTTATTTGTTACGGAGGACTTCTTAATATATATTTTATGTCATACTCTGGAGGCTTTTACCATAAATTATACAGACACACTAAGCTCTCCATTTGCAGGACAGATGTTATTTTTCACTGAGAGAAAGAATGGGGCCTGCTTCATAATTTAGAGGTCATGCTGTCCAGTCTCAAGAATAAATAAATAACAAATAAACATACAAACAAACAAAAAAATCAGTCCACACACACGCACACACACACACACACACACACACACACACACACACACACACACACACACACACACACACACACACACACACACACACACACACACACACGTCTGGTTCGCTATCTTTGTGGGGACTCTCCATAGGCGTAATGGTTTTTATACTCTACAAACTATATATTCTGTCCCCTTACACTGCCCCTATCCCTAAACCTACCCATCACAGGAGACATTCTGCATTTTTACATTTTCAAAAAACATTACTTAGTGTGATTTATACGCTGTTTTCCTCATGGGGACCGCTGACTGGTCCCCACAATGTAGGTGATCTCAGGTTTTACTATACTTGTGAGGACATTTGGTCCCCACAATGTAATATAAACACACACACACACACACACACACACACACACACACACACACACACACACACACACACACACACACACACACACACACACACACACACACACACACACACACAAAACTGTCTCCTGAGCATGAATGTAAAAACACACATAAATAGATAGACATATATATATAAATATGTATGATATCATGGGAATATGCACAAATAAATAAGGTTTCCAAAAGAATTAAAATAAGAAAATCAAGTTATACAGGATGGTAGTTAGATAATATCTCCATATATGTGCATGAAAAAAGCACATAGAAATAATCAACAATATTCAACATTCAACAGTATAGTGACTACAGTCTGAGATGTACCCGGACCTTTGTGGTTAGTGCTGGCAAAACTTGCCTGTGATGGGAAAAAGGCGGAAAGCTATGCTCACTATATCAGTGCACAGTGGATTTCCCAGGTTTTTATAAAAGTCCCATAAAATGTGCATGAATGTGACTGTCAAAGAATAAAGACACCAAGTGTTTCCCTCCCCCTGATAGTGAGGATGCCTTTAGACTGTGTGTCCCTCTCTCTCATTTATTCATGATGGGAATATTTAGACACTAGGTCATCTGGCTATCTGTCATACCATGGATGAAGACGAACAGAAGAGACAGATATGTAGTGTAGTGTAGTGTGTGTGTGTGTGTGTGTGTGTGTGTGTGTGTGTGTGTGTGTGTGTGTGTGTGTGTGTGTGTGTGTGTGTGTGTGTGTGTGTGTGTGTGTCAGGGCTCGGAGAGGTTAGGATGACTATGAAGAAAGGTAACAGGATGAACAGATGTTTAGGTGTAAAATTCTCTCTGAAAAAAATATCTAATGGCAGATATTTTGAACAAAATTATAATTTCTGTTTATAGAGACTCTCCCATAAATGTGCACGTCAATGTCGAAATGATTGAGATGGCCAATCAAATCAAAGAATGCGTTACTTTACTCTTTCTGTCACTGTCACAACGCGGAGTTCAAGAAAAAATTTAAGTAGATTTAAGTATTAGACAGCTGTTTTACGATAAAGAAATCTTTATCAACCAACAGTTATAGCCTATATGATGCAAACCCACTTTTCCTTTTTATGAAATTTCGCCGTTTTGAATTAAAAATATGCGATCATGATTCATGTAATTCATAACTGAATGTGACGAGACAAGAAACGTTTGCATTTTCGACATATTCGACATACGAATGAGAGTGAATGTGTGCACATTTTAAAATAATATATTTGGCTATTTGTAGGCTAAATAGTTTAAATTAATTAGGCCTACTACATAGCCATAGAATGTCTTACCATTCTTATTTATTTATTCCCTTAAATACCGCCTTTTAATATTTTAATTATTTAATAATAAATTACCCCCCCCCCCCCCCCTCGTTTTTTTAACCGCTACAGGGCCCAAATTCACGCAGTGTACCTTTAAATTCTTACTATTACAATTTTAGGAAATGTGATTTGATGCGACAAGTCTCTTATTAGGCTACTTTTTAATGTATTTTTTTATTTTTATATAATTTCTGAATACTCATTTTTTCAAATTGAACATTCACATGCACTAAAACTACCAACACATTGCATGTCTCAAATGGACTCATTCTTCCAAAACATTTGTAAAGTTTGTCACCTAAGCACAAGTATACTCATAAAACAATGATATAAAAAGCACTAACAACATGAAGCATATACAATGGTTTCATTTATTAAATTGCTGTACAAAACTAGGAAAACAGCTCTCTATTACAATTGTTAGATGTTCCATGTTTACATTACAGTACAAACTTATTCTTATTATTATCCTTTTTTATAGATGGTAATGAAACAGAAAGACTAACACCTTAATTTTTAGATGTAATATATTTCAATATAAATTGCCGTCTAATTCAGTTTCCATATGAATTTAATTTTAACAGTTTTTAAAAGAGTATGTAAATATGTGCAAACTTACATTTAAGTAGGCCTATGTCGTTGGTGGTTGTGTCTGAGAAAAGAATTAATATAATTTGAAAGTGGGCATTGAATGCATTTAGCACCAAAGGATTGAAAGCAATTATACAATACACCGTTTAGTCCACAAAGACTGCTGTTTTGAAGTATTGAAAAATTGGACTTAGCGTTACTAAAAAAAAACAAAAAAAAAAACAAGACAAAACAACAAAAACAACAACAACAACAACACCCTGTAACTATCAAACCGAGACATATATCTACTATTGATCAAACCCGCCTGTCTCCGTAATCCAGCTCTTGGCCACATGAGGGAGCTGTTCCCAAACAAAACCAACAGTTAAACAGGGTAGGCTACCAGGAAAAACACGTAGCCTACGTCAAGAGTCAGTCATAGCCAAAAATTAGACAAATGAGAAAAGAAAACAAAAAACATTTTCTTACCACCTTTTGTTTTTTAAACCTGATATTTCAAATATGCATTCTCAATTCTCTTCGCTATTTTACAAGCTTTAAAAAACACATTATTAAGGACAGGGAACCCATCATGGTCGACAAATGAAAAGGTTAGGAGGTGTAGGCTAAGCCTAATGTTAAAAAGTTGTAAAAGTAGCTAATGTTAAAGATGAACGTTGTTAAACCCACTATCATCTATAAAAGAGAAGAAAAAAGTGAACAAAAGATTGATAGAAAATAATAGCTAGATAAAATATAAATACATCTAGCTATACAGTAGCAAACGGGCCTATTAGAAATTACTGTCAACATGGTGATTTTTTTGTATAGGCGAAAATGCCATGTGAACAAACTTGATAAATAATATGCAAATAATCTAATAAACGCACTAGACATAAATTATACGTACTCAAGGATGTTCATGCAAATATCTTCGCGCATATCTGAGGAGTTGACTTTCTTCTCCTCCTGTCCCAAACGCTCTTGCCTCGAGACATGATGCACAAGGTATACAGGCACGCGCTGACAGCCGTCACTGTGGTTCGTGATAATGCTGTAGTCTAACCTGAGATGAAAAGGGACAGGTCCTGGCGCCAGCCTTCTATCTTAAACAGCGAGGCTTCCCTCAGCTTCTTGTGGCTGAAAAAAAAAAATGACTTGGATAGAAAGTCGCCTATTTGCAGCGAACTGACACAAACCTATTAAACATATATACATCAACTATTATTTATTTTCTGTTGGTCCTTGATTAGCACAAAAAAAGTTTTTGTTATGAAAATTTACAGTTAATCCCTGACTGTTGTGTCATTCATACATACATATATATATATATATATATATATATATATATATATATATATATATATATATATATATATATATATATATATACATATATATATATATATATATATAGCCTATATATATATAGCATATATATATATATATATATATATATATATATATATATATATATATATATATATATAATACTTCAAAATACTAGATAATTAATATTACAACTGATAAAAGATAAAAAAAAACAACAACATTTTTTAACTAATAATTTCTAACCCTGGTCTCAACGCAGTAGGACTGATTGATATCTTCCTATAAAAATGATATGATATTTTACAGTTTTCCAAATGATTTATGTACGTACAGAGAAAGTGAGAGTGCATGGGACTTAAAGAGTCAAGGGTCTGGCAGCTGGGGCCGGATGGAAGTGGCGAGATAAGGGCCCGGATATAAAAGGGGTCATGGGGCCAGCAGTGCTGTGAGAAGGGAACACGGGACTGGGAAATTGATATGAGCAACTTGAGGAATCAGAAAAACACCAGACAAAGGAGAACGAAATTATAAGGGATTCAGTAGATCTCTACGGCGAATAAAGAAAAACATGGAGATATTAAGAGATAAGCAAAAATAATTATATAAATAAACGAACTGAATGTTAATGCAAGCAAATATACATTTACTCTTCTATCTGCAACAGCGAGTGCTCTCTCTTTCTTTCTCTCTCTGCTTAGTCAGCTCATTATCCGATGGAGCCTCAGACAGAATGGGTTTAAATCTCAGCATTGCCTCCAGCTTTCACTCTTCCTATTTCATCCTCTTACCTAGTTTGTTTTCCTGCAACTCTTAAGTCTTTGTTTTTCGCTCCATCGTCTGTTCTTTTTTGTTCTTGTGAAATCTTTTATCACCACCCGCCCTGTTCAGCACACCTCCACCTTGCTGGTTTCAGGGGCCCTGCAGCACCACCCATGATCACTTTGCTTCTGCACTTTTAAAGGTCTTTTTTGGAGGCCCTGAGCTAACATTTCCCATATGCTCACAGATTATGGAAAGTTCTCTTTTATTGCTGTTTTGTTATTTTTCATTTCAATTTTAAACAACATCTGAGGCTTTTAAATGCCCTCTAGTCTTTATATGACATACTGGAACATTGCAGTTGCATGGCAAAAGTTTGACATGTAGGCTACTGAATATTAACAAATATTAATGTTGAATATAATGTCTATTTGAAATGTACTTATTAATGTTACAAGATAACGTTACGGAGACAGAAAGTGAAGCAAGCAGTATATTGTTTCCGAAGAAGCTCACAGACATTTAAACTTTATGTCACAGACATCTTCTATTTATGGTCATAACTGCAAAAAAAAAAAAAAAAAAAAAAAAAAAAGAAGACACACTATTCTGTTTAAAGACCTTTAAGTCATCATTTGAGTATAGGATAATAAGGATTAGCTACAACTAATCTGAATGGATGGGGATTTTCCCATGTTAAACCTCTATCACCAATTAATAAATGATTTCCTGAATCATCAATCCACTATCACCAATCCACCATTGTTTAAAATCCAGATCATTACAACGTGCTTAACTAGACATATGTAATATACTACACCATCACATATCACACTATGAGAATTCATAATTCATAATTGGAACTCACTTTTTAACGTTTGCATTTTGAGTACTCATTGATAACTTTTTTTCTTGTAGTAAAGTAACATATTACTCTTAAATTTACAATAAAATATCTGAGTTACTTTTTCAAATAAGTAATGCAAGTTACTTTGTTTTCCCATTTATTGACTGACATCTCTACTGTCCCCATTGTTGAGAGAAATCCAGGAGTAAGTGCAGAGGCGTGTGCGCTGAGTAAACATGATGGTCATGTAGTTCTAGACTAAATGTGATCATGCATAAACTTTTCAATGTTTTGCCTTTGAGTACTCATTGATTTACACTATATTTGAGCAACCCTGAAATATAGTCTCATCCTTAATAGTGGGCCATTTAACCCCTGTTTCATTCCCAAAGGAATATTATGTGCATTGTTTTCATATCTCCTTAGTAGGTCAATATTTGCAGCAGTGCAGAGACATTGCTTAAGTGAAGTTTGTAAACATGGCCATTCAAGAGTTTGAAGTCAGTACGATTTTTTGAAAGAAAGTTTATAATGTACTTTTTTTTTCAGATAAATGCTGTTCTAGTAAAATTTTTATTCATCAAATAATCCTGAAAAAATGGTTTCTATAAAAAAAAGAAATTAAAATTAAACAGCCTTGATGTAAATAATAAATATTTAATGAGTACTAAATCAGCATATTATAATGATTTCTGAAGAATCATGATGACTGGAATAATGGCTGAAAATTCAGCTTTAATTCAGGACTAAATTACATTTTAATACAGCAAATATGTATTTTAAATTGTAATAATATTTCAGAATATCATTCATCAGCTGGAAAAAATCTGAAATTGATTCCGGTAATATTGTTTCTCTGTGCCGTTACTATTATAGTTATGGTGATTTTATAATTAGAACGATTTTTAGAACTATGTATTTATTATTATTCTTCTAAATCATCTAATTGTTTTGATGCTATTTGATTTTTTAGTTTCAGAATATATTTCAAAATAGTATTACTGTAGAAATGTAGCAAATTGTTGTCTCATTCAGTTTTGTGTTATGTTAAGTTTTGAACTTAATTTGAACAGTTTTGCAAAGAGTATGCAAACATGCAAACTGACCTGTAGGTACATAGAATTTTGGCGATGCTTGTGTTTGAGTGAGAAAATAATTCATTTAATTTGAAAGAAGCAGTCACTGAATGCACATGTTTCATAATCAGATTACTTTTTTCAAGTAAGTAAAGTAATGCATTACTTTTAAATTGACAACAAAATATCTGTGCTATACTTTTTCAAATAAGTAACACAGGTTACTTTGTTTTGCCATTTACTGACTGACACCTCGACATGTAAACATGACGGCTATTGTAGTTCTAAACCAAATGTGAGCCACAAAAAAAAAAAAAAAACAGTGAAACACAAACTCAGAATATTACGCAAACCTGCAATAATTAAATATGTTAAGTAATAAAATTATACTTTATGTATTTAATCTCACATAACCATTGTCTTTGCTGCTGACCTGATAATCCAATTAAACTAAGCAAATATCACATTTGTGTTTCTTTTTTTATTGCCGAAGTAAGAGTTTTGACCTAGGTAACATAATGCATTACTTTCCATAAAAAGTAACTAAGTAATGCAATTAGTTACTTTTCATGTGAGTAACACAAAATCGTAAAATTTTAAATGTAACTTCCCCTAAAACTGATGATAAATGATCCAGTTTAGCCCACGTAGACTGATGCTATGCTCACAGTGTGAAGAGTTTTGAAAAAGTGACCTAAGGATTAAGAAATTGGTCCTAGTAATTGTAAAAACAAAAAAAAAAACTGTAATTGATTCAATTCTTTCAGAAAGTATTAAAAAAAACCTCTGCCTTATAGTGAGAGGCTTCAGTGAGGGATGACCACACACATCCCTTCACACTCTTGACTATGTGGTTTTTCTCCTCCTCCCTGGGGTCAAATACAGAGTGAGGGATCACAGCAATACGTTCCACACCCTTTAAAGACCTGAGCACAACTCAAGGGGGCATTCAGACGGCAGCGGCCCATGTGTGTGAAGTGTGTAATGTGTGTTAGGGAGCCCTGGAGGAAAAACCCGCAGGCTGTTCAACACGCTTGAATATCTACCAACTCTCTCTTTCATTCTCTCTCTCTATCGCTCTTCTCGCTGCAGCCCAGTAGACCGGTGCTCTCCACACACGCACATGTTTAAATATTTCAGATGGAGGAGGGGGGCGGGGGTACTGGCGACAACTTCATAAATACTCAATGATAAATGGCCCGCCTTGCCACCACCTGTCAAAGCCAGCAATGATTTATTGATTTCTTTATTTGTCACATAAAAAGAAGAGAACTCTCCTTCGCAGTCCATCCTTCACTCTCTCTCTGCCATTTCACTAACACAAACCAGCAGTGAGCAAATTGCAGCTTGATGTGAAAAAGAGAATTCCTCTCTTGGTCCATTGGGGAGGACAGCAAGATAGACTCAAAATAAAATGGTTCAATTTGTCCTCTTTATCACATACTGTGTCTCTTTTTTGATCCGTTTCTTCAGACGTTTTTCTTATTTCTTGTAATATTTGCTTACTTATGCACTTTCACATGTATTATTTCAATGGACGTAACTCATTATATCGATTCAGTTGTCTATTCGTTTTGATAGGGAAAAAAATGATTGGATTTGATGTCACAAGCCACAGGATGAGCTCATGGGCCGTTAAAGTTAATATGCACCATAAACGACATGATGTTTCATGATTATTACTGTCACATATAATCAAACTATGTTCCAGAACAGCTATGTCACATTATGGAGGTACATTGCATTTTATTTATTTATTTTTAAAGATTTGTCATTCTAACAGAAAAGCACAAAAAAACAAAAACAAACAAACAAAAAAAAACATTAGAGTGGTTCATCTAAGTCTTGGACTGGGTTACAGCACCCTTCAAAAGGCTGGGGTCAGTAAGATAGTTTTTTTATTATTAAAGAAATCAATACTTTTATTTAGCAAAGTGGCTTAAATTGATATTTGACAATTTGACAATTAAATTGACAATAAAGACCCTTTTAAAGTAAAAATAAATGCTGTTTTATTCATCAGAGGCTCTTGAAAAAAATGTATTACAAAAATATTAAGGAGCACAACTGTTTTCAACATTGATAATAATAAGAAATGTTTCTTTAGCACCAAATCAGCATACTAGAATGATTCTATCATGAGTAATGATGCTGAAAATTCATCTTTGCCATCACAGGAATAAATTAAATTTTAACATATATTAAAATACAAAATAGTTATTTTAAATTGTGATTATATTTCATTATGTTTTATTATTTTTATATTTTATTTTGTATTCTGTATTTAAATAAATTTAGCCTTGGTGAGCATAATAGATTTTCAAAAACATACAAAAATCTTACCAACCCCAAGTTCTGAACGATATAGTGAAAATTTCAGACTGTTCCTCACACAAAGCTATCATACAGTACAGGTCCTTCTAAAAAAAATAGCATATTGTGATAAAGTTAATTATTTTCCATAATGTAATGATAAAAATTAAACTTTCATATATTTTAGATTCATTGCACACCAACTGAAATATTTCAGGTCTTTTATTGTTTTAATACTGATGATTTTGGCATACAGCTCATGAAAACCCAAAATTCCTGTCTCAAAAAATTAGCATATCATGAAAAGGGTCTCTAAACAAGCTATTAACCTAATCATCTGAATCAACTAATTAATTCTAAACACCTGCAAAAGATTCCTGAGGCTTTTAAAAACTCCCAGCCTGTTTCATTACTCAAAACCGCAATCATGGGTAAGACTGCCGACCTGACTGCTGTCCAGAAGGCCATCATTGACACCCTCAAGCAAGAGGGTAAGACACAGAAAGAAATTTCTGAACAAATAGGCTGTTCCCAGAGTGCTGTATCAAGGCACCTCAGTGGGAAGTCTGTGGGAAGGAAAAAGTGTGGCAAAAAACGCTGCACAACGAGAAGAGGTGACCGGACCCTGAGGAAGATTGTGGAGAAGGACCGATTCCAGACCTTGGGGGACCTGCGGAAGCAGTGGACTGAGTCTGGAGTAGAAACATCCAGAGCCACCGTGCACAGGCGTGTGCAGGAAATGGGCTACAGGTGCCGCATTCCCCAGGTCAAGCCACTTTTGAACCAGAAACAGCGGCAGAAGCGCCTGACCTGGGCTACAGATAAGCAGCACTGGAGTATCCACAGTCAGTGATGGTCTGGGGTGCCATGTCAGCTGCTGGTGTTGGTCCACTGTGTTTTATCAAGGGCAGGGTCAATGCAGCTAGCTATCAGGAGATTTTGGAGCACTTCATGCTTCCATCTGCTGAAAAGCTTTATGGAGATGAAGATTTCATTTTTCAGCACAACCTGGCACCTGCTCACAGTGCCAAAACCACTGGTAAATGGTTTACTGACCATGGTATTACTGTGCTCAATTGGCCTGCCAACTCTCCTGACCTGAACCCCATAGAGAATCTGTGGGATATTGTGAAGAGAAAGTTGAGAGACGCAAGACCCAACACTCTGGATGAGCTTAAGGCCGCTATCGAAGCATCCTGGGCCTCCATAACACCTCAGCAGTGCCACAGGCTGATTGCCTCCATGCCACGCAGTCATTGAAGCAGTCATTTCTGCAAAAGGATTCCCGACCAAGTATTGACTATTGAGTGCATAACTGAACATAATTATTTGAAGGTTGACTTTTTTTTTTTTGTATTAACACCACTTCTTTTATTGGTCGGATGAAATATGCTAATTTTTTGAGATAGGAATTTTGGGTTTTCATGAGCTGTATGCCAAAATCATCAGTATTAAAACAATAAAAGACCTGAAATATTTCAGTTGGTGTGCAATGAATCTAAAATATATGAAAGGTTAATTTTGATCATTACATTATGGAAAATAATTAACTTTATCACAATATGCTAATTTTTTGAGAAGGACCTGTATATGGCTTTAGAAGCCTGAAGACAAAGTGCACAAGTCATATGGACTACTTTTATGATACTTAGTGCCTTTAGTGTAGTGCTTTTGCATCATTTTTGAAGTTCACAAGTTCACACTTATATAATTGAATAGAGCAAAGAGTATGAGTATGCGTGGGGGAGGGATGCTAGAAAACTGTCGTGGGACAGATGTGAGTCACGCTGATTGGGTAGATTATCTGAACGTGCACCTCCCAAACTTTGTCAATACAACGTCATTTAAAAAGGCCTCTGTTTCTATTCATTGTGATTGTGACAAGTTAATTCTGCAAAATTTGTTCTTTTGTGTTACACAGAAAATACAGTACATATCTACAATTTTCTGCTTTTCTTAAGCCTGTCTCGTGGATCCTACGTCCCTCTTTCTCTGCTTTATACTTCTTTGTCTCTTGTGTCTCCTTGTCTCATCATTCCTGGCCCTGTCTCTCTCTTGCTCTCGTTCTGTGGGATAGCAGCCTGTCGATGAGAGTCATTGGTCGGCGGCAGGCGCAGTCAATGACCCTGACAGTGCGCAGTTATCGCCCTAATTAAGATGCCACACTTGAGTTAAACCGCTGCATTAAGATTTGATGGGGAATTGATCAGAGTGTCACAGGCAGCAAGAGTAGGAGAGAGATGAAGAGAGCGGGCCATGAAGGAGGAAGGTCGGACCACAGGCACACCCACCTCCCTGTCGATGGCGACTGAAGTGCGGGGGTCAAAGGTTAAGACAATCTTTGATTCCAGTTGATCGCCCCACTGTGTCTCCGGTCGATGGATTAATTACTATGATATTGAAGCCGTGGGATCTCAAGTGGACTGCCAAACAGTGAGCAAGTGTTTTGCATGGATGTACGCATGCATGCTTGTGTGAGTGTGGGTGTGTGTGTGTGTTTTGGGTCAAAATTAATTACTCTGTTATTCAAGCTGTGTAATCTCAAGTGGACTGTCACATAGTATGCATGGATGTGTGTGTTGGAGCATCAGGATTAATTACGCTGTTATTGGAGCAGTGTGATCTCTGGTGGGCTGTCAAACATCAGGCTGATCTGACTGTCAGGGGACGAAGGGACAAGAGGCTAAGGAGTAGGTAATATCTGTGTAATGTTCCTATCCCCATCTCTTTTTCTCTCTCAACTGCATACACACGTTCAATTGCTCTGTATAGTGAGCTGCCTATGCAGGCATCTTATATGCATTATCGATTTAAAGTCAAAAGTAGCCATTATGCTCTCTCATTTTAGCCAAATTTTAAGATTACACTGCATGTATCCTTTGCAGCAACAACAATGTTTAAAAAATATGTATTCGCAGATAATATACTATTAATGAAATTAAAGGGTTAGTTCACCCCAAAACGAAAATTATCCCATCATTAGCTCACCCTCAAGCCATCCTAGGTGTATATGACTTTCTTCTTTCAGCCAAACACAATCTGAGTAATATTAAGGCTTCCATGCTTTATAATGGGATTGAATAGAGCCTTTTCTTTTTGAAGCTCCAAAAAGCGCATCCATCCATCATAAAAGTAATTCATACGGCTCCAGGGGGTTAATAAAGGCCTTCTGAAACGAAGCAATGCGTTTTTGTAAGAAAAATATTTATATTTATAACTTCATAAACTATAATCACTGACTTCCGTTAATGGCCATACGCGAGTCTAGTTCCGGCGGAAGAGTGACCCATGACCCGACGTATGACGTAGGATGTAGGAGTAGCGAAAGCTTAGTTGAGAGTAGACACCTCTCGCTGTATAAACAAATAGAGCTGGGCAACAAACTCAAGCTCCTCTGACATTTCTCTGTAAAAATTCTTGTTTTAGACTTATAATTCGTGACCAGTGTTTTGTTTTGCTCTATCCTCTTCGCTTCTGCCTTAGTCAATCCGTCATACGCCGGGTCAGAGTTTACTTTTCCGCTAGAACTCGACTCGCGTAATTTTGATGTGTTCACTAGCACAAAGTGTCAAAGAGTCAGCACCATCATCAACACCAGACCCTTCAGCTCCCCTCACTCGATCAGCCTCACCTGAGTTCTAATTCAACACATCTTCACAATCACAGTATATAAGCAGTCACCAGCCACGCCATCACTGTCTGGTCTTGTTGTTCACTACTGATGAACTTACCTGGCTACCTACCTGATCCACTCACTTGATCCACTCACCTGATCCACTCACCTGCTGAGATTCCTGTCAGTCTTCCTCCATCATTATCCGTCTAACGATGCACCACGCACCTGCAAAGACATAGAGACTGTTACACAGAAGTTAAGTCTGTTCAACTAACCTTTCACTGAAGGCTTTCCTGTTTCTTCTGCTTGCTCTCTGCTTCCTCAAAATAAACCATTAGTGTTTTTGAGCTACCTGTGTTATTTCCTTCTGTCTGCTGACACAAATCGCTTGATTTAAATTTTTAATGGTTGTGGGTTATTCAATATTTCATTTAAAGTAAAATACATTTCAATGTTCTAAATTGCAACTTCATCATTACAAATGTGTAATTAAAATAACAGTATTGCCAAAAGTTTTGGGACGTCTGCCTTTACATGCAGATGTACTTTAATGACATCCCATTCTTAATCCGTAGGGTTTAAAGGGCACCTATTATGCCCCTTTTTACAAGATGTAATATTGGTCTCGACTCGGGTGTCCCCAGAATGTATTTGTAAAGTTTCAGCACAAAATACCCCACAGTTAATTTATTATAACCATTTGAAAATGTCATTTTTGGGGCCTGTTTTAAAAAGAGCTGTATTTGGTGTGTCAATTGAGTGAGTGAGTGAGAGAGAGAGAGAGTACCACCTTAAATGTAAATGAGCTGCATATCCCCGCCCTGCCTTTGGATGAGGGCGTAACTTGCATACCTATGGCAATAAACAGTCGGTAGAAGCAGAATGGCTGAAAGTGAGAGACCCGCTGTTTTGTATGGCATCAGAGAATGTCTAATAAGGGGAGAATTGGCACTGTCTGGTTACTTCCGGTTTCTGGACTGGCTGCAGTAACACATCTCTGTCCATGCGGGGGCGCTCGCAGGCGAGTGCAGAATGAATGGGAGTCTATGGGGTTTCACCCCCAGAAATCCACTTTTCTCAGTATGTAATTTTTTGTCAAGTAATTTGAAAGTTGCATTCAAAAGGGGGGGCTAAGATAATACACTCAGCTGAAAATTGCATTTTTAAGTTCACTTATCTGTTCTAAAAATCCGTTCAAAAATGTGATGACGTCACATAATAGCAGAATGCTAGCGTGTTCCGGCCAACAACGACCTAATCTGTAAGAAATCGAAAGGACATAAGTACTCGTTCATTCGACTTTTGGTCTATAATCTATATTGGACTTGCGGAATCAACAATAAAATCTACGTTGATTCAACGACAAGCAGGAGAAAGGGATACATTTAGCCGTCTAGCCCCATAGACTCCCATTCATTCTGCACTCGCCCGCGATCACCTCCAGTGGAATTCTAATGGAACTGCAACCAAGATGATATACAGCGGGGCTAATAGGAAGTGCCAAGACTCTCCATAGACGGACTCTGATGGCATTCAGCCGTACATGTTTGAACCGGAATCAGACCCAGATGATGAAGAGACTCCGGCAGAAGAAACACAAATGAGAATTGACCAGGACGTCTCGGAATGGTTATTTGATACATTTATGTACTTATAGAGTTGTAATCGCATCCCCTTTGCAATTATAGATGTGCAACACAGACACACACAAACTGTGATAACGTTGGCGCAATTTTTTTTAAACTACAAACACAAATACTGTGATAACGTTTGCTACGTACAAACGAAATTACATTTATGTGATGTTTCTGTCTGCTCGCCAATATCCCCCGTTCTACAGCTTCGTGTCGATGTGCTGGCCTTTTGATGTCTTGTCTTTACAGAAAACATGCACAGTTTTTAATACAATATCTTTAAAAAATATATTTATAAACGTGTGGTTACACACTATACAAACAAGGTTTAAATTATATACACAGACATCCTACGACGACGACGACAACAACTTTAGACGCATTTGTTGTTGAATTGGGTGACATCGACTGAAATGACTATTTGCTCAAAAATCATAAAATACACTTACTTCTACTGGAGGTGATGTTGGATCGCGAACAGTAGGCAACGATCCACACTTGAGGATTAACTTTGAAGCAAGACCTGCTTTGAATTAACCCTCAGTCAGAAAATGATTTGCGCAAACATAAACGTATTTTGGAAGTTTAAGTGGCGCCTTTCCTTCGTAAATAAAATCCATCCACTGCGTTTTCAGTGGCTCTGATGTCGGAAGTAAGTGAAAACTACTATGTACATTATTACATCCCACAACAGAACACTTATGTTTCTTAGGAGACATTTTCGACAAGGCAGCACAAATCGTCAGAACACCGGCTGTCGTTGAAACAATGGAGGATTTGTGTACAGATCACCGAGAGCGGGGTCTATGCCAAAACCACAGTGTCAATCAAACCACGTCGGTGGGGCTTGCGCAATTCTACGTCACATTGCGCCAAATCTTAGAACAGCTTGTTCTGAGACAGTGCTTATGATTTATTGAGATTGTAAAAAAAACACTGGGTGGATTTTTATCATTCTAGGGTGGTTTTGCTCACACACTGCCAACACACATTTATGTTCAAACACCATGTAAAAGTGAATTTTGCATAATAGGTGCCCTTTAATATGGAGTTGGCCCATCCTTTGCAGCTATAACAGCTTCAACTCTTCTGGGAAGGCTTTCCACAAGGTTTAGGAGTGTGTTATGGGAATTTTTTACCATTCTTTTAGAAGTGCATTTGTGAGGTCAGGCACTGATTTTGGATGAGAAGGCCTGGCTCGCAGTCTCCGCTCTAATTCATCCCAAAGGTGCTCTACCGGTTTGAGGTCAGGACTCTGTGCAGGCCAGTCAAGTTCCTCCACACCAAACTCGCTCATCCATGTCTTTATGGACCTTGCTTTGTGCACTGGTGCACAGTCATCTTAGAACAGGAAGGGGCCATCCCCAAAGTGTTCCCACAAAGTTGGGAGCATTAAATTGTACAAAATGTCTTGGTATGCTGAAGTATTAAGAGTTCCTTTCACTGGAACTAAGAGGTCAAGCCCAACCCCTGAAAAACCACCATCCACCAAACTTTACACTTGGCACAATGCAGTCAGGCAAGTACCATTCTCCTGGCAACAGCCAAACACATACTCATCCATCGGATTGCCAGACAGATAAGCGTGATTCGTCACTCCAGAGAACACGTCTCCACTGCTCTAGAGTCCAGTGGCAGCATGCTTTAAACCACTGCATTCGACACTTTGCATTGCACTTGGTGATATAAGGCTTGGATGCAGCTGCTCGGCCATGAAAACCCATTCACCATGAAGCTCTCTATGCACCGTTCTTAAGCTAATCTGAAGGCCACATGAAGTTTGGAGGTCTGTAGCTATTGACTCTGCAGAAAGTTGGTGACTCCTGCGCACTGTGCGCCTTAGCATACGCTGATCCCGCCCGGTGATTTTACGTGGCCTACCAATTCGTGGCTGAGTTGCTGTTGTTCCCAATGGCTTTCACTTTGTTATAAAACCACTAACAGTTGACCGTGGAATAGTAGTGAGGAAATATCACGAATTGACTTATTGCACAGGTAGCAACCTTTCACGGTACCACGCTTGAATTGACTGAGCTCCTGAGAGCAACCCATTCTTTCACAAATGTTTGTAGAAGCAGTCTGCATGCCTAGTGCTTGATTTTATACTACTGTGGCCATAGAAGTGATAGAAACACCTGAATTCAATTATTTAGAGGGGTGTCCCAATACTTTTGGCAATATAGTGTATTTTTAAATACATGACATACAAGTTTAAATATAAATGAGATAAAACTTTTGTTTAACAAATGCTTGTTAGTACATGCAGTACACTTTAACCATATTTCAAAAACAATAGAATTGTGAAATTTCACATAAAGATGTACTTAATTCCCACTTATGTCAAAAAGCACTCTTAAAGTTCAACTTGGATTTAATATAAATTAAAAGCTATCATACATTTTTATTAACTTAAAAACAGCATGCAATTAAGTGTCCAAAAGTTCACACTTATGTATACGATATGTTTTAGAGTGCTATTCCCATACAATGGACATTAAACTCTTTTTAAATGTGTGCTAAAATGTCGGCAACTTCTTTTTCACAAGATAAATAATATTTTAATATTTGATTCAATGCTAAAAAGGATCAATAAAATGTGTTTAGTCTAATTAGAATTTGACTATTTTACCCAATATTTGTGTGTGCTCGGTATTTCATGTTTTAAAAGTTCTTAGTCATTAGCTTAGCAACATTCTAATGTGAAACTCTGTTTAATTAAACCATTTGTGTGGTGCATTGACTTGCTACAATAAGCTAATCTCATTGCACACATTGAAAACTGATATAACTGTAAACTAGCTGGTTTAGCCTTACTTGCACTAGTTGTTTATTCTATATGAGGCACACTGCATACACACGCATATAACCAATTTATACGCTTCAAGACAAACTTTGTTCACTTAAAGCAAGAGTGTATTTAAACAATACGGATGTGACTGTTGGTTTTCTCCTTCTGGTACTGAGGTCACATGTAAAACTGTAATGATGCATTAGAATAAGTGTGATGATGCATATTTATGACTGAACATATCCAAACAAAGCCTTTATGTGCACACTTTACCCAATAAACAAATTAAAATAAACTGAGAGACTATAGGATTTTAGAATAAAAGACAAAAATAAAAGAAAACACTTTTACAACTCTATAGCAGTATAGTCAGGATTTGTGGAGTAATCGTATCGTTACTGAAATATACCATTTTGACAACTAGAGCCAGTGTTCACTTTACAAACACTTATTTATACCATTTCTGATACAACTAAACAACACAAAAATATAAAATATTTACCTTTTTTTCCCCACCAAGACTTTTCACACATCCTACATTTTGCATTATCCAAACAAACAGTACTATGGATTCATGCATTTATTGTTAGTATTAATTATTTTAAAGTCTTTTTTTTGTGCTAAAACTTTAGAATGGGTGTGAATAAGCCGGAAAAGTTGAGTTTGTTATAGTCAGACTGTCATCATCAGATTCCCTCACTATTATGATACCAACTTGAAGGCTACATCAGATTAGCATAAGAGTGACCAAGTGGCAGTCATAGTCAATAAGAGGTCAAATAGTCATGAAATAGGGTTATTTTAGGTCACATATTTGCTCATTCCTCAGTGCATAAAACAGTGTTATGTGTGGTTTCCAAAAATAATGCATTTACTACATAATATCATGGTCAATTTCCCTGCCCCATCCTAATTCTTCACTCTCTTTTCTCATCTGCTCGCCTCTTCGCAGCCAGGCATATTCAGGAGCTGCTCCTTTTACTCGAATTTTGTACGTCCACGCTATGTGCTCTTTTTCCATACATGCTTCCTGTTCGCAACCATCTCACTCTCTCTCTCTCTTTTATAGGGTCATTTGCCTTTTCAGATGAGATTATGAGCTGTAATGGAGGGGGAGGTGTAGACTGCTGAGACAAGGAGAAATGGCCTGCTACGAGGATAGGAGATTTGATGGCTAGTCGATACAGAAGCAGAGAGAGGGAAAGAATGAAAAAAGAGAAAGAGATGAAGAGGCGAGGTGACATGGAAGAAGAGAAAAAGTTTCTGTATCGTTCTCAAAAAAATAAAAGTAGGAATATAATGTATCTTGTCCACATGTCTCTTTGCCTTATTATTGATCAATTATTAGAAATAGATTATGGCAAGTTTTCCTTGAACAAATATGCTCACTTGCTGTAGAACAAAACTGTCTAGTGTATGTTGATTTAAAAAAATACAAAAAATGTACTGTTGTAATGGAGCTTCTTCTTTCCACAGCATTCTTCATGCCTAATTTTTCTCATGTGTTGCCATGATAAACTTTTTTTTTTTTTACAAATAAGTGAAAAAATCTAAACTGAATTATTTTCTCCTTGTAATATTTTTGAAAGTTTCCCTGTATACATACAATGGAGCTGAACTGCATGATTATTATTGTCCACATACATTTTGTGATTACAGTTTAGATTTTGTTTGTATCATATTTGCAAATGTCATGTAAAAATTCTTGATTTTATTTTCTATACTTGAAAGGCCATAGACCTTTTGTTCTGAACTGAAATATTTTATAGCTATTGTTTTAAAAATTAAATACAAATTGTATTGTATTGAAAATTAAGTAAGTGAATATAGCTAATAACAATGATGCTTCTTTTTAGTTAAAAGTTCAGTTCTTTTCTTAAATTAAGGATGTACTAGGTAGGTGCACCAGAAATGAATTACATACTTGTGTTTGTTGTTGTGATAAAACATTATCACTATAATGTTTACCTGACATTATAAAAAAGTCACAAGAGCAGAAATTATAGTGGCAAAACTTTCGACTTGATGTTAATCTGCCATTTGCCACTGTCAATCCATAAACATGCACCTGTACAGCTCCATATGCATTTCTAGTCTGTGCTGCTTAACTCATACTGAGAGATATGCTTGCACAGGCTCCTTAAATGCCCTTTATGGGTGCTTTGGGAGACAATGGAGCGATGCTTCCCTAGCATCCCACTCCCCATGTCAAATGTAATAGAGCAGTCCATTGCCACGGTAAGATTTCCATGGTGATGGATGGAGGCGGGAGATGGGGGATAGGGATTAACCTTGGCTTTATGGTTGAGGGCGGGGCTTGATGGCTGACTTTGGGGAGGGAGTGGAGGAAGGCCCCGCCTTTATGCATCATAAACAGGGCAAATGGTGCATATGCAAAGTGCTTCCAAACGAGGAACAATCCATCAGGGTCTTAACGAGGGATTTCTAATCAAACAGAGGTCAGAATGCATGGGGACAATGACAGGAGAATTGGACGTATCAGGATACTGAAAAGATTACTTTCTCTTACTACTTTCCATTTTTTTCTTTGACTCTCTCATACAAAGACATATACTGCCCATGTGACGTATGTAAACAAACACTTACACACAGACACTCAAGAACAGAGCTGTCACATTGCCTGACAATGTAACTTCTGTTGGCATCAGTGAACAGAATGAAGTCAAACTCACCCCTGTACACTACTGTATCTACTCCAGTATTTTTTTTTTCTGGTCCTCTTTTTAATGTTTTTTTGGGGAAGTTTGTCAACCACTCCTGCTTATTTTATTTTATTTTATTTAGTATTTTATTTATTTTATTTTATTTTCAATATTGTGTGGCTGGATTAACTTTTTATTTTTATTGTTCTTTATTTTATTGAAGCTTTTGTAGGTTTAGGTTTATGTCAACCGCTCCTGATTGTTTTGTTTTGTTTATTTTCATAAATATCGTGAGCCTGGATTACATGCTATATCAGATCATTAGACAGTACTTTACAATAAGGTTTCATTTGTTAACACTAGTTAACTACATTAGTTAACATGATCTAACAATGAACAATATTTTTTACAGCATTTATTAGTATTAATAAATGCTGTAAGAATATATTGCTCATTGTTAGTTCATGTTATTTAATGCATTAACTAATGTTAACAAATGAGACCTTATTGTAAAGTCATAATTATTAGACCATGCATTAGAGGCTTGTAAGGCACTGTAAAGCTGCTTTAGAAAAATACAGAGTGTGAAAATTAAGCTCATCAATTAAAAATGTTACTGTGCGCATCAATATGTCTACATACAATAGGAATGTCAGGAGTAAATAAAAAAATATTGTCCATCATATCTTCTGTGAATTCAATCTCTCTCAGTGTAACTCCTAATCCAGCACACACACACATCTAATGCCTGTGACTGAACTGGTAGTGAGGGTTTCCCCTGATTGCTTGTGAGTGATTCCCCCATCAGACGGAGACACGGGGCAGGCTGCTCCACTCTAATAGTGTGAGAGTGTGTGTTTGTCTCTCTCTGTCACCCCGTGGCTGTAATGTGAGGGGACAAGTACGATTGACCTCCACATCACTGCTAACAGAGTGTCCAGCCAGTAATGTGCTGTAAAGAAAGACAGACTATTAACCCTCCTGCCCTGCACACACACTGTGCAATGGGTTTGTGTGAGTGCATGTTATTGGAGGATGTCGAACCCTAACATGTCATTGGGTCATTTTTATGGCCATGTCAGTTAAGACACATCAACAGCAGAAAGGCTTTTTTATGGTTTTCATACAGCCACTCAATGGATCATATCTTGTATGAAGCCAGCCTTTTACCCAACCCCCACTCAATGCGAATGGACACTTAAAGCGATAGGGTCTGTCAACATATCAGGCCTATTCACTCTCATGTTGTTCCAAACATGTATGACCTTCTGTCTTCTGTCGAAATTAAAAATAAAAATTTAGCTGAATGTTCCATACAGTGAAAGTCGATGGGGACCAGGTCAAGCTCCAAAAAAGGCAAAATAGCACCATAAAAGCTCTGTGAAAGTGGTCCATACAACCCATGTACTTTTTCTGTCTTCTTTCAAGTCTTCTTAAGTCATATAATAAACACTCTTTGTGTGAGAAACAGAATAAAATCAAGAATCATTCAGATTCGTGCTTGATGGTCACAATTCAATTTCATGAATGAAAAACAGCAGCTTGAAAATTCAGCTATAAATACTTTTTTTGTGTTCCACTGAAAAATAAAGTTATACGTGTTTTTTAAACATAATGGAGAAAGTAACCGATGACAGGTTTTCAGGTGAACTATATAACCATAGCAATATTACATAACTAAATGAACAAATACGCAATACAATTATCAAGATTATTCTAAATCTTTAATTCTTTAAAAAAGTTCTACCTCAACATCACTCCTCTCTAGTGAGTGGTTTGCACGAACATTGAGAGAACACGTATATTTGGGATTTCTAATGTTCTCTGGACATTAGAAGAGCATCAGTTTCCAGCGTGCAGATAATCTGAGGTGACAGCTTACCGCCATCAGGCTGTCGACCTGTCATCATGGCAATAAAAGCTGATGGAGGGTGATTGGAAGCGATCCCTGTCCCCTCTTAGTGTCATGCAGGATGACAGCAGTCCTCAGGCGGGGGATGGAGTGGACGGAAAAGAGAGGGAAAGGATAGAAAGAAGAGGCAGGATAGCTGAATGGCCGTGGCAGACTGTCCCAGAGGATCTGTCCCTTCACTTCGACCCTCTGACCCTGAGGACAGATGTGCACCTGGACAACAAAATCATAGACACACATGCAAAACACACAAATAGATACAGATAGATCTTCTGTGCAAATAGATTAAGATATTATATTTTCTTATTCATATTTTCTTTTTCATATGTATGAATTCTGTGGCAGTATTTATTTTTTATAATTCTGAAAATGTACAAACCTATACATTAATGAATAGGAAAATGTGGGAAAATGTAACAATGCCAATGTTTATCGGAGACTTGGTAGCTGTCACATTTACTCCAGTGAATATTTTAGAAAGTCAATTTCTGTACCGTATCAAAGCTATTGAACATGTCCACCTTTTTGCCCAGGAAAAAAGTACACTTTATTAAACAAATATTGACCCCAATCAGTACATTAAGAGGGCAAAGCGAAGTCACAAATATGTTCTCTCATCTGTGTTTTCAAGACATGGAATTAAAAAAAAAAGAAAGTCACATTGGGCCTAGTTGTCACATTTTGATTGTGGCAAATTGTCACATGCTGTCATATGCGGCAAGTTAAACAGGCTTTAAATTAAAGAGTAAAATAATCATGCAACACAAAACTTAAAACAGTAAAAATGGAAAAGGCAACATACAAAGATTTCAATATATAATTAATATTATCTATAATTCGAATGGTTATATTTACACAATTTAAAACATGTGACAATTTACCACAATCAAAATGTGACAACTAGGCCCAATGTGACTCTTTTTTTTTTAAATTCCATGTCTTGAAAACACAGATGAGAGCACATATTTGTGACTTCGCTTTGCCCTCTTAATGTACTGATTATAAATTTATAATAAACATATAACACATTGGTAATCACTGCCTTAAATTTTGTCTGTTCATCATCCAGAGCTATTGCATGGCTTCAGCTGACTTGAAATATTTCGATTTATAGTCGTATTAACTACTACCTTCCTGGTAACTTTTTGGAAGTTTTTGGAAGCTCCAGTGGTTTATCCGTGTCCATTCTGCAAAAGAAAGCAAGGGTTGGAACAGGGTTGGAACAACATGTAAAGGATGTCAGAATATACATTTCAGCTATCTACCTCGTTAAAGGTCAGGAGTCAGAACAATATTTAGGAAGTTGATAAAACATTATATTTGTAAAACTCTGACTCGTTCTCTGTGCCTCTCGTGTCAAGGCTCAAGATTTACCCACCACTTTTGTTCTGTCCATCCTCTCCTCTGCTCTCTCTCTCGGCCCCGGCATCGATCTCTGTCAGTATCCAATGTCAAAGACACATTCAGAGATGCTTTTCCTCTCTCGTTAATAATTCACATTGCCTGAATCATCAATAATAATTCTCACCAAGCAATCATTCAGCTTTACCACCATTCACCCTGGGTCTCCTTCTCTTACTCTTTGTCAGTCTCATACATCTCATCTGAGTTTTTCTTCTCAGATCACATGTGCCCTTTCTCTTAAAGTCAACATGAAATCATAACTGACCAGATTTACTTTCTTGATGTAAGTTCCTGTCTTATTGTCGGCGATTCATCACTGCATGTTATTTGGCTTAATAATCAAAATGTAGAAATCTGAACTACTTTCTTTTTCCGCTGACGCCTCTTATGCCACAAAAGATAAGTACCAAAGCTAATAGACTCATTGAACCAATTTTTCTTAGTTATGGCTGATTGCATTATAAGTATTATTGAATGTAACATAAGTACTGTATGTCATGTTTTCATTTGTTATATTGTTTCCATTTATAAATCAAATAATACAGTTACCAGGGAAGCTGTCCAGCATGCGACACCTCAGAGGCTCTATACATTCTCTGTTGTACTATTCTCTGAAATGACAGGCGCCAGTGTGGAGGAAATATCAGCTGAATCAGCAAGACGCAACTATGAGAAGTATTGTTTGCTTTAAATTCACCTTACCTAGGTACACTTTAAATTGTTCATATGCGGGTGGGGGATAACACATTAAAACATATGACATAATCTGGTATGATTGTGTGTTCTAAGGTGCGTTTTTGCAGTTTACATTTTATATATTCAAGATATTCACTCTTATATTTAAAATAATTTTATGAAATTAGACTGCTCAAATAGGCCTATATATATATATATATATATATATATATATATATATATACACACACACAAATTGTATTTGTACAATAAACATGTTTTTTATTTCTAATTATTAAAAAAAAAGATAAATTATTCAGCATTCATAGACTTTTTCTAAGCATAAACAACTGTTTAGCTATGGGGATATTCTTTGAATATTTTATAAAGATGAGTGATTGCATTGTGAGGCACATTTGCAATGTCTAAGCTAGAAAATAAGAAAAAAAAATACTTAAAATGGGAATTAGTGCAACATTTTTAAATTTGTGTTTAGTTTTAGTTTTTAACTGATTGTCCCTATAATTTGTCCCTACATGTTACGATTAAACCCAGACGTTTCTGTTCAAAGAGACAGAGGCATGTTTTCATTTCCTCTGTAAGACTAAAGCTGCAATCTCAGAGCCTATCCAGCCACACTTCATGTTCAAATAAATGGACCTGCACAGAAAAAGAAAGAGAGAGAGAGGAGAGAGGAGAAAGACTGTCTAATGTGTACGTAAAATCTCCAGTGGGGCTCGTGCCAAGTGTAAGTGGTTGAGTGATATTGGCAAAAAGACAGAGGAGAAAAAAAGAGCACGTAAGATTTAGGCATTTTCCTTAATGCTATAAGAGGTTATTGATATTTTGATTTTTGCTGTGGGGCAGCCCATGCTGAGACAGCATCTTTGTAGCCGTCCGTTTATGGGTGAAAGACATGCAACTCGCTCCCAGAAAATCCTCCTCTGGGAATACTGCAGCAAGTTTAGGTGAGAGAGAAAAATGGTACTTCTTAAAGACAGTACAGAGAAATAGAGTGAATTGAGACACTGCCAATAAGCAAACCCTCTCTGTGTAACTCTTATTTAGCTGGTGAACTAGTTTTACCCTAAAATTAATTACACTAAAACAGATTGATTCCCTCCGTTATTAAAATAACCCATTTTGATACTCTTCCAATGTCTGTGGCCAAATTACAGCACTTACAGAGAGAGACCCCCACTGTATAAACAATATGTATTTTTACGACACATATGTAATAATCTAAAAGTAATATTTAAAGTAATAATTATAAAACAAAAATGGCAGTACTTTTTGATAACAGAAAAAACAAGAGAGAGACAGACACATATATGTACACTTGTCAGGTTTGTGTGCAGGTTGCTGAAGACGAGGGCACGGTAGCTATAGTTTAGGATATTTATTTTACAAACTTACACTTCCATAAATAGACAAGAACAAAAGAACAAACTCCAGGACTTCAGGGATAACACAACCATACACGGACGACGATCAACAAACACTGAGGGAAAACACAGGGCTTAAATGAACAGGGCCTAATGGGAAGATTAACAGAACACAGGTGAAGGGAATTACTAATTAGACAGAGCGGGAAAACTAACAGGACTGAGCCAAAATCACAAAGACAGGGGAAAGCAAGATCACAAAACAGAACTAAACACACTAAAACGTGACAACACTACAGTTCAAAAGTTTGGGGTCTGTTTGATTTTTTTATGTTATTGTCCCTTGTGATCACCAAGGCTGCATGTATTTGATCAAAAATACAGTAAAAACAGCAAAACTGTGAAATAATTTTGCAATTTAAAATAACAGTTTTCTATTTGATTATATATTTTAATGTTTAAATAAAATGTATTTGAATTTATTAAATAAATAAAAATGTATTCCTGTGATGGCAAAGCTGAATTTTCAGCAGTCATTACTCCAGTCTTCACTCTTTCAGATATCATTCTAATATGCTAATTTGGTGTTCAAGAAACATTTATTATTATCGATGTTAAAAATATTATGATCTGCTTGATATTTTTGTGGAAACTAATGTGGTACACTTATTTCTGCATTATTTGATGGATAAAATGTCTTCACTGTCTAAATATATTACACATTCTCTACATTCACATAATATGCTGTTGATGTACGTATATAGATGTATATTTACGGCAACTGCTCTGTGTCAGGACATGAGAGTTAATTGATGAGCCCACCTCTCTCCTTCCCTTTTGGTATTGTCAGTACTGACTGAGAACAGGGTAAATAAATATTAGTCCCTCACTCGCTCTCTTTAACCACCGGAAAGCAGTAATCACCACAGACCATAGACTTACACACACACACACACACACACACGCACGCACGCACGCACGCACGCGCACACACACACACACACACACACACACACACACACACACACACACACACACACACACACACACACACACACACACACACACACACACACACACACACACACACACACACACACACACACACACTCATGCATTAGTCCTTAGTGCTGTTCTTTAACGACCCCCACAGGGATGATGCTTTGTTAGCCTATAGCAGCTTCAATGGGGAAAAGGGCCTGTTGCACCTGCTGTGCTTAAGTTGGATGTTGTCTCAGCTGTGCCATAAGTGGTTACACACTACAAAATCTTAGTGTGTCACATCATTAAACTTAATTAAAACAAAAGTCTATGAACATGCACACACAGTGGGAGAGAGCAATGAATACGTGTGCGTCTCAGTTTGTTACCTTCTGGTTGTGCATGATTCTGAAAACTTCAAGCCATTCAGGAAATGAACTGGGGTTTAAATAATGTACAGCTATGATCATCTAAACTCTTAAAAATAAAGGTTCCATTAGAACTTTTAATCCACGGAATCTTTCCATTGCACAAAAGGTAAACTAATATATACTTTAAAATCATTTAAAAATTGTATGACATGTATATAAATGTACTTAATAATTATATATTTGTTTACATGAAGTTGTAATTTCAAAATATATTAACTTGTATTTAATATATACCATATATATTATATTTAATATATACCATATACTGTATATATATATATATATATATATATATATATATATATATATATATATATATATATATATATATATATATATATATACCATACTCCATTTAATATGGAGTAGCACATACAGTCAAAATTATAATCAAGTACTTGCTTTAGTATGTTAGTCAATACAACAAAATAAGAGTACTATTTAAAGCACGACAAAATATTATTATTGGGTTAAAATGTACTTTAATGTAAAACTTTTAATTTTACATTATTACAAAGTGTGTGTTAAGAAACAGTCATAAAAGTGTATTCTCTATATAAGTACACTTACTGTAAGTGGTCTTTTATTTCATTGATATTTTATCTGCAAGTACAGTTTTTAAAGTACAATTGCACATTTAAAACAGTTAAGTGCACTTCTCACACTTTTCACAAGGATTAATGGTATTTCTTTACCTGAAAACACACAAAAACTTTTCCAGGCATGCAGGACCATCTACGCATGCGGCATGAGAGCAAACAATGATGTGACGTCTCTATGAAAAAGATGAATGTCTGTTCCGCAGGACTAATGTCACCCCGCTACGCTTAAAGATTTTAAGGTGTCGTTGTTACAGTGTAATTATACATTTAAGTACTGATTAATATTAATTAACAACATGTACTTACTATAGAGTTACAATCATGGTTTGGTCTAGGAATAGCTGCATGCAATTGTGCATTATAGTTATTACTAGTACATGTAACATGTGTAACAAGGACTCTGTAAAATAAAGTATTACTAAGATGTTATCAATATTTTTTTGAATGATAAAAATATAATCAGATATAACTTGCATAGAACATTACAATAAACGCCAATCTAATAGAATAAACCATGTGATTGAAGTGTGCCATTTTCTGTTGACCATCTCACTTTATAAGATATGAATGTTCTGTAACTGTACCTTGACTGAACGCCTGACTGTCATCCTATTTAGTCATCAAGGCTGCTGCACAGAGGGCCAATGAAAACACAGCAGTACTGAAGAACCATCCAGCTCAGGGATATGTGAAACCCATAGGACAACCTCACCTGTGGTGTGTGTGTGTGTGTGTGTGTGTGTGTGTGTGTGTGTGTGTGTGTGTGTGTGTGTGTGTGTGTGTGTGTGTGTGTGTGTGTGTGTGTATGTGTGTGTGTGTGTGTGTGTGTGTGTGTGTGTGTGTGTGTGTGTGTGTGTGTGTGTGTGTGTGTGTGTGTTTCAGAACGGAGTAAAGAGAGAGACAGAGAGAGTTTTCAGCTTTCAAAATAAACAAAATCCTCAGTGACAGATTCACCTTGTTCTGTAAGTGTGTGTTTTTGAGAAGCAGAAAGAAATAGATGAGAGAAAGATAGATTGAGAGAGAGAGAGAGAGAGAGAGAGAGAGAGAGAGAGAGAGAGAGAGAAAGAGAGAAGCTAAGGTGTCATTTAAGGGTCAGCGCTGGCTCTCACTTCCTGTCTGTATTGATAGTTGTTTCCTGCTGGTGTAGGAAGAGGCTAACGGGTAACAGGAGAGAGTGTTTGCACTGCCACACACTCTGATTGTGTCTGCAGAAAAAAAGCCTACTTGATAAATTATGAATGAGAGACTGATGGAGGGGATAGACGGATGAACGAAAAGAGGGAGGAGGGACAGCAGGAGGATGAGATGGGGTGACGTTGTGGTGTTATCTCCGGCTACACCAAAACAGCTGGAGAACTGAAAGGGAGATAAGTACTGTACCCCCCCCCACCCCCCCCCCCCCCCCACACACACACACACACACACACACACACAGATATAATTTTTTTTAATCTGCTAGTAGAATGTATGACCTTAAATCCAACATACTCTTTCTCTGATTTTACTCACAACGATTTTTTTATGTTTTTGTAGTGTACTTTTTAGTGCAACATCTCTCAGTGTTGAGCTTCAGATCTTTTTGCTTTTCAGCCCAGTAAAGAGGGTAAGAATTAAAGAAAGATGTAACAGTAAACTAAATTAAAGCCTGCCTTACATTTGATCCATAATTGATTATGTTCATGTGGGATGATATGTGAGGAATAAAAAAGTATAAAGAAAGCACGAGAAAGGTAGATGGAGGGGGGTGGTGGCTAACAAGCTTGTCTCCTTCTGAATGACGGCTTTGTGACCGCAGGTTGAGCAGAGACGGGCTCGCTTTTCCCTGCTTGATGTTTTGCCTTTTTTTTTTCTTTTTTAATGAGTGTCAGGACTGTTCTTTTTCTTTACAAGGAAAGGAGAGGGGGGGAAATCAGAACAACAAAACAACAAGAAAGCAGAAAAAAGACCAAAAGAACAAGCGTTTTTGATAAAGTGCTTACAGAGCGATTACTGTGAGTTGTGCAGAGATGGCGCAGTGCTCACACAGGGCGAGAAAGCATGGCAGAGACATATGCTTGCCTAGTGTAAAAACTTGAGAAATTGTCATTTATAAAAATTCATTGGATTCAGATGAACTAAACAAAAAATATGAATTGCCTTAATAGAGTAAACTAAAATAATATAATATACAATAATGTAGCATTAAATTATAAAAGTGTATTGATTAAAAACAAACTCAGTCACAATCTTCCACAGCAAACAGCAAGATTTGAAAGTTTAGTTTACATAAAATGCTCCCCAAAAACACAATAAAAGCATCATAAAAGTGGTCAACATCATGACTCATTCTCTATATTCCACATTTTCTGAAGTCAAATGAGAGCTTAGATACATATGAACACTATTATGATGCTTTAATTATGTGTTTTGAAGCCTAAAATCCCCTGGTCACCATTCACTTTTATAGTATAGATTTATTTGTATAGATTTGGGGTGAATTAATATCAGCTTTGAGTGGGAGATACATTTTCCAATGGTTTAGTTCGAGTTTGGAGTTTTAATACTGAGCCGTTTTTTGAGTGGAAATCCTCTCAGACTCATGAATCTCACCAGAAGGAGGCATGATGAAATGGACAGACAGTATTTGAAGGGCTTCGTGCGCAGCCCGTCTCATCCTCACTCGCACACTTAGAGTCCCTCACCAGAGTGTCTCTTCATTAGAACGCTTCTCCTGTCAAAGCCACGATGATAATCCAACCCTTCAAGTGACTGGAGAGAAGCAGCAGAGCTCTTTGTCTGCATTTAATACAAACGATGAAATGGAAAACAAAAGGAGAGAACAATGAACACAGGCTATTATTCTCACTCAAACTGACTTTTATCTGCATTTAAGATGTGACAGGAGATAAATAATATTTCGCTAGCTGTCAGCAGTGTTCTTTACTGTTGTGGCACAGAGGCATTCCAAAGTTTTTAGTGCCTTTTAAAATGCAGATCCTATTGAATTCTTCATGAGAAATGTGGGGGAAAAACTGAAAAACCATGAACAAATGAGACCAGGCAAGTGGAGGTCTACTTAACAGTAAATAAGATTGACAAAGACAACAGAGGAAGCTGTGTTGATCCTTTTGGTGAAGATAAGGAATGAAATCAATGCTGAACTCTCTGTAATTGCTCATGAAAGCCAAACTACATGCTTTCTCCTCCACGCATCATCTTCTCTTGTCCTACTCTGTTATTCCACCTGACCAAGGCCTGGATTGCTCCTGACTGTTGGAGACGTTGTTTGGAGATACGTGGTGACTGGTTGCTTTTTAGGTGCTGCCACTACAGGACATGTAAGGGCTGTGACAGTAGCTGTGCTGCCCCTGCCTGGCCTTGTCACCTTGGTTACAGTCTACCATTATAGTGTGTCACAGTCTGGCATCATACACACGGACTGCACCATTGAACTCCATATATCTCCGTCTTCATGCTGGATTGACAGCATTAAGCCAGTATCAAAATGAGCAAATTTGTGCTGGGTAGTAACTGAATGCATAATCAGATTCCAAAAATGAAGTATGTGATTAGATAATATAACGTTTTAAAATACTCATTACAGGTCCTTCTCAAAAAATTAGCATATTGTGATAAAGTTCCTTATTTTCCATAATGTAATGATAAAAATTAAACTTTCATATATTTTAGATTCATTGCACACCAACTGAAATATTTCAGGTCTTTTATTGTTTTAATACTGATGATTTTGGCATACAGCTCATGAAAACCCCAAATTCCTATCTCAAAAAATTAGCATATCATGAAAAGGTTCTCTAAACAAGCTATTAACCTAATCATCTGAATCAACTAATTAACTCTAAACACCTGCAAAAGATTCCTGAGGCTTTTAAAAACTCCCAGCCTGTTTCATTACTCAAAACCGCAATCATGGGTAAGACTGCTGTCCAGAAGGCCATCATTGACACCCTCAAGCAAGAGGGTAAGACACAGAAAGAAATTTCTGAACAAATAGGCTGTTCCCAGAGTGCTGTATCAAGGGACCTCAGTGGGAAGTCCGTGGGAAGGAAAAAGTGTGGCAAAAAACGCTGCACAACGAGAAGAGGTGACCGGACCCTGAGGAAGATTGTGGAGAAGGACCGATTCCAGACCTTGGGGGACCTGCGGAAGCAGTGGACTGAGTCTGGAGTAGAAACATCCAGAGCCACCGTGCACAGGCGTGTGCAGGAAATGGGCTACAGGTGCCGCATTCCCCAGGTCAAGCCACTTTTGAACCAGAAACAGCGGCAGAAGCACCTGACCTGGGCTACAGATAAGCAGCACTGGAGTATCCACAGTCAGTGATGGTCTGGGGTGCCATGTCAGCTGCTGGTGTTGGTCCACTGTGTTTTATCAAGGGCAGGGTCAATGCAGCTAGCTATCAGGAGATTTTGGAGCACTTCATGCTTCCATCTGATTTCATTTTTCAGCACGACCTGGCACCTGCTCACAGTGCCAAAACCACTGGTAAATGGTTTACTGACCATGGTATTACTGTGCTCAATTGGCCTGCCAACTCTCCTGACCTAAACCCCATAGAGAATCTGTGGGATATTGTGAAGAGAAAGTTGAGAGACGCAAGACCTAACACTCTGGATGAGCTTAAGGCCGCTATAGAAGCATCCTGGGCCTCCATAACACCTCAGCAGTGCCACAGGCTGATTGCCTCCATGCCACGCCGCAATTTCTTTCTGTGTCTTACCCTCTTGCTTGAGGGTGTCAATGATGGCCTTCTGGACAGCAGTCAGGTCGGCAGTCTTACCCATGATTGCGGATCTCTTACGAGAGGTTCTCTCGTATTGCGTAAGTTTAGCTTACGCTACGGGAAAGATTCATCTTCTCGAGATACTGAAGCCAAAAAATTATCCTTAATTTTTGTATACCTTGTCAACGCAGTGCAGCAGCTAGCAGACCTAGAGCAGGCTATCTTGCGTGCTCATTGGCTGCTCTGCAGGCAACTGCTGCAGCCTACCAGTGAGCAGGGCGTGACATCACGCCCAATGAAGGGCGCCCGCGCCTTCATGGCGTCACAGCCCGCCAGAATGGGCGTGGCTTCAGCCTATAAAGGAATGGGCTGTAGGCTGCTTGCCTGATTTTTGTCTCTTCAGTGAGCTCTTCGCATCGCTGGATCTGAGAGAAGCCATCGCCGCCGTCGAACAGCGAACAGCCAGCTTAGGACAGCGCTGAGGAAGCCGGCCGTCTTCGCCACCTTCAGCCATCCGTGCGAGCTACGCTATCCGGCGACGTATCCTTTTGCCTTGCATTAGATTGATTTTCACATCTCTAAAAGAGCAGCGAGCGTCTTTTTAAAGATGCCTCGCACTTCCTGCGGCTCGTGCAGAGCCCCGCTCAGCGCCGGAGACCGCCATCTGATCTGCGCTCTCTGCCTGGGCCTGGAACATGCCGAGCTCGCCCTCGCTTCCGGGGGTTGCGAGCTCTGTGAGGAACTTCCGTTGGCGACCCTGCGGGCTCGCCTCGAAGCTCTCAGATCTACAGCAGTCACTCTGCCCTCTGTGGGACCGCGCAAGAAGAAGCGCCGTTCCCTGAGACAGCCGGAACCTGTGGCCACAGCGACGCGCTCGCCGGAGAACCTCCCTCGAGCCTCGATCTCGCCTTCCCCGCCTCCCCTCCCCGACGCGCAGTTGCCGCTCACGAGCCTCACTGCCGTCGCTTCAGAGGATGAGGCCGAGGGACACACCACGAGGGACTGCTGCTCTATCCTGGCATCGGACAGTGAGGAATGGTCGCTTCATTCCGACGCCTCATCGATCCAGGAATCCACCCGTACCCGCGCTGGAGCTGACGCTGAGCTAATGCGTTTGCTAACCCAGGCCGTGGACCACCTCGGGCTCGAGTGGTCGCCGCCTGAGGAACCCGCACTGAACAGGCTCAACGGCTGCTTCCTTCAAAGCCGCCGCCGCGCAGCTTCAGCAACGAGGCCCGCTCCATTCCTGCCGGAACTTCACGCGGAGTTGACTAAGTCGTGGAATTCTCCTTTTTCGTCGCGACTACAGTCACCAGCCTCCGCGTCGCTCTCCCGAGTGGACGGCGCCGCCGAGAAAGGGTACACGGTTATTCCACCGGTGGAAGAAACGGTTGCAGCGCACCTTTGCCCGCCCTCCGCGAGATGGCGGTCACGGTCAGCGCTCCCGTCTAAAGCCTGTAGAGCCACGTCCGCCTTGGTCGGCCGCGCTTATGCTGCCTCCGGCCAGGCCGCGTCTGCTTTACATTCCATGGCTGTGCTTCAGATCCTGCAAGCCGACCTCCTCCGTGAATGGGACGAGAAGGGCCGGGATCCAGCTGCTGTTACAGATTTGAGAAGCGCAACGGATCTTTCTCTCCGCGCTACCAAAGCAGCAGCCCAGGCTATCGGACGAGCTATGGCCGCGTTAACCGTTACGGAGAGGCACCTTTGGTTAACGCTCGCGGATATGAGGGAGTCTGAGCGAGCCATATTTCTCAACGCACCGCTTACCCCCTCTGGTCTCTTCGGCCCAGCGGTTAACGGGATCGTTGATCGTTTTTCTGAGGTACAGAAGACCACGCAGGCCATGAACCTCTTCCTGCCGCGACGCTCGAGTTCCGCCACAGGCCGCTCTCGCGAGAGACAAAGCCAGCAAAAAAAGCCTGTGCGAACCAGCACCCAGCGTCCAGCACAGCCCCAGCCTCAGCCTTCGCAGCGACGTCAGGGCGGCCGCCCTAGGTCGCGCTCAGACAGCCGTCATAGACCGCCGCCTCCCAGAGGGCCTCGGCAGAGAATCACGCTGAAGTCTGAGCACGCGAAGCCCTCCTAACAGTAAGAGGGAAAAGACGCGCATGTCCCGCTGCGGCCGGACCGCCGTCAAAATTCATTTCCCTGTCAGTCCCCTTCAAACAGGCTACTGCAGCGGTCCATTTAGCAGTCAACGAGCCGGTTTATTCACCCTCTCGCCTGCACACAAACGCCGTTTTCACGGCGACCCAGAGAAATCTCAAAAAGAGTGTAATATCTGGTCCGGCTCATGCCGTCAATGTTTTAAGTGTAGTGAAAGTGCCCACGTCCCAGTGCTCATCCCTACACATAAGCACTCAAAATCCTGTGTCACTCACAGAGCACACTCTCATAAAGCGCAGAAAAGCCGCTCGAGTGTTGCATGTAAGAAATGTGTCCACAAGTCTGTGCCCACTATCTGCCCGCTCTGTTACACGGTCAAACAAACAGGTTATAAACGTAAGTCTCGTGCCCGCCGGAGAGCGCTCACGCTTACTAACACAAACCTTTCCCCGGGCCCCGCCCGCGCGCTTAAGCATTATCACGAAACGCAGAGCGTTAATAAAACGCTCCCCGTCTATTATGACCGGGGCGTTAGATACAGTTGTAAGTCTCGTGCCCAGGGATTTCAGAATGGGTGCTGAGCACAATAAAGCAGGGCTATACACTACAATTCATTCGCCGTCCCCCGCGCTTTCGAGCCCGGACCGCGACAATAGTGAATGCGGAAGTAGCACACCTACTTCACGCAGAAATAGCAAAGCTGCTGTGCAAAGGGGCTATAGAAATGGTACCGCCTTCTCTAAGCGAGTCAGGCTTTTACAGCCGTTATTTTCTCGTGCCCAAGAAGGACGGAGCCTTCAGACCCATCCTAGATCTGAGACATTTGAACAAAGTGCTTGCGAAAAGACCGTTCAAAATGCTTACGACCAGGAAAATCCTCGTGCATGTTCGCCCGAGGGACTGGTTTATCTCTCTAGATCTGAAGGATGCATATTTTCAGATTCAGATAGTACCCCGTCACAGGCAATTTTTGAGATTTGCCTTCGGCGGTCAGGTATATCAATACACCGTCCTGCCGTTCGGCCTGTCCCTGGCACCCCGTACATTTACAAAGTGCATGGACGCGGCGCTCGCCCCCCTGAGAAGTCAGGGGCTGCGTATAATGAACTATCTGGACGATTGGCTGATATTGGCACAATCAGAGACAGAACTTCTATCTCACAGAACAGTGCTATTCAGTCATCTGGAAAGCTTGGGTCTCACGGTCAACTGGACCAAGAGCTCACTACTGCCCAGCCAGTCAATTTCCTTCTTAGGAATAGAACTGGACTCGGTAACCATGACGGCTCGTTTGTCGACACAGTGCGCGCGCCGTGTTCGCCACTTAGCCGCTTCTTTCCAGAAGGGCAGCTTCCTCCCTTTGAAAATTTTTCAGAGGATGTTGGGCTGTATGGCATCAGCTGCAGCGGTGCTCCAGCTGGGCCTACTGCGCATGCGCCCACTCCAACGCTGGCTGAATGCTCGCCTGCCCCCCCGAGCCTGGGTATCTGGCGGTCGGAAAATCAGAGTGACTCAGACCTGCATAGCAGCTCTGCAGCCCTGGTTAGTGGCCAGCTGGTTCCAGCAGGGAGTAACGATGGGAACCGTCTCTTACCAGAAAGTCATCTCAACAGACGCGTCCAACTCAGGTTGGGGAGCGCTATTCGAGGGCAGACCGGCCTTTGGCCAGTGGTCAGACCGGGAGAGGGAGTTTCACATAAACTGTCTGGAAATGATGGCGGTCGAGAACGCACTGCAGTGCTTCCTCCCGTTCATACAGGGCCAGCATGTTCTTGTCCGTTCGGACAACACATCTGTGGTTTCCTATATAAACCGTCAGGGCGGTGTCAGATCCAGAAAACTCTGCAATCTGACGGAACGCCTCCTTATTTGGTCTCAGACACACCTGCGCTCGCTGAGGGCGACGCATGTGCCTGGCCATCTGAACGACGGCCCAGACAGACTCTCCAGAGACAATGTTCCCCCAGGGGAGTGGTCCTTACACCCCCAAACGGTCCAGAAACTGTGGCGCCTATTCGGCAGAGCGGAAGTCGACCTATTTGCGTCAAAAGACAACGCTCAATGCCCGATGTTCTTCTCGAAGGACGAGGATGTGCTGGCCCAAGTTTGGCCCAGCCTCCCGCTATATGCTTTCCCTCCGGTCTCTCTGTTACCACAGGTGATCAAGAGAATCAGGGAAACGCGCCACTCGGTGCTCCTCATAGCCCCGCGTTGGGAGAATCAGATTTGGTTCCCGGAACTAGCACAGCTGTCGCTTACAGCTCCGTGGCCGATCCCGGTGAGGGCAGATCTCCTCTCTCAAGCTCGCGGCACGATCTGGCATCCCCATCCAGAGCGCTGGTCGCTGCATGCATGGCTGATCAACGGGTACTCGTTACCCTGCCAGAAGGAGTGATGAACACGATCACACAGTCTAGAGCCCCTTCCACGAGAAGGCTCTACGCGTCTAAATGGTCGGTGTTCTCTGGCTGGTGCACCGACAGAGGTCTGGACCCGCGGACATGCGGGGTGGCGCATCTGCTCACTTTCCTACAAGAGCTGTTGGATAAGGGAAGGTCCCCTTCCACGCTCAAAGTGTACGTGGCGGCCGTAGCAGCGTTTGCAGAATGAACGCACGGCCAGCCGCTGGGGAAGCATGAGTTGGTCATCCGCTTCCTTAGAGGAGCTAGAAGGATGAATCCGCCGCGCCCCCCGTCGGTTCCTATGTGGGTTCTTTCACTGGTCCTCGAGGCCCTGAAAGCTTTTCCCTTCGAACCACTGGACTCCGTGGGGTTGAAATATCTATCACTGAAAACGGTTTTTCTGACTGCGCTGTCATCAGTAAAACGCGTAGGGGATCTACACGCGCTGTCTGTCAGCGCGTCGTGTCTTGAGTTTGGACCAAATGACTATAAAGTTATTCTCAGACCTAGACACGGCTATGTCCCTAAAGTGATGGGCGCTCCATTTAGAGCGCAAGTTATTTCACTATCTGCTCTCGCAGTGTCTGACAGTGAAAGCGATGTAAACCTCCTCTGCCCCGTCAGAGCGCTGAGGAGCTACATTACGCGCACCGCCTCCTTCAGGCGCTCGGAACAGCTTTTTGTTTCGTTTGGAGGGCGCACCAAGGGTTTCGCCTCCTCGAAACAGAGCCTGTCCAGATGAATAGTAGACGCTATAGCGACCGCTTATGCGTCAAAGGATCTGCAATGCCCTCTGGGCATCAGGGCTCATTCCACGAGAGGCGTCGCCTCTTCGTGGGCATGGTCCAGCGGGATTTCTATCCACGACATATGTGTAGCGGCGGGCTGGAGCTCCCCGTCTACCTTTGTCAGGTTCTATAACCTAGAAGTTCCCGCCTTGCAGGCTAAACTACTGTCAGTCTAAACGAGAGATGTATTCTGCCCAGATCCCCTGCTCAGATCACTCTCACATGACTTAGCTCTCCTGGTTGAGCTGCACTAAAGGGGTTATGCCATGTGCCTATACAGACCCGCGCCCGCGCTGCTCTGTATTCCCTATGTGTGCTTATGTACAAGTGATGGCCCGCGAAACGGCCGGCCACCTTATTTTTCCACTTATGGGGTTCCCCCCTAAGTTCGGGGTCTCATGTGGATGCTTGGCGCGCACGGCGTTGACAAAGTGTTCCCGTAGCGTAAGCTAAACTTACGCAATACGAGAGAACCTCTCGTAAGAGAACGATACTCGGTTCTCTCTAGAAGAGGGAACGAGTATTGCGTAACCGGCCGTGCTCGCGCCACGAGCGACTTCGCTTCAGTCGACAAAAACCAGGGAAGCAACCTACAGCCCATTCCTTTATAGGCTGAAGCCACGCCCATTCTGGCGGGCTGTGACGCCATGAAGGCGCGTGCGCCCTTCATTGGGCGTGATGTCACGCCCTGCTCACTGGTAGGCTGCAGCAGTTGCCTGCAGAGCAGCCAATGAGCACACAAGATAGCCTGCTCTAGGTCTGCTAGCTGCTGCACTGCGTTGACAAGGTATACAAAAATTAAGGATAATTTTTTGGCTTCAGTATCTCGAGAAGATGAATCTTTCCCGTAGCGTAAGCTAAACTTACGGAATACTCGTTCCCTCTTCTAGAGAGAACCGAGGTTACGTTAGTAACCGAGTATCGTTTTGAGTAATGAAACAGGCTGGGAGTTTTTAAAAGCCTCAGGAATCTTTTGCAGGTGTTTAGAGTTAATTAGTTGATTCAGATGATTAGGTTAATAGCTCGTTTAGAGAACCTTTTCATGATATGCAAATTTTTTGAGACAGGAATTTTGGGTTTTCATGAGCTGTATGCCAAAATCATCAGTATTAAAACAATAAAAGACCTGAAATATTTCAGTTGGTGTGCAATGAATCTAAAATATATGAAAGTTTATTTTTTATAATTACATTATGGAAAATAATTAACTTTATCACAATATGCTAATTTTTTGAGAAGGACCTGTATTATCAGATTACAATTACTTTTTTATTGATGACATGATGATGAATGGCTGTGAAATACTGTTCACTTCATCATGTGACCTCACTATTTATTGATTCTGGAAATCTGGGCAAAATATATTTCAAACCTGGAAAACTTTGGAGGTGTAATGCCATTTTCATGTTTATTAATATTTGTTTATTATTCCCAAACTTTGTTGTTAGACGAACCAGACTGTCCTAAAATACTTACTTCAAATTCTTGTAAAAAAAAGTACTTGGATGTTTAAGCCATTTCAACTTAAATTACATTCAATTATATAACTAACTTAAAAAATGAGTTGAATCCTGTATAACTTATAACAAATTTGAAAATTGCTTAACTGAACTGAAATTTTAAGATAATATTTCAATAATTTACCAACACATTTGTATGTTCACGGTTCTCTGATGATCACATGACATTTATGCCCGTTATGTTCCAGTTTGTTTTCATTCATCACGTGTGTTTCTTTGTCTTTGTTTTCCCGCCACTCAGAAGTCACCATGGACACTAACACTAATCACCACAGCTGTTCATCTTTTAGTTAATCATCTCTGTGTATTTATTTATCTTTAGCCTGTGTTCTGTTCAGTGTCCAGTCACGCTTACATTTAGTGTGTATGTTGCTTTACCTGTTTGCCTGTTATTTGGATTCTTGTGATTAAAACTTTGTGTTGGAACTCTCTTCTTCATCTTCATCTGTTTGCCTGAAACCACCCGTGACAACATTCAGGCAAACAAATAAAATATTTAATCTTTTTTTAGCGTTCAAGTGATATCTTAATTGTTTAAAAAATATATATATTTTTTTACATTGTTATGATTTAATTAATTAATTATTAGCTTTTCATCAACTCACAAACCCTGCAGTTCCTTCACAACAGCAGTTTGGAAAAAAAAAGTTTGGTGATATTTAATGCACTTCATACTATTGATAACAAAGAATGGAATGTTTTTACTTTCTCTTTGTATTTTCAGATTAATATGGTCCAAAATAATTCAAAGTACATTGTAAAAAATAATATGATCAATACGTTATGACAACATATGTTTTTACATTGCTTTAACTCTTAAAATATAAGTTAAGCAATTTTTCAACTTTATAAAAGATTCAACTAATTTTTTAAGTTAGTTTAACATAATTTAAGTTGAAATTGCTTAAACAAGCAAGTTAATTGTACTTAATTTAAGCCAACAACTTTTTTTTTAAGTGTTTGTAATAAACGAGATCAAATGTAATCTAAAAGAAATCATAAAGTAGTCAGGTTACATTACCTAAAAGGTGTAATCTAATATATCCTGTAACAAAAAAAATTGTAATGTAATTTGTAATCATTAATGCACAATTTCTAAGCATACCCAGCACT
This sequence comes from Gila orcuttii, assembly GCA_026230005.1. Classification (NCBI taxonomy): domain Eukaryota; kingdom Metazoa; phylum Chordata; class Actinopteri; order Cypriniformes; family Leuciscidae; genus Gila; species Gila orcuttii. The sequence continues at coordinate 32,051,694 of JAPDVR010000011.1, forward strand.
TTGAGTTATCAAACTGAAATAAATATATTTAGAAGGAACAATGTAACATGTTTAATCTCCTACTTATTGAAACAAAAAGAAAAGAATAAGATGAAGATGGAGTGGACAGTGTGAAATTTATTTTGATGCTCATTAACACTGCAGGTTCAGAACCACAACCCCTAAATAATGTTAAGGCACACACACATTGTATACTGTGCATACATAAAAATATAAACAAATGATAAGGAATGGGCTTTGTTGAATGAAATGAATAGTGTGTGTGTGTGTGTGTATGTGTGTGTGTGTGTGTGTGTGTGTGTGTGTGTGTGTGTGTGTGTGTGTGTGTGTGTGTGTGTGTGTGTGTGTGTGTGTGTGTGTGTGTGTGTGTGTCTGTGTTCATGAGTGGATGATTAGATTTCCATTAATGAGAGGAGATAATGATGGGGTGGGTGGACGCTTCAGTATGGGGGGTGAATTAAAATAGCATTGACTATGTGGCAGTGCATGCTATAAATTAGGTGTGGTGTGGTCAGTCTGCCAAAACTCCATTACATCTTCCTATCCATCCCAGATTAGAATATACCTCCATCCTTCCACTCCTTAAGCCCTCCTCGCTCTCCTTTCACCACAGGCCTGTGGCCCACAGTGTATAATCAAATTAATTAACATTCCCAGATCTTTAGCTCGTTAATCTATTTGTAGCGGTCAGCATAAATGCGTCACAGTCTTTTTTCTAGCCGTAGTTGTATCATGAGAAAAACTAAACAAGGCTAAGTTTCCCATATACATACAAACATGCACATTGATCATTATATCTACTTCTATAGCATATCATTATTATTAATTAAGCTAACCCACGCCTGAAAATAAATATTTTATAGCAGCCATTACTCCAGTCCTCAGTCACAAGATCTTTCAGAAATCATTGAAATATACTGATTTGGTGCCCAAGAAACATTTCATATTTTTTATCAATGTTGAAAACAGTTGTGTGCTGCTTTTTTTGTTTTGTTTTGTGGAGACCAGAACATATTCAAAATAACAACATTTATTTGAAATAGATGTTTTTGTAACCATACAAATGTATTTATTGTCACTTACGAACAATTTAATGCGCCCTCATTGAATAGAAGAAAATAACTTTTGAATGGTAGTGTATGTATTGTTTTACAATTATTCATATGTGCATGCCATATTTTTTGGTGTCCCAAAGCTTTTGTTTTATTCTGCTATTACACACACACACACCACACACACACACACACACACACACACACACACACACACACACACACACACACACACACACACACACACACACACACACACACACACACACACACACACACACACCATGAGCACACATACACACACACACACACACACACACACGCACACACACACACACACACACACACACACACACACACACACACACACACACACACACACACACACACACACACACACACACCCACCTTCTCCCACTCTCACGCCTTATTTCACACACCCAAATATCATAGAGCAACCCAAATTTGATAAGACACCTACTTTAGCCAGAAGACAAAAGAGTTCACTCTCACACAGATGTTCGGTTTATTTCAGAGCATCTCATCTGCTAATCTATTCACATCAGCTCTTCTCCACCTGTTAATATATTCACCACTGAAACAAGAGAGAGGCACCGTCACCTCGTGGAGCGCACAGGTGAATTCCCTGCGGAAGTCTTTTGCCCCCCTTGTGTTACAGCATGTGTCTTTACCCCTGTTCTACATGTGCAGCGAGGAGCCCACCACTGTTATTTTCTCACCTGTGTGTCAGTGAGTCCCCTGGGTCCCTCTGAGGTTCACAAAAGCAGATATATGGCTTTTGTTCATTAACACTAGTGAACAAGAGGGAAAGCTAATTGCAGAAAGCTATTTCGGTTTGCTATAAAACTTGTCTTGGTACATCTTTTTATCCATGGTGTAAATCTATAAAACCTTTCTTTTCCCCAAACCTCCTTTTTTCTTTATCCCTCCCTCTGCTTCAAGTTTCATCCATTTCTCAGTCAGTATTGTTTATTTGCTGTTGTCTTTACCATGTCATACAGCTTGAGGGAAAGACTGTGGCTGTCCAGGTGTAGTCAGGATCAGGAAGAGAAAGCTGTTTGTCCTCCTGAGAGAGCTCAGCTCTGATCCGTCTCTTTCTTTCTGTCCCTCTTCCTCTAACAAGGGAAGATTTGTGCAGATTTCCTCTCCATCGCAGGAAGAATAGATCCCCTTCATCCTTCTCTCTGTCCATTTATCTCTCTCTTCTCTTCCCAAGAGCAGCAGCAATCCCAAAGCTGCAATGGAGTGCCAGGAGAGAAAGCCTCTCATAAGTCTCTCCTTCTGAAGACTGACATACAGCCGTAATGTGTACACACAAACACAAACAAACATGCAAACAAACACCACGTTGAACTATTACTCATTGGTAATGTATATGGTACTTGCTATAGGGTAATTAAATATAACTAATTAATCAATGTAAGATAATTCATAAAATAATAAACTCAATTGTAAAAGACATTAATATAATATAATATAATATAATATAATATAATATAATATAATATAATATAATATAATATAATATAATATAATATAATATAATATAATATAATATAATATAATATATACTGATATATTTACTGATGGTTGTGCTGTTGTTTTCCCACCAGAAATAAATGTATATATATATAAATAATTTCTGGTAGGAAATGGTGGGAAAACAACAGCACAACCATCAGTAAATATCAGCAATTTTTTAAATGAAATTCTGGGTTTGTTTAAAATAGTTTATCCTGTTCTATAAGAAAACAACAACAACAACAACAATATTATCAAAGAAATAAAAAAAGTCCCTTCATGTAAGCTAACTCTGTATAATGTTTTTATTTCCATCCTGTTAATCATGCATATCAGTCTAGCATGCATTTTTATAGAAATACCTCTTACATTTATTTAAAAACACTAGCGTATTCATTAAAAAAATGCCAAAAGGTGCTTAACATAATTTTAAATAATGATCATTACATAATACAGTACATACATAACCCACACAGAATCTCTGCACTGCCTTTCTCTCTCACCTCACCATCCTCCCGAAAAAAAAGCACATGAAACAAATCAAAAGATTGGTCTCTGTGAGCTGAGTAAAAGTCCAGTGGTAGTAAATATCCTCTTTTATTTATTGTCTTCCATTAATTTATTGTTGAGAGGAGTGTGTGAATCTGAGCTTTTTCGCAATGTTTCTATATGTAAGGGAGACTTGCTGTGGAGGCATTCAGAGGAGGTTGCAATGAAGCGGGCCACAGACTGTGAGCTCTGGGGGACAGCTTTGTATCACCCGTTCATCCCTCTATCCCTCCACCACTTCATTCCTCCATCCATCTATTTCTTCACTCCTTCCCCCGAACCCCTGTCTCAAACACCCGGACAGTCATTTACCCTGTCTTATGATGTCGTCACACTATGTTAGTGAAGGCTGGCTAGCTGCTTCGCCCCTCATCTCAAACACACGCACACACACACACACACACACACACACACACACACACACACACACACACGGTCCCCCAATCCTTACTGACCTGCTCTTCCTACCACACACACACACATATAGATACACACTTCCAGAGTGGTCAGTGCGAGAGCAAGAGCTGCTGACGCAGGATCGCCACGGTAACAAGCTTACCTGCGGATAATCTTCTCAAAGAAATTTCAAGGGAGACTAAAAGGAGGCAGTGTGAGAGCGAGAGAGGAGAAGAGAGATAGAGAATGGAGGGGGGTGGGGATGGAGCGGAGAAGGAGAGAAACTTAGTTAAGTTTTCTGAGTCACTGACTTGCTGCACCAAGCAGTTTCCATTCTGACAGGCAGCTTACCCTGGTGGTCAAGCATTTTCCATTGCCCCCATAGCCAAAGGAGAAGGAAACGAAGGGTTAGAATGGAGGTATGAATAGATATCGCTAAACATACCGATTTCCTCCGACACAAGATAGCGCACAGGAAATATGGCCATTCCAATGTGAGTGTGAATGTTACTCAGTTCATAATTGCAGATGCCAGACTAAAAACAAACAAACAAACAAACAAACAAAAAAACACCATAACACCATCATACAAGTGATCCACACAATTTGTGCACTATACACAAGCCATGAATAGTGAAGCCACTTCTGAGCCATACACAAACTTTATGAAGAACAGATCCAAATTGAAGTTGTTATATACTTCTCCACTTTCATTTTCAAATTTCATTTCAGTTATTGTTGGGCTCCAGAAGTAGTTTTATGATATATTCATTTAATGGAGCTTCACTTAAAAAACAAACATCAACATACAGTTTTGAAACAACATTTTGAGTTATGTAAAGTACAATATCATTTTCATTTTTGGGTGTGAACTATTTATTTAAGTCTCTCTTACATTGTTTTGAGGTGATGCAGGTCAGAAATATGATAATCATATTCATTTAAAACGACGGAGAACAATTTTTATTAAGGTTAAATAATTTTAAAACAGTTTTTTTTGTTTTAAAATACTAAGCTGGACATACTCTTTTCATGCTCTCTCTTTCCCTCACACACATAAACACACACAGACCACCGATCCGCTTTTCTTTAATCAAACAGCAATTCTAATGAACTGCCTTTCAATCTCTGCATCATTTCCATTAGTGCTCGTAGCTCAATCAATAAATGCTGTGTACTCAAGCCCATCACTTTGGTGGTGTATGTGTATGAGAAAAACAAATAAAGACAGAAGAAGAGTGTCAGCATATCCAGACCTTGGCCAACAGCATCATGTTAAACGAAAACATAGAGATAAAATTTTCAAATTTCTCTGTTTTGATGGTGTCTCAGTATGGTGCGATTTACTCTGGCTTGCCATCAAAACCTCACTAATCAGTATTCCTTCCAGTTAATTAATTAGCTACAGCACTTAATTATGACAAAGCATTTATTTCAATTCAGTTTATATGAGTAGTGCATTTCAGAATACATATTACTTCATAAAGAAAAGTGGCATGCAAACATCCCAGTGAGCAAGCCTTAAAGAGATTGTAGCAAGAAAAAAGAAAAACGTTTATGGAACGATACTTTATTGATACTTTTATGGTGATTTCATGCTCTTTTTGAAGTTTGAGAGCTCCAGTACAGAAAATTATTTTTTACTTGTGTTTCACAGAAGTAAGTTACATGGGTTTGGAATGTCATGAGGGTGAGTAAACAGGTAGTTCCCTTACGAAGGGAACTCAACGATGCGTCCAACGACGCCATGGGAACGCCCCTAGCGTGACTGCGTCTGAAGCATCTATGTCAACTAGTCCAATGGAAAGAATGAGCGTCACGGGCGGGTGACGTCATGACCAGGATATGATAAAAGCACATCCGGTGCAAACCGGCATTAGCTTCTGTTGCCTCAGCAAGCGATCTGTGTTATACTGTCTCTGTCTATTTATTGTTGTCTGTTGCAATTTATTCGGAAACGTTATGGCGAAACAAGTGTACAAGCAGTGTGTTCCTCCCTGCCCGCGTTATTTAACGGGTGGGGACACACACGAGCTTTGTGTCATTTGTTTGGGAGTGGAGCATGCGGTCTCAGCCTTCGAGGAGGCTGAGTGTCAACACTGTGAAATGCTACCGCTCCGCATGCTCCACTCTCGCCTGTCACTCTTTGATGTAAAGAGTGGGCAGGCTCGCGATCCTCAGGGATCAGGACCCGCGTCTGCCGAGGCGGCGCGGAGAATGCATTCCTGGGGATTGCAGAAGGATCTTTCGGAGGGGTTGGAGACGGGTCCCTTGGCCTTTTCTCCTTCCTTACCCGGAAGATCCAGCGCTCTCCCCCCGGTGTCGGAAGCACGCTCTGCGGTTTCTTCCGCCCGGGGAGAGAGCCCTCCATTACTTCAATGCTCTTCCTCCGAGGAGGTCGATGTTATGAGTATGGAGAGTGAAAGCACACACAGGGGGGAAAAAGATTCACAATTTATTTCCCCAGAATATGATGAGCTGGTGGATGTTATGTCACGGGCTGTAGAAAAATTAAATATTGTATGGCCATCTGAGAATAAAGGCGCTCGTCCTAAAAGTAAATTAGATGAGCGCTTTTTATCATCCACTACATTATCTCCACCACGAGAGCTTCCCTTTTTTCCCGATCTTCACAATGAAATATCGAAATCGTGGAATAAACCTTACTCTTCACGACTTTTTAGCCCTCAAGTTAACACTTATTCGAGAATAAGAGGGCTAAAAGAGTATGGTTATGAGGCGATGCCCCAGGCGGAACAGAATTTAGCCAGCTATCTTTCGCCTGGTCCCGCATCGTCCCTGAAAGCCTCGGCTTTGCCCACTAGACCGCTTAAAGCCACCTCGGTTTTAGTGGGCAAAGCTTATACGGCAGCAGGTCAAGCTGGAGCATTGCTGCATACAATGGCAGTGCTACAGGCGTATCAAGCTGACCTGCTGGGGGATCTGGATAGTAGTGAGGGAATTACTCATGACGATATTCGAGAACTTCGTCGTGCTACCGATCTTTCTCTCAGGGCTACTAAGGAGACCGCCAGATCAATTGGGCGGTCTATGGCAGCCTTGGTAGCTACTGAGAGACACTTATGGTTAAATCTGTCAGAGATTAAAGAAAAAGATCGAGCTTTTTTATTAGATGCTCCGCTTGAACCTTCTGGTCTCTTTGGCGACGCAGTCCACGCGGTCGTCGAGCGACTTCAGGAGTCTAAGAAGCAAGCTGACGCTTTTAAAAAGTTTATCCCTCGCCGTGTCCAGCCCCCTGGGGCTGCTGGGCGTGAGCAGCCCCAGCCGTCGAGCTCATCATATCATGTGCAACAGAAAGAGAGTGTTGCGTCACGTGCACCTCCACGTAGACACTGGAGACAGACGCAACCCTCTCAGCCGAAGTCTTCTAAGTCGAAGCCGGATCTGAGGACCGTTCTTCAGGCGAAGAAGACTTCGGCTCAGAAAAAAAAAAGTCCTGATGTTCATGCGTCAGGCCTGTGAGGACAGCCCGGACCGAAGTAGAGCGGTGTACACCTCATTATACGGTGAGCACCTTGGTGCTTCAGGGCGCAGCGGTCTCCAGCGAGTCGCTGATGCTATGCTGCGGCACAGCATCGGTTCCGCGCCCTCTGAGGGGGGCGTTAGAGCAGCCAGTTCAGGTAGTTCCTGCCATGATGTTTCAGGCTCCAGAATTAGCTGTCTCAGTAACACCTGAGACCAGCCTCGAGAGGCTGGTTCCCTTAGTAAATTTTCTGGCAGCGTGGAAGCTTCTGCCGAATATTTCTCGTTGGGTCCTGCAGATTGTAGAGAAAGGATACAGAATCCAGTTTGGTTCTCGTCCTCCTCGTTACAACGGGGTGTTGCCCACAGTGGTGCATCCCGAGCAGGCTCTGGTAATGGAGCAAGAGGTAAAGACCCTGTTAGCGAAAGAAGCTATAGAACAGGTGTACTCACCCGACCGAGAGTCGGGTTTTTACAGCCGTTATTTCATTGTTCCAAAAAAGGATGGAGGGTTGCGTCCTATTTTAGATCTTCGTTTGTTAAATCGGTCAGTTCAGAAACTAAAGTTCAAGATGCTGACACTCAAACAGATCGTGACTCAAATCAGATCCGAGGACTGGTTTGTCACGATAGATCTGAAGGACGCCTACTTCCATATCTCCATCCTCCCTCAGCACAGGAAGTTCCTAAGGTTTTCTTTCGGGGGCAAAGAATACCAATATCGGGTTCTTCCTTTCGGTCTAGCTTTATCACCCCGCACGTTCACGAAATGCGTGGATGCAGCGTTAGCCCCTCTCAGGCTTCAGGGCATACGTATTCTGAACTACATCGACGACTGGCTGATTCTAGCGGAATCAGAGCAGTTGGCGGTTCGGCACCGAGGTGTCGTTCTCGCTCATATGCAGATGTTGGGGTTGAGGCTCAATGCCAAGAAGAGTGTGCTTTCTCCAGTACAGAGAACCACTTTCCTTGGTGTGGTATGGGATTCAGTGACAATGCGGGCCATCCTATCGCCCGTTCGTGTAGCTGCAATCCTGTCAGCCACAAAAGAGCTGAAGCTAGGCCAGTCACGCACTGTAAAACAGTTCGAGAAACTGTCGGGTCTTTTGGCAGCAGCGTCCAACGTAATACCTTTTGGCCTGCTGTACATGAGGCCTTTACAGTGGTGGCTCAGGACCAGAGGGTTCTCCCCGAGGGAAAACCCACTTCGTATGATCAAGGTCACGCGGCGTTGCCTTCGTGCCTTAGTTATATGGAGGGAGCACTGGTTCTTAACCCAAGGTCCGGTGTTGGGAGCTCTTTGCCATCGAGTTACTATCTCGACAGATGCTTCCCTCACCGGCTGGGGAGCGGTAATGGAAGGCCGCTCGGTTCAGGGTCTGTGGAAGAGTCATCATCTCTCGTGGCACATAAATTGCCTGGAGATGATGGCTGTCTTCAACGCGTTGAGGCAGTTCCTCCCAGACCTGAGGGGCCATCATGTGCTCGTACGAACAGACAACACATCAGTGGTCTCTTATCTGAACCGTCAGGGGGGCCTGCGTTCGCGTCCGCTTTGCAAACTGGCGCACCAGATCCTCCTGTGGTCTCTGGGGAAGGTACTCTCTCTGAGGGCAGTGTATATTCCTGGGGTCCAGAATATAGGAGCAGACATCCTGTCGAGGCAGGAGCTGAGGCCAGGGGACTGGAGACTCCACCCCGAGGTGGTGGAAAAAATCTGGGAGTCTTACGGCCGTGCACAAGTGGATCTGTTTGCGTCTCAGAATACGACGCACTGTCCTCTGTGGTTCTCTCTTACTCACCCAGCCCCTCTGGGGCTGGATGCTATGGTGCAGACGTGGCCGAGGCTACGTCTGTACGCCTTTCCCCCTGTTGCTCTGCTCCCAGGAGTTCTGGAGCGAGTCCGCCGGTATGGAATAAGCCTACTGCTAGTAGCACCACGCTGGCCAAGTCGGATCTGGTTTTCGGACCTGATCCATCTCCTAGACGGTCCTCCCTTCGAGATCCCGATCAGGAGAGACCTTCTTTCTCAGGCCGGGGGCACAATATTTCACCCTCGACCAGAGATTTGGAACCTATGGGTTTGGCCTCTGAGGGGGCCCAACTCATAGAGAGTGGTCTTTCAGCCGAGGCTGCTGAGACCATTCTAAGCTCCAGAGCCCCAGCTACTAGGAAACTATATGCGCTTAAATGGAGAGTTTTCTCTTTATGGTGTCACCGACATCAGTGGGATCCAGTTAACTGTTCTGTGAACACAGTACTCGAGTTCCTGCAGGAGCGCTTTACGTCAGGCCTATGTCCTTCCACGCTCAAAGTCTACGTGGCGGCCATTGCGGCTTACCACGCCCTGGTGGGGGGTACATCGTTGGGTCGAGACCCCCTGGTTACACGTTTCCTTCGTGGCACTTTAAGGCTGAGGCCTGCAACTCGCACTAGGGTGCCAGCTTGGGATCTTGCTATAGTACTAGAAGGCCTTTCTAGGGCTCCATTTGAGCCCTTAGATTCGGTTTCAGATAAGTTTCTTACCTTTAAGACTATCTTTCTGCTAGCTATTTCGTCCCTTAAGAGAGTTGGAGACCTTCAGGCCCTTTCGGTTTCCCCCACTTGCCTTGAGTTTGCACCGGGGATGGTCAAGGCATTCTTATATCCAAAACAGGGATACGTCCCTAAGGTGCCGACCTCGACTCCGAGGCCTATTGTGCTGCAGGCTTTCTGTCCTCCTCCTTTTGCATCTGCAGACCAGGAAAGACTGAACCTCTTGGGAACGTCTCAGGTTACTATTGTAACCATAGTTCCCTGAGAACAGGGAACGAGACGATGCGTCACCCTGCCATACTTCCTGCATCCCTGTGATCGGCTTGCTTCGGCAATTTTCGAAGCTAATGCCGGTTTGCACCGGATGTGCTTTTATCATATCCTGGTCATGACGTCACCCGCCCGTGACGCTCATTCTTTCCATTGGACTAGTTGATATAGATGCTTCAGACGCAGTCACGCTAGGGGCGTTCCCATGGCGTCGTTGGACGCATCGTCTCGTTCCCTGTTCTCAGGGAACTATGGTTACAATAGTAACCTGAGACGGTTTCCATTACACCTTGCACAAAACTTTTGCTTTATTTTCTAAATGTCGATAAAAAACTACGAAATTATGCCGTTTCCCTTATGTTATGTGACTTAAGCGTGATTTTTTTCAATAAGTCGTTCCAAAAATCATGGTGACGGATGTTGGGAGGTTTACGTATATCGCAGCTACCGCACTAGCGATTATTTTTGGAATCAAAGGAGATTTTATTTGTTTGTTAATGAACTGTCCCTTTAATGCTAATATTGACTAATTTGCTGTTCAATTAAATTAATGATTTTAATGACTTCTAATGAAATAGAAGGCCATGGTATAGAAGGGATGTGGACAGTGTATGACAGACCATGGTTATGACATGGCAAGGAGGGCAGGATAGTAGCTCAGCAGTCAAGTATGATCAGTAACAATTTGATTTAGGGAGGGAGGGAGAGTTTATTGAGCTGAAAAAGACTTATGATGAAATTAACATTAATCAGTTCAGGATGGAGGATCGCAGTGAGGGAGGGAATGGGGAAGAGAAAATGGAAGGATGGAGATGGATTGAATTATTCCTCTGACATGTGATGCATGACAAAGTGGAATATGGCACATCTGATGGGTGAAGCCGAGGGTTTGTATTGCTGCGTTGACCCATTGACTTAAGTAAAAGCTCAGTGGCTGATCGAAGTGGTTGTGGACCACTTTTTTTGTTGTTGTACATTTTCACTTAAACCATGCATTTTGTGGCGTTTCTTAATTAAGTTGCCTTAGCCTTAGTTAACTGACCTTAAAGTTTTTCTTTTTATCTATCCTTTAATTATCTATCCTTTAGTCATCTTTCCCTTTTTCCTTTTTCCTTTGTCTTTAGACTTAGTAGATTTATATCTCTTTTGTCCTTTATCTTTCCCTGTCAAATTTAAACGAGTAATCACACAATAAAGTGTCTCTTATGGAGAAAATAGTTCTGAGATCTGTGTCTTTAGACATATTGATTGGAGGTAAATTCCCATAGACATCATCCTTGACGTCTTTATCACTGCCCGTGTCAATGTGGTCACCAATGGTCATGTCATCACAATCATCTCTGCCCTTCTCTTATTGGCATCATTAGTGTGACATCTGTCCAAATGGTTATCGCACAGATTGATTTCATCATTAATCCGAGAAAAGGAGCATGAGGTGGAACTAACCAAAGACTAAACATCCATGAGGCCACCAAGGAGACAGACAGAATTAAATACATGTTTTAAATACATGGTTTTTTTTTTTTTTTTTTAATACATGTTTTAAATACCCAATAAACAGTTGACTAAGAAGAGTAGTGAAAATTTTTCAGTGTTGCATTTTTTCTAATTTAAAATGGTTATGTCCTCTGCTCTCTCACTTCGCTTTCCTGTTGAATATTCACTATCCTATATAATAGTGAAAAAAAGCCAATGAATACAGGAAAAAAAAACGTAATAAAATCACACACACACACACACACACACACACACACACACACACACACACACACACACACACACACACACACACACACACACACACACACACAAACAAACACACACACACACACACACACAGACACACACACACACACACACACACACACACACACACACACACACACACACACACACACACACAGTATAATGTTTTTATACTGTATATTCTATCCCCCTACCCCTAAACCTACCCATCACAGAAATCTTTCTGCTATTTTAGATTTTCAAAAAAAGATCAGTCTGTATGATTTATAAGCTTGTTTCCTCATGGGGACCAAAAAAAAACATCCCAACAAGGTAAAAAATGGCTGGTATTGCCATCTTTGTGGGGACATTTGGTTCTCACAACACAGGGATTACCAGGACCACACAAACACTTTAGGCTTCGATATCTTTGTGGGAACTCTCCATAGACAATGGTTTTCCTCTCAATGTAGGTTAAACAAAAACACACACAAACTGTTTTACATCTTATATTACTTTTTTTTATACAATACTTTAAACATTGATTATCATTATTGTTATTTTAATATTTGGTTACACTTTACAATGAGATTCCATTTGTTAACATTAGTTAACACTAATCATAATCAAAAGCATTTATTTATTTTAGTTATGTTAATTTCAGGATTTACCAATACATGATTAAAATCAAAAGTTATATCTGTTAATATTATATAATGGAGCTGAGCTGACATGTGATAACTGTCAGGGAACAGACTCGTAGAGAGATGTTAAGTACACAATGAAATCGTTTATCAAAAAGTTTAGTGGGAACAGAAGAGAAACTGAAGAGGAAATCCAAGGAGAATAGATGGGAAGACAATCACTGAGGTAAGTATCTTCCACTAACGGGTAGTCCTAATAGTAGACCAGATAAAGTATGTGTGTGTGTTGATACTTATAAGGAGTGGTGATGCAAGTTAATGGTGATTGGTGACAGGTGGTGATTAGAACTCCGGTGATGCTGATCATTGTGAAGTTACAAAATTAATTGCTCACTGTTAGTTATTTTTAATTAATGCATTAACTAACTGCATTAACTATTTTCTTTTATTATTAAATTTTGTATTTATATTTCTTTTTTTTTTTCTTTTTTTTTACATACCATTATGTTTTACTGCTCAATCGGAAAAACAAATTTTGCCAGAACAGAATACAGGAAGAAAAGTAAAAGCCCTTTCCCACATATTGATGCCAGAATAATCCTGCAGAGCTTGTGATTCTTCACAGAATTTAAAGTACATCAGCACATAAAGTGCAAAATATACACAGTCTTTCCCCATATACTGAAACAAAGCTGTGTGGCATGCTGTGGATTGGAGCAGCAAACTGATTTCTTATTGCCCAGATATAAAGCATTAAAAATGCTAGGCTGTGAAATAATTGAATAACTGTTAACATACACATTTTGCTTTTTACTAAGGAAGCTCCTTCACATTGTGCTTTGTAATAGTGAATTGTTGTGCAAGAAACATGTCTGTAAGGGTGTGAGTCAAAGTGGCAGGTATGTGTGTGTGTGTGTATGTGTGTGTGAGAGAGAAAGAGAGACTCTGATCCCTAAGGCTCAGTCAGTGTAGATTTATTGGATGAACCCACAACATTGTGACAATATTTAGTCTGATGCTGTCAGGGTGCGATAATAGCTTTGGAGATATGCTGTGGGGATGATCTCTCTGGCCTCGAGTTACACTGAGTTTAGCTACTCGTGTCAGATAGCACTGTCTGTTTGTTGTATCTTTAACTGAGAATAAACTGAAATTCATTCATGATTCATTCTGAATGGACTTCATGATAAAACACACCACTGCATCCCATGTCAAATCATTCGTTTTCCTTGACACTTTATATAAATGTATAAGGTAGTCCTATACCAGAATGTTTTTACATAAGGAGTCTGCTGGTTATAGAAGATATCAGACATTGTGCTCTATGACGCTGTATGATTCTGTAATATGTTGTTTGATAATAAATTATAGCTTTGAAATGAACTGCACTTCCTTCCAGAGAAATAATGCTGTAGACTCCATTAGGATAGTGTTTCACACTGTGGGATCTTTGAGGAATGTGAGAGAACCTAACCTTGGCCATGGCCTGATTTAATTAAAGTTGTTTTGTATTGAAACAAGCGGAGTGTGGTAAGTGTTATCAGCCGAACGCAGGGTGGTGGAACAGAGACATTAAATGGACTGCAAGTGCAGTGGGGCCAACAATGAATATCTACATCGATCCCACTCGCTACGCTCACAAACTCCAGACTTTATAATGCCACTGAATCTCCAAGAACTGCATATTTATGTTTTTCAGAAGAAAAAAACAACAAATAATCAACAAAAACATAAAATCTTTTACAGAGTGAAGCAATAGAACATTTTAAATGTGAAGTGAGTAATTTTTATCAATGTTAAAATAATATATTTATAGGCAGACTTATGGACATCATAAGTGACAGTTTTTAAAACCTGTTTGGAAACAATCATTATTTTGGCAATTCCATTTTTATGCTGATATATGGCTCGAAATTACATGCTTAACCTTTAAGATCATCCAACAATATTTATTTTATTTTTCTGCTCTATATAGACATAATATAAACAGAGAAACGTGATGATTCAGCAAATACATAACCTCATGAAATGTCTCCTCCCTCACACAAACTCCATGGTAGAACTCCTCTCCACTTCTCTACCACTATGTTTCCTCGCCTATAAAAAACAAACAAGCAGAACCTCTCAGATATGTAAAACACTGTAAAAATGCTCGTATTGATTAGTATAAAATACACCTTTGTACATAATTATTGCACATTTTATTTAAAATGTCATATTCAGTATTTCAAAGGTGGATCTTTACTATAAAAATCATCCTTTCTCTCATGTCATTCTCTCTCTCTCTCTCTCTCTCTCTCTCTCTCTCTCTCTCTCTCTCTCTCAAGAAGAGTAGTTGTCTCTTGAGAACATTTTCAAACTGAGAAAAGCGTTAATTGGTCCCACTGTTAATTACAGTAATATGTAATTGCAGTGCCTCTAGTTATTTTCCTTTCCATTTCTCGAAAATAATCTTCACAGTCTGAACCCTCCAACTTATATGAGAAAATATAGCAGCAATTATCGGGGTTCAAGTGCTTTAAGGCCTTTTATGTACATGCATAAAAATATATAATGTTTTATTTAGCAAGCATGTAACCACTTAGATCATTGTTGGAAAAGATGCATTTACAGCCAATACAGGCGATTTACCATAGGAAATATATCATTTTTAAAACTTTTTAACAGTTATAGCCAATATCCATAAAAGTTTGCATTAGAATCATGTGCCGCATGTGCTCACCTAATGATACGAAGTTCTGAGTTCCCTTTAGAGAACGTTCACTTCGTGTTGCATAGCTATATGCAGTTGAAGTGGCTCGCTCTCTCCTTGCGAGACCCCCTCACCGGTGCTTTTCTCACAAATGGACCTATGCACCTCCTCTCAAGCGGCAGGACTCATTTCAGTTGCCGCATCTGAGGAAAATGGCGACGACAAATCTCTGGCTGCATCTGAGGGAGAAGATTGGCCGGGCTTGACACCGCCCCTCAATCCCAAGCCAGCGGAGACGGCATTAGAAAGAGCGGGGACACTGAACTTATTCGCGTCCTCACGAAAGCCATCAAGGGCCTCAACATTGAGTGGTCTCCGCCTCAGGAGCCCACCAGAAGCCGTCTCGACATTATGGCCAGACTCCTCCTCCTTTGGGCACATGCTAACTTGCACTCGCTAAGAGCGGTGCACATACCGGGCATTCTGAACCAGGGCGCGGATATGTTATCCAGAGACAATGTTCCCCCAGGGGAATGGTCTCTCCACCCTCAGATGGTTCACATGATCTGGAGCACTTTCCGCATGGCAGAGGTCAACCTCTTCGCCTCAGAAGACAATGCTCACTGCCCAATATTCTTTTTTTTAAAAAGGGATAGCGCTGGGCCACAACTGGCCCAGCTGTCCTCTTTATGCGCTTCCTCCAGTCTCTGTGCTCCCACAGGTCATCGAGCGGATCAGGGAGAGCAAGTGCTCAGTCCTCCTCATAGCCCCACTCTGGAGATCCAAAACTTGGTTCCCAGACCTGGCTAAACTGCTGAAGGCAGCTCCCTCGCCCATACCGCTGAGGAAGGACCTCCTTACGCAGGTGAACAGGTCAATCTGGAACCCACGCCCAGATCTGTGGGCCCAACATCTATGGCCCTTCAATGGGTACCCAGGGACCTCCCAGAAGGAGTCCAAAATACCATGAAATACCAAGCTAGAGCAGCGAAGTCACTAGCTAATAGCACGGCATTTTAAAATGGGTTCCCACTGCGTATAGCTACACAATACCAAGTGAACTTTCTCGAAAGGGAACGTACTCGGTTACTGATGTAACCTCGGTTCCCTGAGAGTAGGGAACGTGTATTGCGTAGACTGCCGTGCTATTACGCTTGGCTCAGGTGCTGTCGCTTCAATCGATTTAACCGGATTATATGGTGAAATGGTCTGCTTATATAGGCATAAGCTAGGCCCATTCTGGCGGGTTCTGACACGCCCTGGGCACGAAGCGACCCGATCACCTCAGCCGCCTCGCCATAGGTTCGTGCAGTTGCTGCAGCACAGCCAATGAGCGAGCTAGACCCTCTGCTCTGTGCTCGCTGTGGAGTTGCACTGCGTTTTTAAATAATGGCTTCAATATTCTTGAGAAAAGGAGTTTTCCCACCGCGTATAGCTATGCAATACTCGTTCCCTACGCTCAAGGAAGAGAGATTACGTTAGTAACCGAGTACGTTTTCGTTTAGGACTGATAAGCTTTTGGGTAGACTTGGCCATGCCTATTTTCTAAATGACCCAGCTATAGCTATCCAAAGGCCAAAGTAAAAAACATAAACATTATAACAATTGACCTGAGAGTCCCGAGAATTGTGCTGTGTTGGTTTTAACGAGGTTGAGCTAAAAACCTAGGACTGTAAGGCAAAGTTGTTTTTTGAAATAATCTCCAATATTTAAAGAATGATCCGATTGACAGTGGTAGCCCCAGAGGCAAAGTTGTTCAGAATGATGAGTTCTAACATGCGGTATAAATGGCGTGGGCGTGTTCGAAAAACCACATGATATACAATCTTTTACGCACATGAATAACACGAAGGCGCCCCCAGTGGCCGATTGCTTTCAAAATTCTCACAGGCCTCTACGGCTGTTTGTCAAACAGGCCCAGCGAGTCCTGATCGGCCTCCGTTAACCTTGTCTGATAGCTTCTCAAACTTCATTGGCTGCTGTTGGTCGTCTTTTTCGAGATACGCAAATGCCCTCAAAGGCATGGCACTTTGGATGAAGACACAGTATGACAATTTTCAAGTTTGGTGAAAATATCTCATTCCGTTCACAAGTTATAGCCACTTTCATAAAAGTGGCTCCTCCCACTTCTAACATTTTGGCGGCCCTTAGATAATGTGAATCGAAATTTCAATAATTTCAATAATTATTGACAATCAGACTCCAGAGAATTTTGCTGCACTGATTTGGTTCCGATCAGGCCAAAAACCTATAGGACTATTTCTCAAAACTAGGTTTTCAAAAAATCCAAAATGTCCGAAAATTTCTCTGGGCGTTGATCGAATCGAATCCTGATTTTGTCATCTTGACCCAAGGATTTCAACGATATAAGACACTTGATCTTACGCCTTACGGTTTAGGAGTCATGAGCGATTGTATACTTTTCACGGCTGTAGTGCCCCCATTAGGCCGATCGGGGCGAGCCTTGGTGACATTGTAGATGGTGTGACTACTACCAGCTCTCAAAGCTTCAAGTCTCCACGACTTACGGTTTGGTCTGCCCGATCACTTTTAGGAAAGAATGCTGATCCATGGAAATTTTTACATTTACAATAGGGTTTCAGCACTATGCACTTAAACTTTTAAATATATCTTTTGTGATCCACATAGTTTACATGTTCACCAACTTCACATTTTGTCATTGTCTGGTACAGAACCAAAGAATTAGTAACATGTGGACATGTAAAACTACGGACGAGTATGTATGTATGTATGTATTTAACGTGGCTTGACTGCCATACAGTCTGACATTATTGACAACTGAGATCCTACAGTGTGACATGGCTTATGTTCGGGGATCATGTTCGTACAGTCTGACAAGCAACAGTCGTTAAAGACTATAATAAATCGCACAGTGTATTAAAGGCTTTTTACGCTCATCTCTGGTGCAAGGCCAGCCTATGTAACCTCTCCATTTGTCATCTCATAGACAAACAAATATTATTTAGTAATGTACAATATGAAATCTCTTCAGATACTGTGTCTGGATTGAGGTCAGTGGTAACACACACACACACACACACACACTTGATTGGTTTATCGGATGCTGAGGTCAGCATATTTGATCATCCTTAAAGTGCATGGGTTCACTCAGCCCTATATATATGCAAATCCATCTCATTCTTCTGCTGCAGCTGTAAGCAACAATCTATGAGAGCTATTGATTAACAGGGTGCTGCCTATTCACGGACACATGTGTTTGCTCATGTTCATGTTTGTTTTCACAAGTAGTAAAATAGAATTAATACATATATAATTAATCAGAGTTATTCCAATCAGAAGAAAAGCTTTGAAAATAGACAAATATAACGATGGCTCAATTGGACAGTGCAATGTGTACATGAGGTTGAGGGGTACCAATGGCAGTCCTGGTGCTTGGTGCAATATGAGAGATGTATGCCATTTTTAAGCTTATTTGAATGTTGTTAGGTTTTTTTCATTCCACAAATACATTTGTCCCCTTAGATTGAATGATACTTTTGGTTTATGAGAGACTAGAGTACAATGATCTGTGAGGAAGCATAGAACAATCTAGAAAAAAAAAAAATCTGATTAGGTAATTAAAAGTCTAGGACGAGGGCCAAATTGCTTTTGAATGATTCAAACTTCCCTTCTTTCTTCTCCTGCGCAGATGCACAGTAGATGATATGATTTATTTCTTTGTCCTTTTAATCTGCAGAGATAGAAGAAGTGTGTGACTTTTGCTGGCTTGCCTCTGCTTGTTTAAGTGTGACCTCCACATAGGGTGACAATAGCCTTGTTATATTTCTCAAGTATGGGGCCCTCCAGAGGTTTATTTGTGCCCTCAAGCCTTGTACACACATTTGTGCATGTGTGTGTCTTTGTGTGTGGAGACATGCTTTATCAGCACTGGAGATTTTCTCATGCAGAACCACAAGAAAACAAAGAAAACTGCATAAATACACCCCACCATACACGCACTCCACCACCACACACTCATGATGATCCTCTTTTCTAACATGGGATGGTTTGAAACTCAAAAAGGTGTGTCAAAAGACAAATTCACTCTCTTCAACAACTCCAGATCAGAGAGCAAAAAGGATCCCAAGGATGTTTAGTAGGTTTAAATGTTCTTCCGTTTTTTTTTTCTTGTTATTTGTAAACATTTTATGTATATTTGCCATACACTTACATGTACACTTACCATGCCATAAACGTTCAAAAGTTTGGGGTTGGTGAGATTTTTTAAAAATTATTATTTGTGTGTATGTGTGGCCTGGTAAACCTTACATTTAAAGATGGCAATATCCTTGTTGGGAGGGGACATTTTTTGGTTCCTATGAGGAAAAGAGTTTATAAATCATGCTCAAGAGATGTTTTTTTTTTTGAAAATGTAAAAATGCAGAAAGTTTTCTGTGAGAGGCAGGTTTAGGAGTAGGGTTTGGGGATATAATACACAGTTTGTACAGTATAAAAATCATTATGTCTATGGAAAGTCCCCATAAACAAAAAAAATAACAAGTGTATGTCTGTGTGTACTGGAAAACAGTTTGAGGTTGAGGTAACTTTTTAAGGGTAAGACTTTTGTGGAAGACCTTCCATAATGACCTTCCATAAATTACTTAACCATGCTGATGACCTGGATCTGTGGTGGAATAGTGAGTTTGATGTGTAATTAAACACGTCATTCCTTGAGCTTCCGAACAAATCTTTGGGGTGCGGACTGATGGGGCAGTGAACCCGAGGTTACCCCGTGAGTCAGTCCTAGAGCTCCTCCTGTCCTATTTTAGGGAAAAATCGGGTCTATTGGAGACGTCCAATAGATTTTTAGGCGCGTCGAAAGAACACTAATCCAGTACAGTCACAGTACAATCCACATAGGAAAATCCCACAGGAAAACAAGCAGCTGTGCAAAATATGATACACCGGTGTTTTGCCAGATGAGAAGTTTATCTAGGTATCATCTTTTTACTCTTTTAATTAAATGTATAACTGTATCAAATATCTCTTTTGAATTCCTTCTATAACTGTTTTATTTTTCCTTGCTTTTATTTTGTGATTATTTTAATTAATTTCTGTGAAAAGTACTTTGAATTGCCATAGTGTATGAAATGTGCTATATAAATAAACTTGCCTTGACTTGTTTAACTGCCAGCCTGCATGCCACAGTGAGACTGGTGATGCTGAGCATCCTCTAATGGTGAGGAACCTGTTCCTGACCGAGACTCCAATCCTCAGTAGACTGTGCATAAGTAACTTTGCAGTAATAATAAAGATAAAGCAAGATAAAGAGAGAGTTTGTATGTGTATGTGTATGTGTATGTGTATGTTGGGGTCAAAGTGCAACTTGGAATTAAAATGAATGCACCTAAATAAATAGCACACTTTCACAACAGTAGCGGTCCTGATAGATGGAGGAAAGAGGGGAGGATATGGTTGTTTATGACCAGCTTGTCACATCCCCTTTCTCTGGGCCGATCATGAAATTAAGTGGTGAGGAGCGGTGAGGAAGCCAAGGGGCCGTCAGATAACATTACTCATTCCCTGCATCACAATTAGTGCAAATGGTGCATTACAGGAAAATTATCATCAATATGATATTAGCAGATGCTCCCTAAACGAATCAGAGGGAAAACTGCTTATTCCTCTGTCTACCCGGATAACAAGAAGAATAAATGAAGAGAGAGAGGACTAACACATTCTGAAAAGGGAGAGAGAATTAAATTAGTTCAGTGTAAAGGAATTCAGCACATACAGATTTCTCTGTGTATCCCATGTCTGTTGCATTAATAGACATTTGTATCTTTATTACTTTATTAATGTAGTTCCACACATACACAAATAGATACAGCATCATTTGTAGTTATGTTAAAGCTAATGTGTAATTTCTGCACCACTAGCATCACCAAACGGAATTGCTATAACAATATAATTTTCAAACTGTTTCACCATCTGCGATTGGTCGAGACAAACAGGTAGCTCCGCCACATCACCATGCAATTGGTTGAAACAAAGCCTCATTATTTACAGTTTTTTTGGGAAATTAATCAATGCATGTCTTACAGTGGTCTCTGAATAGTAAGCTGGCAAAATAATGTATTTTAACATTGAAAAATTTTGCACTTCAGCTTTAAGGTTATAGTTCACTCAAGAATTCCGGCATCAATTACTCACCCTTATGTCATTCCAAACCTGCATTTTATTCTATACAAGGTACTGTGAGAAATGTATCAGTGTTTTTTTTTTTTTTTTTTTTTTTCATACAATGGAAGTCAATGGTCACCAAAACTGTTTACAACATTCTTCAAAATGTTTTCTTAGAAGATAGAAAGATTTGGAACAACATAAGGGTGAGTAAATGATGACAGAATTTTTACTTTTGAGTCAACTGTCCCTTTAAATCCTGTGAGACTGTTGTAATAATGTTTATGTAAAGCGTGCTTCTTAAACATTTGTAATTGTAACTCAGGTTTCTATATCATCATGAAAGCAGCAGTTATATAAGATGAAGCTTTGGACTCCCCCAAGCAAATACAAGTATCAGTGTGTTTTTCTTCTTAATTGCTTTAACTGCTTGTAACTTAGGAAATAATGTTTAAACTGTGGAAAATTAAATCTCCCATATGACAAAGCAAGCACTATTATACAAAGGAAGGGGCCCATTTTGTTAATGGTTCCATGCAAGAATTGGCCATCTTGCCCAATAATGTTCATCGTACATCTCAGTTCATTTGTTTACCGCAGAGTCAGCAGAATAAAGATGGCAAATAATAACGTGTGGGTCTCTAAATATGGAAAAGAGAGTGAGCTGGAAAGAGAGAAAGGGGGAGGGGATGTGTTTTGACAAAAAAAAATGTATGGTGCAGAAACTTGAAGATATCTTGAATTATGTTTTCCAGGCTTTAGCATCAGGCCAGTGAACTGAATTACTCTTGTTTTGAACCAACAATTTTCTGGTACACAAAACACTTTCTGAAAGTACTGAATGCGTTACTCTTGAAATTTTGTAAATGTACAGGTAGAATTTGACTTATACTGCTGTTGGCAAAGAAGTGTGGATTATCTATTTATCGTTGCCTCTCAAATGGTTGACTCATCAGTTTTGCTATTGCTCTGTATTTCATGTCCAGGGATAAATATATATACTACCTACTGTATCTTTGCCGGTCCAAATGTCACTAAGCTGATTGGTGGTAATGGAGGGAGTTTATGTCAGCCATGTTTATATGCTTTTAGTGTATTCCCACTTGGGAGGCAAATTTTTTACATAAAGGAATAAAGATAAAAAGGAATGATTGATAATAGATGGAATGTTGTGTGTTGTATACTGCTGGGTGACCTTACCATCAGTGTAGAAGGGACGGTCGAGGTAATAGCACATAGATGGTGGTCCCGTGGGTGCTGTAGAGAGGGAGCTTTTGACTGGGAATATCTGTGTGAGAGTGTGTACGTGTGTGTGGAAGTGCGCTCTGAGGCAGGTTGAGGTCTGGCTGGCCGGGAGAGGCCTGTTCATTTCACAGCTGTAGTGGGATTATGTGGAGTCAGGGTGGAGGGGGTAAGCCTGGCCCTTTTATCTCATTCAAACATGCTGCTAATTCAGCAGCGCGCGGCTGGCACCGCGACTAGCACGCTAATCACCGCATCACTTTCCCCGCAGTGAATAAACCTCCATTCTAATCCCCAATCAACCACACTGACACCCGTTTACACACTCCCGACACACCGGGAAACGGACAGAGAGAGAGAGAGAGAGAGAGAGAGAAGTAGAGGACCAAAGGAGGAAGCAGGCTGGGGGTTGTGACACAGAGAAAAAGCAAGAAATAGTAGTAAGAGTGATAATACATTTACGATAAAAAAAACAAATTTTAAGGGTTTCTTATCTTAACATTAGTTAACATGAATAACAATTAAAAATATGGTTACATTTTATTTTAAGGTGTGCTATTACAGAATAATTACACTAATAAGTACTTAGTGATATTAATTACCTACATGTACTTACTATAGGGTTAAGGTTAGGGTTACGGCTTGGTTTAGTGTAAGTTACTTGTAATTAATTATAATTTACTGTATTACTAAGTACATGAAACATGTAACTACGTCTTAAAATAAAGTGTGATCTTAGCATTTATTAATCTTAGTTAGTGTTAATTTCAACATTTACTAATCAGTATTAAAATCAAAAGTTGTATCTGTTAATAATAGCCATTATTAACTAATGTTAACAAAGATTAGTAAATACTGTAACATCTATTGCTCATTGGGTAACACTTTCTTTTAGTGTCCCTTTTACCCAAGTTACATGTAGTTACTGTAATAACTATAAATTATGCATAACTACATGCAACTTATCCTAAACCAAATCCTAATCCTAACCCTAAAGTGAGTACATTTTGTTAAGTATTATTACTCAGTCCCTGAATATATAATTACACTGTAAAACGGATATCTTAAAATAAAGTTTAATCACTCAGTGTTAGTTTATTTTAGTTAATGCATTAAAGGGCACCTATTATGCTTAATATGCTATTATGTTTGAACATACTGTAAATGTGTGTTGGCAGTGTGTGTACACAACCACCCTATGAAAAAAATCCACCCCGTGCTTTTTTTTTTAATCCCCATAAATCATAAGCAATGTCTCAGAACAAGCTGTTTTAGATTCGGGGCAATGTGACGTACTTTTGCACAAGCCCCGCCCACGACTGTGATTGACACAGCAGTTTTAGCATAGACCCGCCCTGAGTGAGCTGTACACAGTCCGCCATTGTTTCGATGCCGGAGCAGCTGTAGACAAGAATGTCTTCTAAGCAATGTAGGTGTTTCGTTGTTGGATGTAAGAATGAACATGGCAGTCACAACATCTGAGCTGCTGAAGACCCAGTGGATTACTTTTGTTTGTTAAGGGAATGTGCCCCCAATCTACCTAAATTAGTTAATGTTTGCGCAAATCATTTTACACCAGACTGCATTGTGAACGAGGGCCCGTACAAAGCAGGCTTGCTAAAAAGTTGTTACTCGAGGATGGATCTGTACCAACTGTTGTGTTTGTGATCCAGCTTACAGTCTCCGGAGCGGTACTGATCACGGCAGTATTGAAAGGGAGAGGGCGCACTTTATTACAGTTCATAGTAGTTGTTTTACAGATATCAAGTTTATTAAGCACCCACTGACAAGGTCTGTATATATTTGTTTGGTAACACTTTATTTCGATAGTCCACTTTAGACATTCTACTAACTATAAGTAACTTTGCAGCTACATGTCAACTAACTGTCATTACAGTATTAGTAGACTGTCTGCTTAATATCTGCTAACAACAGGCTTTTACTAATAGTGGATAAAAGCAAGATGACAAATAAGTTATAACTGTAATTAAACTAAACTATACCTGTTCTATCTCCATGCAGCATATATTCTCTGGCTCTGTAGGCATTATTGTCCGACTCCGGGTGGAACTGAACACTGCTAGTACAGTTCATGTTCTGACATTTTCATTCTGTGAGATAAAATTGCGAGCTCTTGAAGCTCCGCCCTCTTCTTGAAAGTGGGCCAGAGGCACCAGCTCATTTGCATTTGCACACACAAAAACGGAACTTTTTTGCTCACCCCCTTAAAAACGGCAATTTTAACATGCTGTAAAAAATGATCTGTGGGGTATTTTAAGCTAAAACTTCACATACACACTCTACATCAGATACTTATTTTACATCTTGTAAAAAGGGGCATAATGGGTTCCCTTTAAGTAATATTAAGTGATGGTCACAGATTGGGTGGCTGTAAAGAGAGTACGACGGATGATGGAAGTAAACAATACAGTATTTAATTGCCATTTCAAAAACAAAGAAACACGCAGGAGATAACTTGAAGACATAGAATAGAGCAAACACAAACACGTTTAACAATACAGGACAAGGAACAGACTGAAACTGAGGGCTTAAGTACAGAGGGCAAACAAATGAGCTAATGAGTTAATTAATAAGGCACAGGTGAATGGGATGAATCAAGGAGACAATTAATAAGGCACAGGTGAATGGGATGAATCAATGAGACAAATGGGACAACTATGTCAAAGGAAAATAACAACAGAACACAATGAAAACTGAGACAAAACAAAATATACTAACCCTGACATTACTCCCCTCTCCCGGAAGGCGCACAATTCGCCAAAAGGAGTCCAACCTGGAAGGGAGGGTGGGCGCCTTGGAGTAGTGGTAGGTCACCGGCAGGTGACCAAGCCGGTACCGACAGGGTAGGGATCCTCCAGGGTAGCAGCAGCAATATTGGAGCAAGGGTGGTGCTGTCAATGCAGGGAGCCAGGGAGGCACTGGTAGCTCAGGGAGCAAGGGTGATGCCGTCAGTGTAGGGAGCCATGGAGGCGCCAGCAGTGCAGGAAGCCAGAGATGTGCCGGTAGCTCAGGAAGCAAGGGTTGTGCCGGCAGTGCAGGGAGTCAGGGAGGTGCCGGTAGTGCAAGGAGTCAGAAAGGATCGGCTTTCGTGGCCTTTACAAGGGAGCCGGGTTTAGCCATTGTGGCAGGGGACGTATGGAGAAAACAATGGACTGTGCGCAGGGGCTGGAGCCGATGTGTGTGTGGCCCAGACACACAAAGAAGCAGCAACGGACAGAGAAAGAACCACCTCTTCAATCCCACCAGGGCAGCCATGAAGAGCAGGCTCTAGAATTTGGCTCACTGGAACAGACTCGGGAATTTCACTCACTGGAAAAGACTCGGAAATTTCTCTCACTGGAACAGACTCGGAAATTTCACTCACTGGAAAAGACTCGGAAATTTCTCTCACTGGAAAAGACTCGGAAATTTCTCTCACTGGAACAGACTCTGTAATTTCTCTCACTGGAACAGACTCGTAATTTCACTCGTTGGAGCGGATTTGGGGATTTCACTCACTGGAGCGGATTCTGGAATTTCACTCTCTGGAGCGAATTCTGGTATTTCACTCTCTGGAGAGGATTCTGGGATTTCACTCTCTGGAGCGGATTCTGATATTTTATTCTCTAGAGCGGATTCTGGTATTTCACTCCCTGGAGCAGATTCTGGTATTTCACTCTCTGAAGCGGATTCTGGGATTTCACTTTCTGAAGCGGATTCTTGGATTTCACTCTCTGGAGCGGACTCAGGAATTCCACACACTGGAACGGACTAGGAGCGGACACTTTTGGACACATTCTTTTGGGCCCGGGGAAAGGCTGGAGATGTTGAATAGGCAGTCCTAATGTTCACTGTTGCAGAGTCTGCGGACAGGTTGGTTGCAGGCTTGGAATGAGCTGGAGCGCCCAAATGTTTTTGGTATGGGACTGGATGATGGCAGGTGATGTCCTCATTAATTTCATCAACAACGAAATCAGAACCATTTAGGACATGATTAATGCAATCAATGAAGGGTATATAACAATCACCAGGAGATTTGAAATTGAAATAACTCATCATCCTGTCCCATCTGAAAGCATGCAATGAGCATAGAATCGCTCCAGCTCACCAGATGGGACAGCTCCAGGAATTCCTCCACGTAATGCTCCAGAGGTCGGCCTCGGTGCTGGATGTTTAGCAGGCTGTCCTGTCAGTCTCTGTTGCTCAGACCGTTCCATTTTAGTAGGTCCTGTATTCTGTCACGGTTTGGGTGGCTGTAAAGAGAGCACAATGATGGAAGTAAAAAAATATGATTTAATTGCTAATTCAAAACAAAGAATCACGCAGGAGATAACTTAGAGACACTAAATAGAGCAACCACTACAACATACACATTAAACAATACAGGACAAGGAACTGACTGAGGGGCTGTTTACACAACACCCTTTTCAGCTAAAACCATTTATGCGTTTTGGCCGTTCGTTTACACGACAATGGCGTTTTGGGTGCCTGAATACGCTAACTTTTGAAAACGGGTTTCAAAGTCTAAGTTTATGAAAACAATATACACGTAAACAACAAAAACGTGAATTTCTGAAGACTATGACGTCATGCACATGCGTATTACATGTTCTGTCTATAGTGTTTCATCGCCATCCAATGGCCTGGCAGCAGAATACAGGGTTTTTAGTCGTTTTAGCGGTTCCTTATGAATGGGGATCATTTTGACAATGGTGTCGTCTGTACGCGGAAAACTCAAAGAAAAAAAACTTCTCTGTTTTAAGCATATCATTGTCGTGTAAACGTACCCTCAAACTGAGGACTTCTGAATATAGAGGGAAAACAAAGGAGCTAACAATTTTATTAATAAGGCACAGATGAATGGGATGAATCAATGAGACAAACGGGAAAATGTAAAAGGAAAATAGCAACTGAACACAATGAAAACGTCTCAGGTTACGACTGTAACCTATGTTCCCTGAGAACAGGGAACGAGACAATACGTCATCGACGTTATGGGGAACGCCTCAGGCGTGACAGGTGTCTGAAATCAAGTATCAACTCACACTAATCATGTTGACCGGCGACAGCCCGTGCATCATCAGCTCGAATGATGAGCGCGTCAATCTGGATGTATAAAAAGTGCGCCTTGAAACCGTGACAACATCCTATCGTCTGAAGGGACTGTTGCAGGCAGGCCCGGAGGTATGGCAGGGAGACGTATTGTCTCGTTCCCTGTTCTCAGGGAACATAGGTTACAGTCGTAACCTGAGACGTTCCCTTTCGAAGGGAACTCAACAATACGTCATCGACGTTATGGGGAACGAAATACCCACGCCGCCATACTGAGGGGAGTGCATGCCCAATGGCAGTGACAACTGTCATCACCAGTAATACAAAGGACACTAAAAACCACTCACCCTAGGTCACGTTGGGCTGTCAGTGACAGCACTCCCTACCGGTCATAGCCCAAGCTAATGAACCGAGAAAACTGCCAGAACATAGTTCATGGGAGGTATATCTGGGCCAGCTCAAAGGCTTAGGACCAACTTCTAAATAGAAGGGAGTGTGGCTAGGGGACTCAAGGGACTCCCAGCCAGTCACTATACAGGAAAACATGCCTCCTGACATGCCACCAGGCATGATCTATACTAAGACGCACAGTCTGGCCATTGCCTGTCTGTCCGAGACAGAGCCTCAGGAAACTGCCTTGGAAAAGGCGTTCAAAACTGAAGGCCTGCAAAGCTGGCAGAAACCATTCAGTTCCGGATCACAGAGACGGGACCACCTGGAGAGTGTAACTCAACCTCAAGAAATGACGGAAGTCGTCCACTCAATCCATGGGCCTACCCAGTGCTCGTCCTGAACACTGAGGAAGTAAGAGAGGGATCAAAACCAGGAAGGTCTGCTGAGGCCAAAGACCTGATTACCCCCTAAGTGGGGAGCTCCAGTACCTGAGAGCTCACATCAGGAAAGGCCGGTGAGGCCTGTAACCTGGCGACCACCGCATGTGGGAGCTCATAACCAGGAAGGCCGGGTGAGGCCTGTAACCTGGCGACCACAGCATGTGGGAGCTCATAACCAGGAAGGCCGGGTGAGGCCTGTAACCTGGCGACCACCGCATGTGGGAGCTCATAACCAGGAAGGCCGGGTGAGGCCTATAACCTGCCGACCACAACGTGTGGGAGCTCATAACCAGGAAGGCCGGGTGAGGCCTGTAACCTGGCGACCACAGTGTGTGGGAGCTCATAACCAGGAAGGCCGGGTGAGGCCTGTAACCTGGCGACCACAGCATGTGGGAGCTCATAACCAGGAAGGCCGTGTGAGGCCTGTAACCTGGCGACCACCGCATGTGGGAGCTCATAACCAGGAAGGCCGGGTGAGGCCTGTAACCTGGCGACCACAGTGTGTGGGAGCTCATATCAGGAAGGCCGGTGAGGCCTGTAACCTGAGACCCAGAATATGGGAGCTCATAACCAGGAAGGCCTGATAAGGCCTGCAACCTGACAACCATACCACGTGGGGGCTACATTAGAAAGTACATGAAACAAAAGTGCATGTACTTAGTCATTCTGAGTCCAGAAAAGGCCTGGATCAGAATGAAGAAGTTAGCCAGAAAGGCGTCTGTCGTAGCATATTTTGACGAGATCTAGAGTGGGACCCGAGGTGAAAGACTTGGGTCTGGACCACATAGAAAGGGACTGAAGCGTACAGCGCATGACCCTTACCATAAAAATGGATTTGAGAAAGTACACAAGATGTTCCATCATGTGACTTACCATAAGTATGGTTTTGACATGACCAGGAAGGCCAGATCTGGCCTATAACCTGATAGTCAAAATGTGTGGGAGCTCACATTCAGGAAGGCCTGATGAGGCCTGCAACCTGACATGTGAAAGCTCACAACCACACCCTAGCGACCACAGTGAGTGGGAGTTCACATTCAGGAAGGCCTGGAGAGGCCTGAAACCTGACATGTGACAACTCACAACCAGGAAGGCCGAGGGGGCCTGAAGCCTGGTGACCACTGAATGTGGGAGCTCAAAACCAGGAAGGCTGGCGAGGCCTGTAACCTGACAACCACAGTAGGAGGGAGCTCATATCAGGAAGGCCTGACAACCACACCATGTGGGGCTACTTCCAGATAGGCCATAAATATAGATTTTAGAAAGTACATGAAGCAAAGTGCATGTAATTAGTAATTCCGAATCCAGGAAGGCCTGGATCAGAAAAAGGTGTCTGTCGTAGCAAACCTTGACGACAGGACGCATCTAGAGTGGGACCCGTGGTGAAAGACCTGGGTCTGGGCCACATAGGAAGGGACCGAAGCATACAGAGCATGACCCTTACCATGAAAATGGATTTTAGAAAGTACACAAGATGTTCCGTCGTGTGACTTACCATAAGTATGGTTTTAACATAATCAGGAAGACCAGATGAGGCCTGTAACCTGATAGTCAAAATGTGTGGGAGCTCACATTCAGGAAGGCCTAATGAGGCCTACAACCTGGAAGGTGAAAGCTCACAACCACACCCTAGCGACCACAGTGAGTGGGAGTTCACATTCAGGAAGCCCTGGTGAGGCCTGAAACCTGATATGTGACAACTCATAACCAGGAAGGCCGAGGAGGCCTGAAGCCTGGTGATCACTGAATGTGGGAGCTCATAACCAGGAAGGCCGCTGAGGCCTGTAACCTGACGACCACAGTAGGTGGGAGCTCATATCAGGAAGGCTGGTAAGGCCTGTAACCTGATACCCAGTATTTGGGAGCTCATAACCAGGAAGGCCGGTGAGGCCTGTAACCTGGCTACCATAGTATGTGGGAGCTCTTATCAGGAAGGCCGGGTGAGGCCTGTAACCTGGCTACCACAGTATGTGGGAGCTCTTATCAGGAAGGCCGGGTGAGGCCTGTAACTTGGCGACCACCGTGTGTGGGAGCTCATATCAGCAAGGCTGGTAAAGGCCTAAAACCTGATACCCAGTATTTGGGAGCTCATAACCAGGAAGGCCGGTGAGGCCTGTAACCTGGCTACCACAGTATGTGGGAGCTCTTATCAGGAAGGCCTGGCGAGGCCTGTAACCTGGCGACCACCGTGTGTGGGAGCTCATATTCAGGAAGGCCTAGTAAGGCCTGTAACCTGAAACCCAGCATGTGGGAGCTCATAACCAGGAAGGTCGGTGAGGCCTGTAACCTGGCGACCACAGTATATGGGAGCTCATATCAGGAAGGCCGGTGAGGCCTGTAACCTGGCGACCACAGCATGTGGGAGCTCATAACCAGGAAGACCTGGCGAGGCCTGTAACCTGGCGACCACCGTGTGTGGGAGCTCATATTCAGGAAGGCCTAGTAAGGCCTGTAACCTGAAACCCAGTATGTGGGAGCTCATAACCAGGAAGGCCGGTGAGGCCTGTAACCTGGCGACCACAGTATGTGGGAGCTCATATCAGGAAGGCCGGGTGGGGCCTATAACCTGATAACCACAGTATGTGGGAAATCATATTCAGGAAGGCTGGATAATGCCTGTGACCTGACATATGGAAGCTCATAGCCTGGAAGGCCTGGTGAGGCCTGTAACCTGGCGACCACATGTGGGAGCTCAGCTCACCTTACAATTCTACATTACCTTTGCTTGCCAAACATGTCCCCGGCTCTGTACAGGAGACGAGTTCTGAAAAAGAAGAGAAAAATGTTATTTGCGCAGAAAAAAACATTTTCACTCAACATAAAACCTGCAGCGTGCGAAATGAAGAACACCAGCACTCAAGAACTCAGAAACCTGAGTTCTACTGCTTCACAATGGTTAAGAGACAAGATCCAGGGAGGTGATGTCTAACGTTCAGTCCGAGAACGTTTACTCTGGATCACCTCCCTGAGATCCTGCCTCCCGCGGGAGTTATGCCTCCTGCGCGCCCTGCTCCCCCTGCTAGGAGAAGGGGATGCACAGGAAGCGACACTGGCCTTCTGAGTCTGTCTGTGATCCTCAGACCACAACGGACCATGCCCTCCCGGCTGCCTGGGCTGGGCCGAGGACCTCCGCGGCATGCAGCACTTAAATGCCGCAGAGCGCGCCCACGCCTCCCTGAACTTATCGACCACAGTCTCAACGGAAGGTCCGAAAAGCTCAGAAGGCGAAACCGGCGAATCGAGGAGAAAGGCTTTTTCTTTCTCCCCGATGTCAGCCTGGTTGAGCCACAGAAGCCTCTCCGTGGCCACCATAGCCGCCTGATGTAATCTTAAGTGGCTTGGATGGCAGGGTCGGGGCTCCCAGTGACGAAGACCGATCAGAGGCGAGATAGTTAGCCAACGTCTCGACCGGCAGCATCGACACATTCCCCTGCTCCGCGGCCCCATCCACAGCAGCGAAACTAGCCTGCTGATGTAGATGAAGACGCGCGGAGAACGGGTTCTTCCATGCCCTCTCGACCTCAAAATGGAGATTGGGAAGGAATGGAAGGCTCGTCCGAGCTGGTGGCTTATGGGTAGGAAGGAACCGATCGTCCAAAACACCACGAACAGGTTCCTCCCGGACGCGCCTCCACTGCAACTGCAATCTGTTGGTGGCGCGCCCCATAACATCCACCAAATCAGCGTACACTGGGCAGGAAGGCTGAGATGGTTAAGTCCTAACCAGACTGATATCATCAGTAGCCGACTCCTGCCCGGCCCGAAGAGAATCAGTCACAGATCCATCAGAAAGAGAAAGAACCTCCTCTACAACGACCCGTAACTCATCCTCGTCAGCTGGCAGATCATCCGCGAGGTTAACGCCCCTCTCCAGCTGATCTGCCAGCTCCATCTGAGAGCCCCACGAGCTCACGCGCCGTTGAGCCTCAGCCCGAGCGGGACCAACACCGCGGGGTTCAGATGCCGCGCCCACTTCCCTCGAGAAGTGGGACAGACGAGAACGGAGCGTTTTCAGAGAAAAACGCTCACAGTTTGCGCAGGAAGTTCCCTCGAGAACTCCCCGCGCGTGCTCTTCTCCCAGGCAGAAAACGCACAGATCGTGTGAATCCTCCGGTGTCAAATATCTGGGACACGGGTCGGCACACTTGCGGAAAGTATTTTCCCCTTCTCTGCACGCTTCATTGTTGATTACTCAAAACAGTCCCTGAAGACGAAAAGATGATGTCACGGTTTCAAGGCGCACTTTTTATACATCCAGATTGACGCGCTCATCATTCGAGCTGATGATGCACGGACTGTCGCCGGTCAACATGATTGCTGTGAGTTGATACTTGATTTCAGACACCTGTCACGCCTGAGGCGTTCCCCATAACGTCGATGACGTATTGTTGAGTTCCCTTCGAAAGGGAACTAACACAAAACAAAACATAACTCTGAAAATTGTAAAATGTTGGTATATAAAAAAAAGTATTTTATTTTATTATTTTATTTTATCTTCAGGGTGTTTAATTCTTACCTGTGCCTTGTTTATATTTGTCCAGGCCAGGGATTCAGTCCTTTCACAGCCAGGTTGATGTAAACTAATGTAATGAAGAGGCATATAGACAAGAAAAAGTGAAAAGCGGTACAAATTTATCACCCACAATTCCCAATGGGTTAAAGAAGATGAGGATGAGTGCTTCAGTGGTTGTGTGTACTGTGCTGTACTGTGTTGTAATGCCTGAGATTGGTTGGAGATGAATGGA
Organism: Gila orcuttii; assembly: GCA_026230005.1. NCBI lineage: Eukaryota > Metazoa > Chordata > Actinopteri > Cypriniformes > Leuciscidae > Gila > Gila orcuttii. The sequence continues at coordinate 32,084,598 of JAPDVR010000011.1, forward strand.
AATGTTTACTGTGTTTTTAGGAATAGTAGACGTCAGTAGAAAATGAAATTTTCTTTCCTTTCCTTTCCTTTCCTTTCCTTTCCTTTTTTTTTTTTTTTTTTTTTTTTTTTTTTGCATCATAAGTCAAAGATAAACAAAGAGTATGTCTTGATAATATACTAACATCTCAACTAGACAGAAATGTACTAACATGAGCCATGGTCTTTTTAAATTATGTGTCTGCAGGGCAGATACAGACACAGTGTTTTGTCAATGATATGAAAAAGTGATGAGATATTGATATAGCTATCAAAGCTACATTTCAAAACTTGCCATCTCATCAAATGCACATCTATGATATTAAACATAAGCCTCTTAGGAGAGAATATAGAATTACATGGAGAAGGAGATAGAGAAAGAGGGAGATAGATGGAGAGCGTGTTTCAGTGTACTCATTTTCCTACACACACATCAGATCAATGAGGAAGGAATTAATGTTTGATCCCATCTTATTTGGTAATGTCACTCTCTATAGTTGATTGTTTAGATGGATGGATGGATGATAATGGCTATTACTATTATTATGTACCAGTATTGTTTTTTTTTTTTTTAAGTTATTAAAAAAAATCTATAAAAAAAGTTTGGTACAATCTACTTATGGGTAAAGTTAGAGACAGGTTTCATGGTATGGTTAGGTTTAAGGGTTGGTTAAGGGATAGGTGCAGGGTCATAGTGTAATAATGATGTATTTAAAGAAATTAATTACAGATGTCAGTTTGTCAGTTTAGTTGTTCTTGTGTTCTTGTTTTTGTTTTGTTCGAAACAATTATCTTGTGGCCATGACATATCATCACATTCCCACGAGTTTATATGCCACGACAAAACTAGGTCACCGTAATATGCAGGTATTTTTAAAATGTAAGTACAATTGTAAGAACATGTGTGTACACAATAAATGTATTGCATCAAATGATTAATTTAAATCTTAGTAAATAGTATTTAAAGACAATATAAAGTGGGACCAAAAATGAAGCAAAAAGCTAGCATGTAAAAAAAAACCTTATCTGACAGTCTATATATATGAAAAGTTCTAGCTGTTCTTATGTGCAGACATAAACACACTGTAGGAAGTCTGCACCCCCTGCAGATACAGCAATTATTCACTCTATCAGTGAATGTAATGTGTCTCATAGTGCTGATGTTTTACATTGTGTTCATAATACAGACCAGCATTGTCATGTTGTCCCTTCAGAACTTTACATATCCTTACCATTTAGCTTGTTCTAAATACAATAATGCAATTATAGTTTATCATATGCATGAAACTTTTTTTCCATTTTTACTCAGCTCAAGCTATGAATAAAATGAATTCAATCATAGAGCTATTTTGATATTTTCTCCCATGGGCCCACACTTAGAGAGTTGTGTATCACATTGATTCTGTTCTGACTTGTGTTAATTTGCAACATTAATGCAAATTAATCTCTGCAGCCGCATTCTGAGAAATTGTGCATTTTAATGTACAAGACAAAATTGTTATGATTAGTGTTTGTCATAGATGTACAAGTGTGTAAACAAAAATTAAAAAAAAATTAAAAAAAAATAAATAAAAATAGCATGTACCTCCATTGACAACGTACACACGCACAACGTACACTTAGAGTCACTGAATACTTAATAAGGACCTAATGGGACAGATCCAAACCTTCTGTGGGACAGTTTAAATCTTCCACACACATCACAATAAACACATAAACTCTCCATTTCTCATTTTCTCTCTCTTGTTCTCTTTCCTTCTTCTTCCCATTGTCTCTCTTGTATTGTATCAGCCCCTAGGGTAATTATAGATGAGATGTGGAAATATGGGTGTATTATTTAGTTCTGTAATACACAAACCAAAAGGGAATGGCAATTATTTTCTCTCAGTCACCTATTCCACAAAAGCCCTAAGCCACAAAAATAGAGAGTGTTTATGTGCGTGAGGGTTGGGTTTTGTCTACATTGTTGGGACTAAATCAATTACAATATGAATTCCAGCCAATTGTCCAAAGCATGAAAATGCCTTACAAGTATATCATGTAATGTAAAATGCCAAAAGATTTATTTGATTGTTAGGTGAAGGGGTAGAAAATATAATTATCAGTTATTTATCAATATCAATTTATCAGTCAATTAAATCGATATAAAGTTAAACAATGTTGTATATGTTTGTGCACTTCGTTTATGTCTGCTTCTTATTGTTTATTATTGCACAGCTCTCATACTTGAATCTGGTCAACTGCAGCACTCTCCAATCAAATATGCTAAATATATATATATATATATATATATATATATATATATATATATATATATATATATATATAGCTAAACTGTGTTCCTACATGTCTAGTTTCATGTCTTAACTTATTAATAAAAAAAATAACTTTTCAATTAATTAATAATTCATATTTCAAATCAAATTAATATTTCATATCCATATCTTTACATTTGGTGAGTAGGCGTACAATATTAACCCCCTTCAGAATGAAACAAGAGCCCTCTGCATCGTGTTGCGGTTTTGATCACCCTGATAAAAAACGTTCCTGCCTGTAGCCTTTGTAATCCTGAAGACATTGATTAGCTTGTTCAGGTGTGTGTTGGAGCTAAACTCTGCAGGACAGCGGCACTTCAGGACTGACGTTGCCTCGCATGACACATTTTTGTAGGACAGACCACAAGTTAGCATCACCCTGGTTCCCTTTCGTTGTCACTCCGAGTTACGTCGGATGACGATGAAATGGGGTTTCGCTTAGAAAGCCTATCAACTTCGAGTATTACAAAACGAGCCAATGGCAAAGAAATGCCATGGGTCTGCGGAATTTGCATGACGTAACTCCACCCCACCTCGTGGGTATAAAAGGAGGAAGTCCGCAACAGCAGTTTATGTTTTCGCTTCGGAGCCAAGTGTATTCTTCTCTCCACAAGCCAACTCTGAATTATCAGCTTCACGAACGAGTGCCTCGAGTGTTGGTGTGACGGCGATCTCCGGCGAGTGCGTGCTTCCTGCTTATCTCTGCAGTGGTTCATCAGAGAGCGCGTGCTTCCCCGGGCGCTTCAACACGTGAGTTCTCTCTCTAAAAGAGCGCACGCGGCACGTCTTTTTAAAGACGGCTCGCCCGTGCATTAAAAAAAAAAAAAAAAAAAACGAATGGTTGCGGCAGCTTGGTATCGGACTCTGATGGGCACGAGCGTTGTCTGGTATGTTTGGGCTTGATCATACTAGAGCAGCGCTCGTGGATGACTCATGTTCTCTCTGTGGGAACATGATCATCGCGTCATATAGGTCGAGACTCTGTGAACTCGCAAGAGTGAGAGTCCCCTCATCCACCCCCCGATCTTCGGCTGGTGGCCAGGGTGACCTGAGGGTGTTGGTCTGGAACAAGGCGCCGACTCCGTGTCCGTGACCCCAGCCTCCCCTCAACGGCGGTGCCCGCTAGTGAATAGGTGATTCCCACGAGTCTACCCTCTGGTGGCCCGTGTGTTTCATTTAAAGCTACAGAGGATGATACTATGTTTGTAGCAGCTTCACAAGGTGGGTTTGATTCTCTGCGAAGTGACGACTCGTCACAGCTGCCACCCTCTGGTGTGCATACGGCTGTGCCTGAGTCTGATCCAGAGGTGACGGCCATGCTTTCCTGGGACGATTGGTTTTTGGGTAAGGCCGCCGACCCTCGTCCACGGCAAACCCCAATACCTTCCCTCCCGGACGTGCATGATGAGATCTCGAAGTCCCAGAAGACCCCCTGGTTTTCTCGGGACCGCTCGCTGATCTCATCCGCCTTTCCCCCCTCGATGGGGCCGCTGTCACGGGTACACTGGGGTTCCCCCGGCTGAACGCTCTGTTGCGATGCTATGTGTCCTCAGAGTGCTTCTTCTCGGCGCAATCCTAAGCACCCGCCCGTGGTCTATGGTTTTCGTCTACATTTGTGGCGAGATCCTATAGCACCACGGGACTGGCAGCCGCCTCTCTGCAGGCCATGGCCATTCTGCTGGTCCTCGACCCAGATGCTCATGGACTTGCACGAGGGCGGGACTGACCCAGGGCTCTTCACTGAGTCGCGCGCCGCCACTGACCTTGCTCTCCGAGCGACGAAAGTGGCGTACCCTCCCTGGGTCAGGTGATGTCTACCATTCTGTGGCTGAACCTGTCTGATGTGCTGAATGTCGCGCGGCCCCGTCTGTCCGACGTTCCCATATCCCAGGTCGGCCTCTTCGGCGGTGCGGTTGAGAACTTCGCCCAACAGCTCTCAACCGCCCATGTGCAGACTGACGTGATTCTGTCCCGATGGCCCGCCGTCCGCTCAGATCCCTCGGTCTGCCCACTGCCGAAGGCGCCCCCCCCGCGGCTCCCACCCCGCCCGTTTAAAGAGACGGGCCGGCTCTGGAAGCCGCGGGCGGACGCCACAGCCCTCTCCAGCCCCGCCCCCCGCTACGTGCCGGGTTAAGCGGCGCTCCTGAGACGGGCTCCACAGAGATGGGACTCAGTTCTTCCAGGAGTTGGTAGCAGGACCACTCCTTTCCCCGGTGGAGGGCCGGGGAAAAATCCTTATTCTCCTAAGAACTGACTCTCCCGTCTCTGGGAAGACAGAGTTCTCGGACGACACAGAGCGCCGCCCACAAGCCGTGCTCTCCTCGTCCCCCTCTGTCCCAGAGGTGCTTGACACGGCGTGCCGTCCACGGACCGCTTCGCCCCTGTCCCCCTCTGTCGCCAGACCCCTGCCAGAGCAGGCCCCCGCGGGACGACCAGCATGGTCCTCCCCTGGCCCCCTCTGTCAGGGCGCGGTTGCTAACTGTGCCCCCACACCGGGCCGCTATGCCGTCCACGTCTGGGCCAGTTACTCTGCTTCGCTGCCCCTCCGGGGGGACGCCTGTCGTCCGCTTGATCCCGCTGGTTCAGTTCTTGGGAGCCTGGTTAGAGCTTCCCCGTCTGTCCCGCTGGATCGCGCGCACCATCAGGCTCGGCTTGCGATTCAGTTCGCACGGTCTCCTCCCCGCTTCAGGGGAGTCCGCTCCACTTTGGTCGGTGGCAATGCCCGTATCATGAGAGCAGAGATTGCCACCCTGCTGGCGAAGGGTGCAATCGAGACTGTCCCTCCAGCCGAGATGAGGTCCGGGTTCTACAGCCCCTACTTCATTGTCCCCAAGAAAACCGGTGGGTTACGGCCAATCCTGGACTTGCGCGTGCTGAACCGCTCCCTTCACAGGCTGCCGTTCAAGATGCTCTCCGCCAAACGCGTTCTCGAATGCGTGCGGCCCCAGGATTTGTTTGCAGCGATCGACCTGAAGGACGCCTACTTTCATGTCTCCATTCTTCCTCGACACAGACCGTTCCTACGGTTTGCTTTCGAGGGGCAGGCATACCAGTACGCGGTTCTCCCTTTCGGGCTAGCCCTGTCTCCTCGCACCTTCACGAAGGTCGTCGAGGCTGCCCTTGTTCCCCTTCGGGAACACGGGGTTCGCATCCTGAGTTATATCGACGACTGGCTGACCCTAACCCACTCTTGAGATCAGGTTTGCGAACACAGGGACCTAGTGCTCCGGCACCTAGCTCGTCTGGGCCTTCGGGTCAACTGGGAGAAGAGCAAACTTTGCCCCGTGCAGAGGATCTCTTTTCTCGGTATGGACATCGACTCGGTCGCCATGTCCGCGCAGCTTACGAGCGAGCGCGCGCAGTCACTGCTGACTTGCCTGAGACATCTCAGGAGCAAGAATGCGGTTCCACTGAAACATTTTCAGAGGCTCCTGGGGCATATGGCATCTGCAGCCGCGGTCACGCCGCTCGGATTGCTTCATATGAGACCGCTTCAGCTTTGGCTTCGCGACCGAGTCCCGAGGTGGGCATGGCATCAAGGCACGCTCCGGGTACCAGTTACTCCGACCTGCCGTCAGTTCCTCACCCCGTGGTCGAACCTCAGTTTTCTCAGGGCGGGTGTCCCCCTGGAACAAGCTTCCCGGCATGTTGTGGTCTCCACGGATGCCTCCACCACGGGCTGGGGCGCCATGTGCAATGGACATGCTGCTGCGGGCTCCTGGACAGGACCCCAGCGGCTATGGCATGTCAATTGCCTCGAGTTGTTGGCAGTACAACTTGCCCTGCACCGCTTCCGGGCGTTGCTCAGGGGTCAACACGTACTAGTCCGCTCAGACAATACCGCTACTGTAGCGTACATCAACCATCAAGGTGGTCTACGCTCCCGCCGTATGTCACAACTCGCCCGCCACCTCCTTCTATGGAGTCAGAAGCATCTGAGGTCGCTTCGAGCCATTTTCATTCCCGGAGCCCTGAACTGTGCAGCCGATGAGCTCTCACGGCTTCAGCCCCTCCCTGGAGAATGGCGACTCCATCCCCAGTCGGTTCAGCTGATTTGGGACCAGTTCGGGGACGCACAGATAGATCTGTTTGCCTCTCACGACTCGACCCATTGCGCCCTGTATTTTTCCCTGACCGAGGGCACGCTCGGCACGGATGCACTGGCGCACAGCTGGCCGCCGGGCCGCAAATATGCGTTTCCCCCAGTGAGCCTTCTTGCGCAGACCTTGCGCAAGGTCAGGGAGGACGAGGAGCAGGTCATTTTGGTCGCGCCGTATTGGCCCGGCCGGACCTGGTTCCCCGAACTTGCACTCCTCGCGACAGCACCTCCCTGGCCCATTCCTCTGAGGAAGGACCTTCTTTCTCAGGGACGGGGCACCGTGTGGCACCCTCGCCCCGATCTCTGGAGCCTCCACGTGTGGCTCCTGGACGGCTCGAGGTAGGTTTGAGTACCCTTCCACCAGCGGTGGCGGCTACCATCACTTCCGCTAGAGCGTCGTCCACGAGACACGTCTACGCGTTGAAGTGGAATCTCTTCGTCGACTGGTGCTCTTCTCACCGAGAAGACCCCCGGAGATGCTCGATCAGCGTTGTGCTTTCCTTCCTTCAGCAAGGGTTGGAGCGAAGGCTGTCTCCCTCCACCCTTAAGGTCTATGTTGCCGCCATTGCCGCACACCATGACCTAGTCGAAGGTAAGTCGGTAGGGAAGCACGACCTGGTCATCAGGTTCCTGAGAGGAGCGAGGAGACTAAATCCTCCTCGTCCTCCTCTCGTTCCCTCTTGGGACCTCTCAGTGGTTCTAACTGCCCTGAAGAGTGCTCCCTTTGAGCCCCTGCAATCAGTTGAGCTTAAGTTCCTGTCAATGAAGACAGCGCTCCTGGTTGCACTGGCCTCCATCAAGAGGGTAGGGGACCTGCACGCATTCTCCGTCGACGAAGCGTGCCTGGAATTCGGTCCGGCTTTCTCTCACGTGATCCTGAGACCCCGGCCCGGATATGTGCCCAAGGTTCCTACCACTCCCTTTCGGGACCAGGTGGTGAACCTGCAAGCGCTGCCCCCGGAGGAGGCAGACCCAGCCTTGGCACTGCTCTGTCCAGTACGCGCTCTTCGCGCCTATGTAGACAGGACGCGGTGTTTCAGGACCTCAGACCAGCTCTTTGTCTGTTATGGTGGGAAGCTGAAGGGAAAGGCTCTCTCCAAGCAAAGGTTGTCTCACTGGATAGTGGACGCCATTGCCTTGGGTTACCAGCAGCAAGGTCGACCGTGCCCCCTTGGTGTGACGGCCCACTCCACCCGGAGTGTGGCATCCTCTTGGGCTCTAGCGCATGGCGCCTCGCTAACAGACATCTGCAGAGCTGCAGGCTGGGCGACACCTAACACATTCGCCAGATTCTATAATCTCCGAGTGGAGCCAGTGTCCTCTCATGTACTCGCTTCAACTAGCTAGTACCGGACCCGCTCAGGTGTCTTCGCTTGCTCGCCATTCCACTCCACGGACTGGATACGTGTGATATTCTCCTCAGGTGAGCTTCCCGAAAGCCCTGAGTTCCTCCAGCACTCCTGACGTCGGCGCCAGTGTCTATTGCCTGCGCGTCGGCTAGGTGCCTCCCGTGTGCATGGTCCCTCCCCTGAGCGACCCCCACATGTGTATTTCCACTGTAAGCCTCTCTGAGCATGTGTCTTTCCCTTGGCAAGCCACCTTGCCACCCCTGGGGTTGAAATATTCCACCTGCGGCTGGACACCCCAGTGTTCTCCATATGTTTCCTTCGGGTCATATGTGTATTCTCTAAGTCCCCCCCCCTCTGGGTTGGCATTAATTGCATACTTCCCCTAGCTTGGGATATGCTTCCCAGTGTACCTTGGTATTCCTGTGTTAAATGGAGTCCTTCGTCCAGTCTATGACAGGGATCTCGATTTACGCAGGGCACTGGAAGACAGCTGAGAAGGTGGCGTGATTAGACTGGTAACCCCATTTCGTCGTCATCCGACGTAACTCGGAGTGACAACGAAAGGGAACGTCTCGGTTACGTATGTAACCCTCGTTCCCTGAGTAGGGAACGGAGACGTTACGTCTGCCTGCCACTTTCCGCTGTACCGCGGGGATCGCCTGAGCTCAGTCTTGGCTCCTCAGCGAAGAAACATAAACTGCTGTTGCGGACTTCCTCCTTTTATACCCACGAGGTGGGGTGGAGTTACGTCATGCAAATTCCGCAGACCCATGGCATTTCTTTGCCATTGGCTCGTTTTGTAATACTCGAAGTTGATAGGCTTTCTAAGCGAAACCCCATTTCGTCGTCATCCGACGTAACGTCTCCGTTCCCTACTCAGGGAACGAGGGTTACATACGTAACCGAGACGTTTCCTTGACAAAAAAAAACTATTGGATTTTTCAATTGCCTTTTGGATTATTTCAGAAAATAAGCTTTGGGATCAACAAAAACAGCTATGCGACTGACACATTTTCCTCATCATGTTAATCTTCATACATGAATGCAGCTTTTATGAATTTTGAAGCCTAATTACAATCGGCATCAATAAAAAGCTAAATGCTGTAAACAAACTACACGACGGTTGCATGACTTTAACGTCACCACCATTAAGCTTCCAACAACTCTTTCAGTCTTTTTTTTAATATATCTCTACAATTTTGAGTTAGAATAGTTTGCAAGAGTGCCAGTGAGTAAGTTTACCTGCTCATCATGATGATGTTTAATGTCGAACAAAATCTGTAGTTCCATTTAGCCAACTGAAAGCTTTCAAATAAATCACAAGGGGATATTACTGATGTATTTTATGTTATAACAAACCATGAAAATATCTTGTTATTTTATAATATTAATTTAATAACAATAACAAGATAACAAGATTATAATATCTTAACAACCACAGATCTTATTTCAGGCATTTAATCAAAAAATGATTTAAAAAAACAAAAACAACAACAAATAAAAAACACTGACTTCAGTGCCGATGAAACCAGAAGTGCCAGAATGCTAATTCGTTTCCGGGTTTTGGCCTACATAAATTAACCAAATTAATAACTTTTTTACAACAAAAATGAACCATCACTGAACTAACTTACTACAAACTTTGTTGCATTATTTTCGTGTTATTACTGTAAAGCTGCTTTGAAACAATCTATATTGTAAAAAGCGCTATATAAATAAAAGTAACTTGACTTAAACATGACACAAATCACCTTTAATCTGAAATATATTTATTTTTTACACATTTTTTATATTTATTTTTTATTTTGACATTTTACCTTTCTTCATCTGTCTAATTTTGTCTCTCTGAGGGCTTCAGCTAAATTTCAGGGCAGAGCTGAACACCAGATGAAGAAGCCTGAGCATTAAAGTGTCCATGAACATCTGCCACAATTCTTTAAACTCTTTTTCCATCTCCTCCACAGATCCCAATGAAACGGTATCATCACTCCCCTCTCCTCATCCACCTCACAGCTCTTTATCCCTCTTAGCAAAGCTTTCTCAATCTCTCCTCTACTTCTTTGAAGCTCACCTGCCCTACATCCTGTTACTATGGGAAGCGAGAGCACGATTGTGTAAGTAGGACTGCATGCTCACTGAGTCTTTGCGACTATTCTGCCAGATAAAAACGGTTTGGGAACTTTGAGATGACTGTGGAAACACAGGAAACCCACACCTAGGGTAAAAGAGACACAGGAGGAACAAACAAAAAAAAGGAGGGAGAGAGGAAAGCAAAGAGGGAGTACAGTGGGGTAAGAGTTAAAGTTTGTGGTCAGCAGCACCACGGGCATCATAAATCAGATTTCCCACAATCCCTGTGGAGGAGCCCTGCGCTCGGCCTGCCGCAGACACGCTCAGTGGGGCGTTGCACATCGATTGGCGTCGCCACTGTGATGATGAGTGCTGCGGGGTCTGGGGGTGAGGGGGGATAACGTGTGTGTGTGTGTGTGTGTGTGTGTGTGTGTGTGTGTGTGAGAGAGAGAGATGGAGGTGAGGTCTACTTGCTCATGAAGAAGTCTACCTCAGCACCTGCCCCGAAAAACAGCAAGTTGGACCTGAGCGAATGTGCAGACTCTGGGCCTATTTACTCTCAGATCAGCATTCACCTTCTGTCTCTCACGCACAGATTCAGGAAAAACAAACAATAGCATGCTGACACACACACACACACACACACACACACACACACACACACACACACACACACACACACACACACATAGAGCTATATTTACATATTCATCACAAACACAGCTGAACAGCAGTTGCTCATAACTCAACGGACTGCTCTCCGTCCAGTAATAAGCATCACTTGCTTAGATATTTATTGTCACCTCATGGTTGCTTTTAAAGTTCAAAGGGCTCAAAAGTTTTGCGAGCGAACGCAAAAGCATTGACGTGTATTTTTTCCATCACCATGTCCCTTTAGTGGCTCAGTAGTTTCTTCCTCAAAGTAAAACAAGAAAGAAAAAAAAAGATTTGTGAAATAAACACAAATATTATAGGTAAAATAATCCTGTCGTTAGCAACCCTATACCATTTTTACAAAAAAGTTATGGGAAAACAGGCGTTCTCTTATAACTGTATTGTTTTTTTCTTGTTATATGGTTTATAATGAATTAATTTAGGAATACTAAGAAGGTTGATGCATAACTTTAAAAAATGAATGATAAGGAAGGTAGTGAATGACATCTCGGGTCACTAAAGACCCGAGATATGCATTTACGGGATAAAGTTACAATTATGAGAAATAAAGTTGCAATTGTGAGATATAAATTCCCAAATGTGAGACTGTTAAGATCCCGGTCTCGTGTTCCCCAGTCTTGTGTTTAGGGACTCTTATTTTGTATTCTTGTTCCTATTGTTTCTGCTGTTTGAAGTTCTTTGTTTCTATCACTCGGTTGTTTGTTTCCATAGTTACCCTCCTTAGTTACCATAGCTACTCATTACCTACACCTGTTCATTGTGTATTTATACCCCTGTGTTTCTCGTGTTCTTTGTTCTGGTGTTGTCCTAAATGGATGTTTCTAGGGCATTTGTTTTAGTTCTGTTTCTCCTGTGTCTGGAATATCCTGTCCCCTGCCTGAATTTATTTAGAATATTCTGTTCTCTGCCTGGGTTTACTTTTGTTGTTTTGACATAAATATGTCTACTGCGTTTGGATCCAACTCCATACTACTCCATACTAAACTCCAAACTAAAGCAGCCACGTAACAGAGACATCAATTTGCAGTTACGCTAAAGACAGGAATAAAATCACAATTTTGGGGGGAAAAGTTGGAATTGTGATATGTTGTCAGATATAAAGTGCACCCCCCCCCCCCCCCCCCACTCCCCACTCTGAGGCAGATCTATGCTTCCCTGGTAAAAAAATACAAAAAACAAATCAGTGTAAATCACGCTTATTTGCCACTGGAGCTCTCATAGAATGTTCCACAAACTGTAAAATTACCCGACACAAAAAGTAGCTGCATTCAAAACCTTTCACAACATGTCTGCATCTCAAAAAGTTTAGATAAATCCAAAGCTTTTATTATGAGTAGGAGTGATTTCCAGCATGAAGTTCTTCTGCGTTGTGGAAAGTTTTGTAACTCTCCCCTTATTGGCAGGCTGCAAAGTGAAATGCCTCCCCACACACCTTCCCTCTCTCTCTCCCTTCTCCCTTTCATAAATTTCATTAAGGGAGAAATCACATTACACTATTTTCTGGACCTACTTCCAGGGGTTAACCACTTTGCTTAGCCATGTAAATTCTCAGCTTAGTCAGGGCCATTCTCCACAGCCTGGCTGCTTCGATGCAGCCTGTGCCGAATTAAGCGCTATCTATGTAAATTTGTGTGTGTGAAAGTGTGTGTGTCCTGAAGATGGACATGGGGTGTGTGGAATATGTAAACCCATTCTCCTGGATTACTGAATTTGTGTGCATGTGTGTGTGTGTGTGTGTGTGTGTTGGTCTCTTCTCACTATGCACATAGGATGAGCACGTTGTGTTAACCCTATCTGCTGGATTATCCGGATGGTGTGAGTGTGTGAGAGTGAGACAGAGTCGGGCACTTGAGGATGGAGAAAAGGAGGTTAAAGGGGAACTTATCGTCTTTGTGCAGAAGATAGACTTCCACAGGCTGGCCTCTCCTACTGCCCCATCACTGAAGAACTTGACACTTCCTCAAAACCTAGTCAACACTCACCCACACTCACAAGTACACAATCCAACATACAAGGGAGTTTTTTTTTTTTTGAGAGACATTGTCATAGTCATAGCCCCATAAAATAAAATTGCACTTATGATGCTTTTACTCCATGTCTGTCCGTAAAAATATTGTTTTAGCTGAAATGCAGCGTGTATCCTTCTCCTGTAAGTAAATGGACCATAATGGAATATTGATTTATAATTCACCTCAACTTACTGTTTCAAACTGAAATAAAACACAGAAAAGAAAACGTCTCGGTTACGTATGTAACCCTCGTTACGTCGGATGATGGAGAATGGGGGTTTCGCCTAGAAAGCCAATCATCTTCGTGTATTATAAAACGAGCCAATGGCGATGAAATGCCATGGGTCTGCGGAATTTGCATAGCGTATCTCCGCCTCACCCCGTTGGTATAAAAGGAGAGACGCCGGCAAAGGCAGATCATGTCTTCGCTGAGGAGCCGAGACTGAACTCAGGCGTCTACCCAGCGGTACAGCGGAAGTGGCAGGGAGACGTAACGTCTCCGTTCCCTACTCAGGGAATGAGGGTTACATACGTAACCGAGACGTTCCCTTTCGTAGTCACTCCGAGTTACGTCGGATGACGGAGAATGGGGGTCCCCGTGTAATCACGCCACCTTCACAGCTGTCTTCCAGAGCCCTGCGAAAGTCTGAACCCCCTGTCGGGATACTGGCACTGACGAAGGAGCCTACTAAACACAGGAATACCAAGGTACACTGGGGAGCATATCTCAGAGGAAATATGCCGCAGCACGCCTACCCGTAGGGAGGACTTAAGAATACACATATGGCCGGAGGGGCTTCATATGGAAGAACACTGGAGTGACCAGCCCGTGGGGTGGCAACTTTCAACTCCAGGGGTGGCAAGGTGGCTTGCCGAGGGAAAGACACATGCTCAAGGAGGCTTACAGTGGACATACACATGTGGGGGTTACTCAGGAGGAACCATGCACACGGAGGCACCTAGCCGACGCACAGGCAATAGACACTGGCGCCAGCGTCAACAGTGCTGGAGGAACTCAGGGCTTCAGAGAGGAAGGCTCACCTGAGAAAAAATCGCACGTATCCAGTCCGTGGAGTGGAATGGCGAGCAAGCGAAGAGAACTGAGCGGGTCCAGTACTAGCTGGTTGAAGCGAGTACATGAGAGGACACTGGCTCCACTCGGAGATTGTAGAATCTGGCGAATGTGTTCGGTGTCGCCCAGCCTGCAGCTCTGCAGATGTCTGCCAGCGAGGCGCCATGCGCTAGAGCCCAAGAGGAAGCCACACTCCGGGTGGAGTGGGCTGTCACACCAAGGGGGCACGGTCGGCCTTGCTGTTGGTAAGCCAAAGCAATGGCGTCCACTATCCAGTGAGACAACCTCTGCTTTGAGAGAGCCTTTCCCTTCAGTCTCCGACCATAACAGACAAAGAGCTGGTCTGAGGTCCTGAAACACTGCGTCCTGTCTACGTAAGCACGGAGAGCACGTACTGGACAGAGCAGTGCCAAGGCTGGGTCTGCCTCCTCCGGGGGCAGCGCTTGCAGATTCACCACCTGGTCCCGGAAGGGAGTGGTGGGAACCTTGGGCACATATCCAGGCCAGGGTCTCAGGATCACGTGAGAGTAAGCCGGCCCGAATTCCAGGCACGCTTCGTCAACGGAGAATGCGTGCAGGTCCCCTACCCTCTTGAAGGAAGCCAATGCAACCAGGAGCGCTGTCTTCATTGACAGGAACTTAAGCTCCACTGAATGCAGAGGCTCAAAGGGAGCCCTCTGCAGGGCATTTAACACCACTGAGAGGTCCCAAGAGGGAACGAGAGGAGGGCGAGGAGGATTCAGTCTCCTCGCTCCTCTCAGGAACCTGACGATCAGGTCGTGCTTCCCCAGAGACTTACCTTCAACTGCTTCGTGATATGCGGCGATAGCGGCCACATACACCTTCAGGGTGGAGGGAGACAGCCTTCGCTCCAACCCATCTTGCAGGAAGGAAAGCACGACACTGATCAAGCATCTCCTGGGGTCTTCTCGGCGAGAAGAGCACCAGTTGACGAAGAGGTTCCACTTCAGCGCATAGACATGTCTAGTGGACGATGCTCTAGCGGAAGTGATGGTAGCCGCCACCGCTGGTGGCAGGGTACTCAAACCTGCCTCGTCCCGTCCAGGAGCCACACGTGGAGTCTCCAAAGATCGAGTCGAGGGTGCCAGAGGGTGCCCCGTCTCTGAGAAAGGAGGTCCTTCCTCAGAGGAATTGGCCAAGGAGGTGCTGTCGCGAGGAGTATGAGTTCGGAGAACCAGGTCCGGGTGGGCCAGTACGGCGCAACCAGAATGACCTGCTCCTCGTCCTCCTTGATCTTGCACAGGGTCCGTGCGAGAAGGCTCACTGGGGGAAACGCATATTTGCGTAGGCCCCGCGGCCAGCTGTGCGCCAGTGCATCCGTGCCGAGCGTACCCTCGGTCAGGGAGTAATACAGGGCGCAATGGGACGAGTCGTGGGAGGCAAACAGGTCTATCTGTGCGTCCCCTAACTGGTCCCAAATCAGCTGGACCGACTGGGGATGAAGTCGCCATTCGCCGGAGATGGGCCGAAACCGTGACAGCTCGTCGGCTGCAAAGTTCCGATCTCCCGGAATGTAGATAGCACGAAGGGACCTCAGGTGCTTCTGACTCCATAAGAGGAGGTGGCGTGCGAGTTGCGACATACTGCGGGAGCGTAGACCACCCTGACGGTTGATGTACGCTACAGTCGCGGTATTGTCTGAACGGACTAGTACGTGTTGACCCTCGAGCAACGTGCGAAAACGGTGCAGGGCAAGGCGTACTGCCAGCAACTCGAGGCAATTGACATGCAGACGGCGCTGGGGTCCTGTCCAGGAGCCCGCGGCTGCATGTCCATTGCACATGGCGCCCCAGCCCGTGGAAGAGGCATCTGTGGAGACAACAACATGCCTGGAAACTCATTCTAGGGGAACTCTGGCCCGTAGAAAACTGAGGTTCCTCCACTGGGGTGAAGGTCTGACGGCAGGTCGGAGTCACTGGGACTCGGAGCGTGCCATGATGCCATGCCCACCTCGGGACTCGATCACGAAGCCACAGCTGAAGCGGTCTCATATGAAGCAATCCGAGCGGCGTTGCCACGGCTGCAGATGCCCTATGCCCCAGGAGCCTCTGAAACAATTTCAGTGGGACCGCACTCTTGCCATCGAACTGTCGAAGACAAGCCAGCAGTGAGTGTGCGCGCTTGCTCGTAAGCTGCGCGGACATGGCGACCGAGTCGATCTCCATACCGAGAAAAGAGATCCTCTGTACGGGGCAGAGTTTGCTCTTCTCCCAGTTGACCCAAAGGCCCAGACGGGCTAGGTGCCGGAGCACTAGGTCTCTGTGCTCGCAAACCTGATCCCGAGAGTGTGCTAATATTAGCCAGTCGTCGAGATAATTCAGGATGCGAACCCCGTGTTCGCGTAGGGGAACAAGGGCTGCCTCGACGACCTTCGTAAAGACGCGAGGAGACAGAGCCAACCCGAATGGGAGAACCGCGTACTGGTATGCCTGCCCCTCGAAAGCAAACCGGAGAAACGGTCTGTGTCGAGGTAAAATGGAGACATGAAAGTAGGCGTCCTTCAGGTCTATCGCTGCAAACCAATCCTGTGGCTGTACGCATTCGAAAATGCGTTTGGCTGTGAGCATCTTGAACGGCAGCCTGTGAAGGGAGCGGTTCAAGACGCGCAGGTCCATGATCGGCCGTAACCCACCGGTTTTCTTGGGGACAATGAAGTACGGGCTGTAAAACCCCGACTTCATCTCGGCTGGAGGGACAGTCTCGATTGCACCCTTCGCCAGCAGGGTAGCAACCTCCGCTCTCATGATGGGGGCATTGCCACCGACCATAGTGAAGCGAACTCCCCTGAAGTGGGGAGGAGACCGTGCGAACTGAATCGCATAGCCGAGTCTGATAGTTTGGGCGACCCAGCGGGACAGGCTGGGGAGCTCTAACCAAGCTGCCAGAAACCAGCGGGGTCATGCGAACCACAGGCGTCCCCCCGGAGGGGCAGCGAAGCGGAGTGACCGGCCCAGGCGTGGGTGGCATAGCGGCCCAGGGCGGGGGCGCGGTCGAGCTCCGCGTCCTGACAGAGGAGACCAGGGAAGGACCAGCGTTCCACGGGGGTCTGCTCTGCCAGGGGTCTGGCGACAGAGGGGGACGAGAGTGGTGAGGTCCGAAGACAGCACTCACTGACATCCGCACCCTCTGGAACAGAGGGGGACGGGAGTGGCGAGGCCCGGAGGCGGCGCACACTGCGGTCCGAGAACTCTGTGACAGAGGGGGATGAGAGCGGCAAGGCCCGGGGGCGTTGCGCACTGTCATCTGGCTCTGTGTGCTCAGTGATAGGTGTATCGGTTCTTTCTTTGACCATGAAAGGGTACTGCCCACCCGTGGGTGAGCAGCGGGAGAACAAAAGATTCTCCCCCGGCCCTCCGCTGGGGGAAGGAGGGGGCCTGCAACCACCTCCTGGGGAAAAACCGACACCATCACTGAGCAGCCCGTCTCAGGAGCGCCGCTTAGCCTGGCGTTTAGAGGGGCGCGGGGCTGGAGAGGGCTGAGGCGCCTTCCTGCGGCCTCCTCCACGACGCGGCCCGGGTGAAGGCTGCTGCTGGGGCCGTGCGGGAGGGGAGGGAGCTACAGGAGGGTGCCCAGCGGGCCGTCGGGGCAGAATATGTTTAATAGCCTCAGACTGCTTCTGTGCGGTTGAGAACTGCTGGGCAAAGTCCTCAACCGCTCCGCCGAAGAGGCCGGCCTGGGATATGGGGGCGTCGAGCAGACGAGTGCGCTCAGCGTCCCGCATATCAGCCTGGTTCAGCCACAAGTGACGCTCCTGGACCACAGAGGTGGCCATCACCTGACCCAGGGAGCGTGAGGCCACTTTCGTCGCTCGGAGAGCGAGGTCAGTGGCGGCACGCAGCTCATCAAAGAGCCCCGGCTCAGTCCCCGCCTCGTGCATATCTCTGAGCAGCTGGGCCTGGTAGACCTGCAAGGTGCTCATCGCATGCAGAGCGGCGGCCGCCTGTCCTGCAGCTCTGTGAGATCTCGCCACGAGGGTGGACGAGAATCTACAGGCCTTGGACGGGTGCTTAGGAGTACCACGAGATGAAGCACTCTGAGGACATAGTTGCATTGCAACAGAGCGTTCAACCGGGGGAATCCCAGTGTACCCATGGGCGGCCACCCCATCGAGGTCCAAGGCGGAGAAAGCTGACGAATGTACACGGGAGGTCAAGGGAGCCTTCCATGACTTCGCCAGCTCCTCATGCACTTCCGGGAAGAATGGCATTGGGGTTGGCTGTGGCCGTGAGGCGGCAGCCGCACCCAAAAACCAATCATCCAACCGCGAGCGCTCAGGGCAGGGCGGAGGGTTCCACTCAAGCCCGATGCTCGCGGCGGCCCGGGAGAGCATGGCCGCCTTGTGATGCCGCGATCGACATCGAGTCCTCCTCTGGAGCGCCGAATGAAACACGCGGGGCATCAGAAGATGAATCCGGTAAATTCACCGCAGCACTCGCGGGTTGCAATGGCCATGTTCAATCACTTGCAATGGCCAAGTGCTGCGATGGCCATGTTCCCACAGAAGGAACATGAGTCATCCACAAGCGCTGCTTTAGCGTGCTCTAAGCCCAAACACGCAAAGCAGCGATTGTGCCCATCAAAGGAAGACAGGAATCGACCGCACCCAGAAGAACACGGGCGAGACATATTTAAAAAGACGTGCCACGTGCAGCTCTTTTAGAGAGAAAAACTCAGCGATGCTGAGGCGACCAGGGAGAAACACATCAGCTGGCAGATTACTGCTCAGATCGCAGGCAATGTGAAACTCGCTGGGTACCGCCGTCACACCAACACCGAAGAGTTCGCTCGTCTCGAAGAAGATGATGTCACTGACACTCAGGATTTGGCTTGTGGAGTGAAGAGAAGTTTCTTGGCTCCGAAGCGAAAACATGATCTGCCTTTGCCGGCGTCTCTCCTTTTATACCCACGCGGTGGGGCGGAGATACGCTATGCAAATTCCGCAGACCCATGGCATTTCATCACCATTGGCTCGTTTTATAATACACGAAGATGATTGGCTTTCTAGGCGAAACCCCCATTCTCCGTCATCCGACGTAACTCGGAGTGACTACGAAAGGGAACTACATGTATATTTATGCTTCGTTATAACAAAGTAAATGTGTTTATGTAAATATATACATTTTTATAGTATATATACATTATTATATAAACAATTATATATTTAAAGAAATATATTCCTTAAATAAATAAAAAATAAACCAAGAAATTCAATTGCACTACTGTCTTTGTTTGAGCTGAATACAGTTCTGGATATTACTTATATGATTCCTTTTGCTATACCCGAGAAACCTGCAAATCATAAAATATTATTTGAATTATAAGAATATTAAGTTCAAGAATTCAATTCAATTACTATTACAATTCTTGCAGCCTCAAAGTGGTTTCCTGGCTGAACAGGTAAAACTTTGTAAAAAGGTCCCATTAGTTAACACCCTATTATTTTTCAATGTTAGTTCATATTAACTAGTGTAGTTAGCTAATGTCAGAACATAGAACCTTTATGTACAGTGTAACCAACTAATAATAGGCATCCCAAACTATATAAATAAAACGCACACATTTACCTGTGCAGTCTGCAAGAACTACAACAGACTTTTAATTGTTGTAATTTCTTCCTATAGTTCAAAGGTCAAGATGAAGATCCATGGCAGTGCATAAGCACCTCATGGAGTTCAACAGCACGATTTATCTTCCTACTGGAGCGAATAGTCCCGAGGCCTCCAGAGTCTCACTGCTACACTCTCTATCTTTCTGTCCATACATTTGTTTGCCTGCTCACTTGCCCTGCAGTCTATCATTGACACTGGTGAATGATAGTTCGCTTGTTTTGTCAATGGCACAGTTTGCTCTAAAACTGGAAGGTCAAACAAAGGTGATTGGGTCATGAAGGAAGGCAGCTTTCAGAGAGTTTAAAAAGAGCCCTGTCTATTTTAATCTCTTGAGTGGACAAGGAACTACTCACATCTCAGATCATTTTCCTCCAGCCGGTATGTAGATGTGGAACTTGACCTGTTAGGGGTCTGGTGGACCAGGGTAAAGTGTGCATGGCTGCCCCTGTTCTACCAGTAATCTATTTCTGAACCGGTTTGTCCTCTGCACTTGTTCAATCATTTCCTGATTGATTCTGATCTTGATCAATCTTTGGAAAGACAGATGGGCCCTGCTCCACTCTTTAGTCTATACTCTGCCACCACACACACAGACACACACACACTACAGCCCCTGATCTATACTGTCGCTTCCTTTATGGCTGAAGGCAAATGAGGCAAAGGGTCAAGATAGGAGGCATTTATCGATGTAGCACTCCTGTTATACACACACACACACACACACACACACACACACACACACACACACACACACACACACACACACACACACACACACACACACACACACACACACAATAGGAATGAGAATTTGTTCAGTTCAGTAAAGTGTGGGATATATATAAACAATCTCCCATTCACATACTTATTTTCCTATGAAGTACAAAAGGATAAAATGTATTTTTATGTACAATAATCATGCAGATTAATAAAAAAAATAAGGATTAAAATAATATAATTCTGTCATAAATACTATGCAATATCAAGCAGTATGACAAGCAGTTTTTGTATTTATAATCACACATACAGAGTCAAATATATAGAATGTTCTTTTTTCTTTAGTTTTCTTTCTTTTTTTTCATTGGTGCCACTTTGAGAAAAAAATTGCTGGACTGATTGCTGGAATTTAGTGCTGTGTTGGCAGCAATGTCTCTGGGTAAGGAGAATAAATCATTATAATGCAGGTTTATAATAGTAATAAAAATATGGAATCAAACCTGAGACAAGCCATTTGGCCAACAAGGACCCATGAGAGAACAAACCATATCAATTAAATAAATCACTAAATGTTTCTTGATTAATTACTTATCTCTACATTGTCCATTAGGGATGGTGTGAAAGAGCGTGCATGCTGAAATATAGTGAACTTTAAACTATTATCTGTTCTTGCTTATTTTATAATATGAAAACGAGAATGCCTAAATATAACAAACCAGCAGCTTGTGTCATAGATCATGGTTTAAAAACTCTTGCATTTGTGAAGGTGGAAGGGTGAGATGTCTACCAATGTGAGATTTTATGTCTGGAACAGGTGTGATCCAGCAACAGCTTTCTGTATACTTTCAGAGGCTGTAAATCCCTTGATAGGAAAAAGAGGGGAAAAGAGAGAGACAGAAAGACTCTCCCCCATCTCTCCACGGATGACAAGAGAAGTGGAAATCCCTTCCACTCAAACTAAGAACCGGATGAGAACCAGATCAGGAAGGACCACTGAAGACCAAAGCCTTGGGATTCAAACCAGCAAACCCCCAGACCCCAAAAAAGACCTGTCAATCACACTCAAAGCACTAAAGAGATGATAGATGTGTGCGTGTTGTGTTGCAGTGATAAGATAGGGAAGTCTAGAGATGGCATTGGAGAAGGCATGTTATGAAATAATGGGAGTATTGGATGGGGAACCCTAAAATAGCTTGTAAAAAGATCCATCAGACTTTTCTCACCAGTTTAGTGGGAGAGAAAGAAACGCACAGTGTAATGGAGAGAGAGGGATCTGTATGAAAGAGGAAAAGTTGAAAGCTTGTTTGTTAAACTCAATTCCAAAACAATCAATCAATCAATCAATCAATCAATCAATCAATCAATCAATCAATCAATCAATAATGTTGTGGGAGGTTACTCACAGACCTACAAACCCCAGAGTTGGACATATTATTAGTACTACTCAAGGCCTTAGTGACAATACACTGTGTGTTTGACACACAAATATCTATGTGTAGATAGAAGAGAGGATGAATAAATGATAAGGGCAGAAATCACACAGTGTGTTAAGCAAACCAAATGGAGGGAGAGAAAGAGCGAGCCAAAAAGAGAGATTTTATTAAAAATCTCAAGAATTAACTGAATGTTTTACATTTTTGACAGTGGACATTTTTAATTATATATATTTTTTGTCTAAAATTACTGTATATGTAGTTGGTGTATCAGAATGGTTGAAGTTGTTACAAAGGCTATGTTTTAGTGTCTGTAAGGTTTTGAGTCAAAAGACCAATTACAGAAATGCATATTTTCAAATGTTGTGTATGTTGGTTTAACTTTTTACTGTAAAGTAATTTACATGAATACTAAAATTGTAATGTTATCAAATTTCTGTAATGTGTTGAGTAAACAACAACAAACTGGAAATTAATACAGACAGACAGACAGACAGACAGACATACAGACTTTCTTCAAAAACATTGTAAGAAGTCGTTTGTCGTTTCCTGTAGTTAAGAGTTTTCAAGCCCATGTCACTTTATTCTTTATGTTTTTCTTTTTAAATCACATAATCAGTTAATTAATCAAAATGTAATTTATTTAAAAATGTAATTGTAAGTTGTAAAATCTGGTAAATGTGGCAAACGATCACACTGTGCACTCATATGCAAACAAAAATAACAAACATTTAGTTAAGTGCTAATACGTTAAATATTCAGAAAATTAAATGTTTTGCTGATTAAAAATATTTTCTGTCTTTTCTTTCTTTCTCTTTCCATTCCCTAGGTGGCAGTTAGTGCATTTCTCATGTGTTGACAGACATGCAATAGCCAGAGGCTTTAGAGAGCTCTGAAATGCCACTAGTGGTTTCCCACTTACCACAATGAAAAATTAATCGGTCAGGCGGGCCACTTCTCTTATGTATGTGTGTGTTTTTGCCTCCTTTTTTTCAATAAGAGTTTCCTGTGATATTTGTTTCTCTTGTAGGCTATGTGTCATGTGTTCAAATCTATAGTCCATGTGAGTATTTTGATGAAATCTGTTGTAAAGCATCAGCAATTTAAGTAAACTCATTTTTAATGTCACGGGCAGCAACATCATGAGATCTCATTAATATCAGCCACAGCTAGTGAGCAAAAGGACGCTACCTGTCAGAACTCAATTCAACTGTCCTCCACTTCTGACAGGCTGTGAATGTCTAGGGCGACCACTTTGGGCCATTAGACTGCTATCACAAGCACTGGGGTGGGGATGTCCTGCAAGAATGTTCTGGACACGGTGTTCCCTTGAGATTTGCCACTCTTGCACTTTTTTCCTTAGTGTTTTCCTCCATTTTCAACTACTACCTTTCACTGTTCTTTTTTTTTCCAACTACTACTTTTTACTGTTCACATTTATGCTGGTTATGTTTGGGACCAATCTAAAAGGGTGTTTTTTTTAAGGACAAGGAGCAGAGGGTTTATCTGAAATATAGCTTCTTTACTAGAATGACACAGTCCTGACTGCACATTAAACTACACACTTCCACAACGTGTTTACATGCACCTTACACCGACATGTATAATGTACCGACATTCTGCTCTCATTTTTTCCTCTCATTTGCTCATACATAAATGCACACCCCTATTCCATGGCATTCCTGGCCCCCCTCATACGTCACTGAGGTCCCACTTGAATGGCACTTCCTTCATCAGAAAAGACGGGTGCAGCCTATTGAAATACTTACTATCAATTATTTAACCTCTCTCTCTCCCTCTCTTCAATAACCAGGTTGGCTTTGACTTTGATGGCCATTGCGTCCAAGTCGAGGGCCACCTCGCTTAACATCACCCCTCCTTCCCCTTTCTCTTCCACATTTTCATTCACCCATCTCGCTGCCACTCCACTGCAAAAAAAAAAAAAAAAAAAAAAAAAAGGCACACTGTCAAATGCTTAAAATATGGCAAGTGGTCAAAGTCCAGAACGTCTTACTTCATGTCCTCATCTACACTTGTAGCGGTCATGAATTTTTCACAGAGATTTTCCAAGACCTTGTGTTACCTCGCTGTGATGTTGTACCCTTTCAAAACATGAGGACAAAATTAAAACCTTTTTGTTAAACTGAAGTAAAAAATATGAGGAAAAACACAACTTTAAATAAAAAATGTGTAAAAAAAATACATTCTCATGACTATTCAATTCTTCAAAACTCCATTTTTTGGACACGTGGTATATTATACAACTTGAAAACTTTACAACCTGCCTGTATTTAACATGAAAAAGCTAACAACAGGTTTATTAACTAAAACTATACTATATAAAACAATTAATATATATATGTATATATATATATATATATATATATATATATATATATATATATATATATATATATATATATATATATATATTTGTTGCTGAAAATAAGATACATTTTAACTTTATATTTTAAGAATATAAAAACTTAAACTTATTTTATTTCAGCCTATTTCTTATTTTCATTTACTTGATGTACTATATCTCAGCTAGAAACTCAAACTAAAATTGAAATAAAAATGAATATAAAATATATAGACATTTAAAATAGCATAACTATTGAAAATGAAATGACAAAAACAAAACAAAATTACCAAAAATGTAACATTTAAATGAAAAGAGAAAAATAACACTAGTTTATCAATAACACTGAGAAATATAAAAATAAAAAAGGAAAGAAAAAATTAAAAAATAACCAAAGAAATTATATCAGTTGTGCAGACACATTGAAAAAAAAAAAAAACTACATTCATAATATTATAACTCTGAAACTGTTTGCAAAAGTGCTACAACTGTTTGGTGATTTTTCCCCTATGTGTTTTGAGACATCTTATACAATTTACACACACACGCGCTCAGGCTTATAGAAATCCAGGGGAGCAGCATGATAGCCCCTACTGGTTAATAATGTCACCAGCTGATCCTGTCCTGTGTCCACTATAGTCTAGCTCAAATCCCTCCGTGTGTGTGTGTGTGTGTGTGTGTGTGTGTGTGTGCACCATAATAAGTCTACTAGCTCATTCTCTGAACAATACATTCGAGAGGCAATACAGGACGTGATGCAAGGAGTAAGCTGAGAAACAGAACAAATTAAAATGTATCAATAAAACAGGAAAAACAGAATCATTCATTAGAGGCGACTTCCAACAGAAAGTCTTGTCACTGACTCCACACAGCTTTCCCTCTATCCCAGACATGCTTGAAATCCTTTTAGCAAGCCAAGACAGCATGCTCTTGTTATTTGGATATAATCTTCTGCTTCTACAGGCATGTTTGTGTGTGTTTAGAAGCATGATGGAGGGGAAGACCTCAAAGCTTAATCCTGTGATGTACATATTTCCTCCTGAAGGTTTTTAGGCCCATGAGCGGCAACTGAGAAATCATGTGAAATTTGAATTTCAGGACATCTAAAAAGATTTATTCGGGTGTGCTTTAAACCTAAAAAAAAACTTATTTTAAAGTCCTATTATGCATTCAGATGTGGGAATCAAAATAAAATACTACATGACTCTCTCTCTCTCTCTCTCTCTCTCTCTGTGTGTGTGTGTGTGTGTGTGTGTGTGTGTGTGTGTGTGTGTGTGTGTGTGTGTGTGTGTGTGTGTGTGTGTGTGTGTGTGTGTACAATGAGACATTTTAATGGATGTTTTGTCTGTAAAAACATGACACAATATCTTGATGTGGGTTAATTTTAATGTGATATGAAGTTCAAATTGAAACATCTTATGTCTTCTATTCATCTTTTATTTTTGCAACTTTTTATTTTACGCAACAATTTTCATAAAATCCATCATAAAATTTTTTAAAACTATCTAAACAAATAGTTAAATAAACATAAACCACTTCAATATTTCTTCTTTTTTTATAATTACATAACATATACATAATTTTCACCACAAATAACAATTAACTATATGGTTCAAGCGTTTAGAGCTCAGTATGATTTTGTTGTTGTTGTTGTTGTTTGAAAGACATTAGTACTTTTATTCAGCAAGAATGCATTTAACTAATCAAAAAGGAAAGTAAATACATTTAGAATGTTACAAAATATTTATTTTAAATAAATGTAAATAAATGTAAATACATTTTCGATTCATCAAAGAATCCTGAAGAAAAAAATGCATCACAGTTTTCACAAAAAATATTGAGCAGCACAATTGTTTTCAATATTTATATTAATTAGACATTTTTCTTGAGCACCAAATCAGAATATTAGAATGATTTCTGAAGTATCATGTGACACCGAAGACTGAGTAATGACTACTGAAAATTATCCATTAAACTTCTGAACGGTAGTGTAATAAATAATAAATAAATAGAAAATAATAGAATATAATTGTTTTTTTTATTTTGGAGTTAGTGTGAGGAAAACATTTTTATTGTCCTCCAGTAATGTATATACTGTGCACTCTATGTATACAAGTGTAAAGGTCCACAGGGCCAAATGTGCCCAACTGTAAATTGCTCTTCGAGAGACAGTGTGTGAGATTTTATACCAGATGGTAATTTCAGACACTGTACAGCAACTAGTTCTCTTCCCCTCTCCTTCAATCTGAGTGTGTGAGTGGCAAGAGGATCAGAAGGGGCTAATGTAGAGGGACAGCGATGGCATTCCGAGTCTGCCCGGTGTCAGAGAGAATTAGCCCACAGTCACACAAACACTCTGACATGAACACACACTCACAGAGCCAATACATGCTCACTCGGCCACGCGCAAATGAGCCTGTCACTCCACGCAGGTCAAAGGTCAAGAGGAATTCTCTCCACTTCTTCCTCTCCCTCATCATCCCCTGCAGTGGGATTTATTTCTCGTTCATCACACTATGCTTCAATGCACCATCATTAAACACATTTTATCTCCCTGAGGTGACATTATGAGCGTACCTTAATTCTCACAGCTTTCCAATGTGATTGTTTATATGCATATGTTCTTTGTGTGTGCCTATTCTTTTCATAATCACCTGACCCCAGATAATCCGTCATAAACAGCTGATCAAAGTTGTTGTTCATTCCAGTCAGCTAGTGCTCATTGTGCCTAATGGGCGACTTGAAGTGAACTAAGAGTTTGACAAAGAGGATGTGGAGTCAGATCTCCAAGTTAGTTTGTCTCAGGCCTCATTGGACATCTCAGCGTTTTGTTTCTCTAGTCAGCAGGTCCAACTTGATGGGTTGAGTTTGTAGAGCTGTTGTTTTTAATTTTGCCTTCGTTAGGCCTTGTGTTAATTACTAATCTCATGGTCCACAGCCGTGCGCTTGGTCTCCTCTCTCTAATGAGACGGAAATGAGACAAACAGCTGGGATTTATGGCTCGCTGGATGCTCACGCCATGAGAAAACTCTTGTACGCGCAGGACAGAAAAACAAACAATCCCATATATATACGAATTGCATGTTGTGATTAACTATGCACAAATAGACGTTAACGCGATAAGACTGTCCGTATGCAAATTAAAAAACGCACAAACCAAATTATTTGTGTGAAAGAAACCTAAGCAGATTAATACACAGCTGCATGAAGACACACAAGAGTGCTTACAGAGCAAAACCCACCCAAGGGCCTGGCAGACGCACCCTCAGCCAACATCGAACAGGAGTCCTCCTCTCGTTTCGGCCCCCTCCCTCACTCACTCTTTCTATCAGCCTCAGGGGAACTCCACAATTAATGACCATGCTGATGACCGTCTCAGCGGGTGTGTGTGCGAAGGGGGTTGGGGTGCGGTCAAATGGTGTGTGTGCGTGTATGTGAGTGTGAATCGCTGAGGGAGGCAGCTCATGGCTCAGGTGATCGGGAGGCATGTCTCGGTGGGCTGTGGATAAAGACCCGACGCAGCGCTTTCAGGCCCGTGCTTCAGCACAAAGGGAGCTGTGTTGGCCTTCGCCATCAGCAGCTTTAACTGCAGCTCCAGACCCACAAACCTGCCCGGCACCGTGGACCTCTCCTGCGGCCTGTACGCTGGACCAGGGCACCGCAAACCACATGGCAACACTGTAGGCACTGTTTTTGCCTGGTATTATGATCGGTTATGTGATCAGTTCTGGCACATCAGCATTTAAACCTGGTAGTAACATCTCAGATGTGTCTCATGTGGCCACTTGTGATCATATTTTGAAGGAAGGATATAAGGGAATAATAAAATGATATAATATAATATAACATAATATAATATAATATAATATAATATAATATAATATAATATAATATAATATAATATAATATAATATAATATAATATAATATAATATAATATAATATAATATAATATGATGTTCAGATACTTGTGGAGTACCTGCATTTGCTTTGCTTTGCATTTGGTTTAGTTTAGTTTAGTTTAGTTTAGTTTAGTTTAGTTTAGTTTAGTTTAGTTTAGTTTAGTTTAGTTTAGTTTAGTTTAGTTTAGTTTAGTGAACTCTCTTTAAACATACTTTTCACACTCACTATTTAATTTTAAGGCAAAAAAAACAACTACTTGGTGTATTCTGGTGGAAATTACAATCTGGTATAAAATCTCACACACTCAAAGAGTATTTTACAGGGTGTTTCTTCAACTATGTTTTTTCCCCACCATAAAATATCTTAAAACAATACTTTTCACACTCCAAAGTTTATTTGGTTTGCCTACTAACAACTTCCATACTGTACATTGTGGACATACAGTATTTGCATCACAACGAATTCTTGTTATTTATTCTTAGAATTTTTCTCATTAGTCAAAACATTTCTACCTCATCTCAAGTTGTGTATTGTATTTAATAGTAGGTCTATATTATATATTGTGACAAAAACATCAAATATTTGTTTTATATATCACAGTCACAGACTGCACCAATACTTCAAACCAGTAGCCAGCCATGCAGATTTGCTTGCACCAGCACCACGGACAGCACCTGTATGCATAACCTCTGCTTAAAACCATAAACTGCACTGCGTCTGCCTGCAATCATTGACCTGTCCATCAGTCACTCTGCAGTAGTGTTGCTCCTCTGAAGAAGGAAGATGTGTTTTTAACTCCTAGGGGGTTTGTTGATTGTATGATGAAGGGAAGAAAGACCGTCAACACAGTTCAAACAAACTGCTTGCGTCTAATTGGCCTCAGGCCTTCTGGTTTGTCTTTGCCTTTACTATCCTCTCTTAAGACAAGTCAAAGAGATCTCCTTACTTTTATCAGGTGTTATCAAAGAATTCATGGACTTCAGCACTTTACACCTTTGATTACATGAGTATAAGTGTGTGCGCTTGTTTGTTTCCCTCCTACAGTGTGATGAGTGGATGTGTATTCAGCTAAATAACCTTGCTGACACAAGGTCTGTCCAGAGAGAGTGAAATGCATTCAGAAGAGGCTACCACAGACCACAGTTAATGAGACAGGTGTACTCGGAGGATGGATCGAGTTTAAAATATTACCACCTTACCACGTCCTGATCCATACCCCTCCATCCAACCCAATCTACCCATTTGCAGCTATTCTCACCTGTTTCTTACCAAACAGAATATGTTAGAGAACCAACATGAAAATACCCGACCACTACATTCATTATTACAAACGGAGGTTTATTGAATAGTAATACTCATGTTTCCTCATAATGCTGATCCCAAGTGTCACTCTGGCAATCGTACAGACGCACACACAGTGTTAATTTTTCTGTGAATCTCTGAGGCGCTCCAGAGCTTCTTGTCCTCTGGCTGTTTCTACAGAGATGACAAGAAGTGACAAACAGACAAAAAGAGAGGTGTGAAGAGTCAGATATATAGTATAATATAATGTAAGAATTATTATTATTTAAAGAAATTAATTTTCAGCAAGGATGCGTTAAATTGATCAAAAATGACATTAACGACTTTTACTCTTTCAAATACATACTGTTCTTTTCAAAGTTCTTTTCATCAAGGAATCATGAAAAAAGTATCACAGTCTCCATAAATTTATTAAGCTGCACACCTGTTTTCTAGTTTTCAAAATTGATAATAAGAAGAAATGTTTCTTGAGCAGCATATTAGAATGATTTCTGAATGCTGATGCTAAAAATTCACCTTTGCCAGCTATATATATATTAAATTGTAAAGATATTTCACAGCATTTCTGTTTTTTACTGTGTTTTGATAATACATGCAGCCTTGGTGAGCATAAGAGACTTCTTTCAAAAATGATTACAAAAAACCTTTGCAACCCCAAACATTTGAGCAGTGGTGTAGTTATAAAAAATATCCTAAATATATTATTTAAAAATATTTATATTTTTATTGAATATTGATGGATAAACATAATTTGTGTAAAGAGAAATGTTAAATGGGAAAATGTGTCATGCAAATATTTTTATGTTAAAACTACCATTTAAGTATATAGTTATTCATAACTACTTAAGCTATTTTTTATTTAAAGCTACAATATGTCATTTTTTCACTAACTTACAATAACAAAGGCATAGATTGATGACGCAGTGATAAGCGGAATCATGGAACTTGCCATCATGCTGATGGATCTAATAATGTTTATGAATGAGTGAATATATTCATGTTTTTTAACATGACTGTGGTATGAAGCAGGTTGTGATTGCTAATAAGAGACAGATATCAGCATCACACGTGAGTCCCGCTGATGTAACGGAATGTGGACATTTAATTCTACCGAACTAACTTACCCTCAAGTACTGAATTACTACTCACACAGGTCCGTTTATTTGACGCATTAAACTTGTGAGGTAACGCAGCGCTGTTTCACTTGGTCTAATGTTACACTGTCATACTAAACAGCATTTGAGCGTGTTGAAAGTTATAATGTTATTCTATGTGTTAGTTTGTTGGCTCATAGTATATATATGAGACTAGCAGTAAGCCAGATCAACATTAGAATAACATACTGATCATATTCTAACATTTCATCATGTTGAGATATATAACATTGATTTGTTTTATGTAAATTTGCTCACCTGTCTAATAAAGTACAAGAGCGGCATCATGTCGTGAAGCTCTGTCAAATCAAAGTTTGCTGTGAAGCTCTCGGCATCTCGAAAACGCCACACTGATATTGATCCTCGTTTTATTTCTCCTTTTGTCCCAAAGTCTGCTTGCCATGATCCATAATGTTTGAACGAAACAACAACAGCGTGTCACTAAACATTAATGTAGTTGTTCACATCTGTCGCCATGGTTACTATGGCAGTGCAAGCGTAAACATGGGATAGCGCGGATATTACGTCATTGACAGGCAACAAGTGACGAGCACTATTTAAAATTGTGTATTTCTCTGAATTTACAAATTCTTGGAAACATTTAGGATAATGTAAGTACACAATTGAAAGAAATATATAACACTATGTAAGTGGTTTTTGGATATTTTGATACAATTCTTACATATTGTACCTTTAATCACTTTTAAATACTTTTGCCATCTCAAAACTTCTTAAGTATTTTAAAAGAACATATTCTGCTTTCCTAAACAAATCTCCAGGCAAAGTGAGCTAACTCTGCACATCCTTTGCAACAAATCCACCCCAGCGCATACAAACAGGCTGTGGTGGTGTTTGTTCTTACTTGTTTTGGAGAAAATCAAATTCAGGCTGCATTTAGCCCATGCATTGTACCCTATATGTGTGGAAAAAAGAAATTCAGAACAGAAGAATCTTATTTTAGGGAGCCCTTTCCTCTCTTCGGTCCCTTCAGTGCACAGATATGAATGAAATATTTGGCCTCAGACTCATAAAGTGGCTTATATATTCATTTCTATACTGACATGATTTACGAACTTCTATCAGCACTGATATATTGCGGGTTCTGGCTGATGACACTGTGATGCTATCATTGACATTCACTGTGAGAAAAAAAAAAAAAGAAAAAATGTAGAAAAATGGAAACGGTAATGGTAATTTTCTGCCAGGACATTATCCGTTAAGTTAACAGACATTTCCTTTAACCCTAAAACACAACATAATGCAAGGCATAATTCAAAATAAGGCTATAAAACACCTGTGAAAAATCAATAGAGCAAATTCCACACAATACATTGTGCCCTGTTTTTATGGAGAATTTTCTTGTTGTCTTACTCCATCACACATAAAAAAGCTAAACAAGACAGAAAGAATGTAATGCAGTGATTTGCAAATAAAGCACTGCATGTCACTTCAAGAGCTTTCAAAAGATACTAAATAGACAGATTGACTGGTGTCAGGAGTTATAGACAAAAATATCTGGCATCTCTGAAACTAATTCAGATACTGTTTTTTTCTAAAGTGACTTAATCAAATACCATGTTTATCTTAAAGTGGTCCTAGTATGCCCTTTTACGAATTCTTGATTTTGTTTTTGGGGTGTACTCCAATATGTTTTCATGCTTGATTGTTAAAAAAAACACATTATTTTTCAAATAATTTACATTATTACAGCTGCTCTCTATCTCCAGGCTGGTTGAACGCTTCGTTTTCTATGAAGCCCCTCCTTCCGGCCCAGTGTGTTGTGATTGGCAGAGCTTAGCGCATGTCCAGGAAATGTCACGCCCCTTCATAAGCGCGAGCTCTACTCAGATGTAAATATTAACGATGGCGTCAATTTCAAACCATTTCGAGCCCAATAATTCAGACCCTGACAATGTTAACGAACAAGAGGCTTGTGCAGAACGAATTTCAAGCACAGCCTTTGCAAGCACTGATTTCACAGGACGTTTCAGAGTGGAATGGTTTTTTGTTGTTGTAATTTTCTTATAGATACGATGTTATCCACCATTTAATCATATTTGTCAGAAAACTATGGTAATACAAACAGTAATTGATCACATAATCATGGATAATTTTCAAGGGGCGGTGAACGGTCTTAAAGCAATATCTTACAAAAGCTACAGTAAACACTACATCTATACTGTAATGTTAGTTAGCAGGCTAGCAGAGGCAAAGATTTGCCCTTCATTACATCATGGCTATCATAGTAATGACAAAAAGCTTATAATTGGAACTGTTAATAGAAAACACAACTACAAATAATAAGACATACTTACAAGTTGTGATCCATAAACAACTGATTGTCCCGACAAAATGGGAATGGCTATGTCCTTTAGGTGAAGCTTTTGTGCATAGCCTGCACTGTACTCTGTCTGCTGTTCTCTGTAAAATGTGCAGCAGACAGAAAAACGTTGAGGTTATAATGTTCAAACAGTGTTAAAAATAAATTAACCCCTCTAAGTTCGTCAGCCTTATGACAAACTTTTTCCAGGGTTGAAAAAAACAGTGACAACACTCTTCGTCTTCTCTAGCGCAGCTCAACAAGGCCTCGCCAACATTTTCACATATTCCGTGGGCGGGGATTATTTAAATGAGGAACACTATGACTTCATAAGATCCGAGAAAAGTGTGTTGTAGTCCAATCGAGCCGTTCATTGTAGTTCTTGAAAGTGGTTTCTGGTAAATAAAATCTCCATTTGGAGTGGACTTTGGGCTTTGTAACCTTGCAGATCTTTTATATGCTCAAACAGCAACATTAAACACTAACTAAAGTTGAAAAAGTGAAAAAGCATAATAGGACACCCTTTAATAATGGATCACAAAAATAACCATAATTAGTTATAGTGATTATTGTCTCTGTCATCCATAGTTACAAGGATTGTGAACTTTCTGTCAGGGATAATTATAGCTTATAAGCATAATGAATGCTTGTGGATTGTTCTGTGTTACTATTTATATGGACAGCTATTCTTGCTGACAGGCACTTTTCTATCAAATGTTTTATGATGAGTTAAATATGTTTACATATGCTTGCCTCAGGGGCATTATCTGACTGAGCAAATGGATTTTTGAGGACAAAGGTTGAATTGCTGCGTCAGCTTATGCCTGGTGGCTTGTATGGGGTGGAACAACGCATTGATTGATTTTTATGATTTTTTTTTCAAGTAAGTTAATTAACTTGTTCATATAACAACATACCAGTACATATACATATATTGCCTATATAAATATTTATTTACCCATTATTTAAATACTCTCGAAAATGAAAATATTATTACGAACATCATACATCATCATCATACATCATCTGTCCACTAGCACAACCTTTGACCCTGTGACCCTGTGACATGATTTCCTCTGACCTTCCATTCACCTCAGTGAACAGACATAACACGGAGCACAAGACAGTTATGTCACAGTACCAGAGAACACGGCCAAGATTTAAATACACACAAAACCCACTTTACACATGTCAATTCAAGTTTATTATAACAAGAGAGTGAAAGCCATGCAGAAAAAAAAGAGGGTAGAAATGAAGGACAGGTACAGAAAAGGAAGGAATAAATAATTCACAAAACGACCACTGTGATTCAGTCTCTTTCCATTTCATTCTCTTGGCAGAAAGAGAAAGAAAGAGAGAGAGAGAGAGAGAGAGAGAGAGAGAGAGAGAGAGAGAGAGAGAGAGAGAGAGAGAGAGAGAGAGAGAGAGAGAGAGAGAGAGAGAGGGTTGTTAATGAATTGTACTCACAAGTGCACTAGGGACATGTTGTTGTGCTCATTATTGGTGGCAGGAAGGAAGTTAATTGTTCCGTGCAGGCTTTTGGTGAGTTAATACTCCAGTGCCTGATAATTGAAAATGAACAATGCGTTATCAACTGCTCTGTCATACCGGCAAAACCCCAAAAAATGTTATCATCTCTTATTAAAATAATTATAATGTCTTTGTATCATGCTAAATGATAATGCATGCATTATATACTGTAGAAATACAAAGTAAATAAAAATAAAATAAATAAATAAAAATATTCATTATGATATCCTGTTTTCAGGACATTTACAGTTAAAGTCGTCATGAAGCAATAGTCTCTCGAACAAGAAAAATGTAGGGTGGGACTTGATTTTGTCCTTCAGGAATTGTTTGGATTGTTGTTTTTTGCTATGATGTCGTGTGAGTGACAGGTTGTCCCGTCCTCACACCAGTACACACATCATCAGAGAGAGAAGAGATGTCACTGCAAGAGGAGGGGGAGTAATTTTGATTAGATTACGAGGGAACATGAATTAAAAAAAAGATCTGCATGGATAAATAATTGATTATAAATACTGCCATATTCCATAAAAAAAAAACAAGAATTGTCACTTTGGATTTCATGGTGACTTTAATAATTATTTTACTAATTATTAATGGGCATTCACAATGATTTCCTCATTTCTTCTCACATCTAGTTGACACCTTTTGCAAGTATCCTAAACATGTGAATCCATACCACGGGGGTTACATTCAACTCCAGAGGGGTGTGAAACATTGCCACGGTAACAGCACACCATCCCTGAATCTCTCGACCCCTAACAGGGTGTTCTAACAGTCCCACAACAAGGTTACACCTGCCGTCACACTTGAGGAGATGTATATGCATGCACATGTAGCTAATAGAAGCATATACTCCATGAATATTTCATGCTGTTTAGTTGTGTGACCTGCCCGATGACTCCAGATGGATATACTGTATTCACCATTTTTGGTTTTACATGTAAAATAAACCTATTGTCCCATACACCACATTTAATCCATGCAGTTATATAAAAACATATGATACTACTGTTTAATCGTGAGTGAATGCAAAAGTAAAATTACATTATAATAGTAATAACTATTACATTATAATAGCTTATTATTATTATTATATTAAATCATTATTTAAATAATAATACATATAATAATAGTAGAATTAAGTCGATTAACATTGTTATAATTGTTTGTTTTGTACACTTTGCCTAAATATGAGGGTTCATTACATCCCCATTAAGCTTTAATCTCATGCTTCTTTCACAAATCCACCATGCCTATATTGATGTGGAGTCCGGCTGTCTATTTTCCCCGTAGCGGAAACATAGTTATCAAATTTTAATAGACCTGATGCTTTAGGGGAACCGCTTCACAGAGTAAATCACTGTCATTCTACACGTTCCTGTGGTTCCCAAACAAGCATTCTTCTTAAAGATCCTCTGACATGGCCTGGGTGTCTCACTTCCCTTTCTTTGTTTCTTTCTTTTTCTCCTCACAGCTAGACTGTTTGCTTACTCAATGTGTGGACACTGAATAAAAGTCCACAGTGGATGAATAGTCCCACCCACACATCCAGTATACATGGACATACACTTAAAGACCAGTCAGAGGAAACATGAGGTAGACAGTCCTTCTTTTACATATCAGCCTTTGACAATATCCGAAAAAATAAAAACTTTTTAGAACTTAATTTTAATTCCTAATAAAATGCTATCATACAGATCAACCAAATTATATCATGGGAGCCAGATTGATTGATTGAATGATTGATTTTGTATTTATACTATTAAAAATACTTATTTAAATAATTTTTTGTGCTTTGATCATAATATCTTAAAAAGTATAACAGTTTCCACAAAATTATTCAGCCGTTTTCAACATTGATAATAATAATAAACCAAATCGTTCTTGAGCACCAAATCAGCATTTTATGATTTCTGACAAAAACCATAACAATATATTTTTTTAAATATATTAAAATAGAAAAGTTATTTTAAACTGTAAGAATATTTCAAAACTGTCACGGTAGACGCATTCTCTGTTCCTTCTCGTCAAGTGTTTATGTTGTGGTATGAATGCACGTGTGTAGTGGGCGTGAGTGTATGACATCACCTGATCCGCTTCAGCTGATCCTCATCCACTTCACCAGCTGCAATCAATCTCACCACTCTATTTATACTGACCGCTGTTCTATCATCCTTGTCAGATCGTTGTTTGTTGTCGTCCGTGTTCATGTTCCAGTATCCAGTTCCTGCCTTGTGTTCCTGTTCTTCGTCTTCGTCTTCATCGCTGGGTTTTCGTCTGTCGTCTCACCGTCATCGCACCTCTTCACTTCATCACGGATCCTGACCACGAAGTCCCTGTGTCACCTTTTCTCATCTGCCTGTACTGCTTTCACATTTACCATTAAAACTGTTCACTTGCCATTTTGCTTCCCGTCGTTCATCACACCTTGACAGAACGATCTGACCAGGAAAGGGAAGCAGCGAGTGCGTCACAGAGGTCGATGGAAGAATTTATTCACCATAGTATCAGAAGAATGGATTCTCAGCAGAGAGAAATAGGCGACACGGGTCGCGCAGTACAGGCTTTGGTGACGCAGGTGTCCGAGCTCACCCAGCAGATCCAGCGCCTACAGGGTCCCACTGCGCCGCCCACACCGGCCGTTCCTCCCACACCACCAGAGAGACCCTCCCAGTCCGAGCCCCGTCTTCCGGTCCCTGAGCACTATTCTGGTGAGCCCGCTTTCTGAAGAGCGTTTTTGACTCGATGCACTATGCATTTCGCCTTGCAGCCTCGCTCGTTTGACACAGAGATGGCGAAAGTGGCATTCGTCCTCACCCTGCTGACTGGGAAGGCGGCGCTTTGGGGAACGGCGGTGTGGGAGAATCAACACCCATGCTGCGCCTCGTTCCAGACCCTCGCCGCCGAGATGAAGAAAGTGTTCGACAGGGCTATCTCAGGAAGAGAGGCAGCCCGAAGACTGGCTGAACTACAGCAGGGGGAGAGATCGGTCTCCGACTACTCGATAGAGTTTCGGACCTTGGCGGCGGAGTGCGGCTGGAACGAGGAGGCGCAGTGGGATACGTTCCTGCATGGGCTGGCTGACCACGTCCAGAAGGAGATCTACGCCCTGGATCTACCCACCACTCTGAACGGACTGGTCGACTTAGCTCTGCGGGTGGACGCTCGGCTGTCTAGGGTCGAGCGCCGAGTCCCGTCCACCCGCACCTTCGCAGGGACCGACATTCCACGATCCAGCGGCAGGGACGTGGTCACCCCCGTCTACGATCCCGAGCCCATGCAGGTGGGTCGAGCTCGGCTTTCCCGGGAGGAGAGGGAGAGGCGGAGATCCCAGGGCCTTTGCCTGTATTGTGGAGGAGCGGGACATTATGCATACAACTGCCCGGTAAAAGGCCAAGCCCGATAGTAAGATTGAGGCTACTATCGGGTGGGATCTCCGCTAGGAAGACCTCATCAGCGATTACATCTACCTCCACACTCCTTCCGGTAAGACTAAGGTGGTCAGTCCAACAGCACGACTGCCATGCACTTCTGGACACTGGGGCTGAAGGTAATTTCATGGACCACACTTTCGCACTTAAATCTCAGATTCCCTTCAGACCCCTCACTCACAGAATTGCAGTTCACGCACTCAACGGACAAGAACTCCCCACTATTTCCCTTTGCACTGAAGACATTACCCTCACCACTTCCGGCAACCATTCTGAGATTATTGCATTCTACATCATGGATTCACCCCTTGCACCCGTCGTCCTCGGACATCCCTGGCTCATCCGTCACAACCCCCAAGTGGACTGGCACCATAGATCAGTACTGGAGTGGAGCAAGGAATGTCATTAGTCTTGTCTCGTGTCTGCCTGTCTGTCTGTGCCTGTTTCTGTGTTTAAGGAGGAAGCAGGGGATTTGTCTAACGTGCCCGCGGAGTACCTGGACCTGAAGGAGGTGTTCAGTAAGTCTCGTGCTGCTTCTCTTCCTCCGCATCGTCCCTATGACTGTGCCATAGATTTACTGCCAGGTAAGTCTCCGCCTAAAGGCAAGTTATATTCACTTTCTATTCCAGAAAGGGAGGCTATGGAGAAATATTTTTCTGATTCTCTAGCAACTAAATTCATTCGCCCTTCCTCTTCTCCAGCGGGGGCGGGATTCTTTTTTGTGGGGAAGAAGGACGGTTCTCTGCGACCTTGTATTGATTACCGAGGGCTGAATAACATCACGATAAAGAATACTTATCCTTTGCCGTTGATGTCCTCAGCCTTTGAGAGGTTGCAGGGAGCGTCCGTCTTCACAAAATTGGATTTACGTAACGCTTATCATTTGGTTCGCATTAGGGAGGGGGATGAATGGAAAACTGCGTTTAACACCCCCAGGGGGCACTTTGAATATTTGGTCATGCCTTTCGCGCTGTCCAACTCCCCGGCAGTTTTCCAGGCACTGGTCAATGACGTGTTGCGAGATATGATCGATCAGTTCATATATGTCTACCTGGATGACATATAGATTTTTTCTTCTTCTCTCCAGGAACACGTGCAACACGTCAGACGAGTACTTCAGAGGTTGCTAGAGAATGGGCTTTTTGTCAAGGCGGAGAAATGCGATTTTCATGCACAGTCGGTCCCTTTTTTAGGGTACATCGTCTTGTCTGAGGGAGTGCGGATGTTTATCTAAATTTCTAACGGCGTTTTATTCGCAATTTCAGCCAACTAGTCGCGCCTCTGACTGCCTTGACCTCCCCCAGAACGACGTTCAGGTGGTCAGACACAGCTGAAACTGTGTTCTCCAAACTGAAGGGACGCTTTGTTTCAGCACCCATCCTTGTTGCCCCTGATTCTTCACGCCAGTTCGTGGTGGAGGTCGACGCATCAGAGGTGGGAGTAGGCGCAGTGTTGTCCCAACGCTCTTCCACAGACGACAGGATGCATCCCTGCGCGTTTTTATCCCATCGTTTATCTCCAGCCGAACGCAATTACGACATTGGTAACAGAGAGTTGTTGGCAGTTGAGTTGGCATTGGAGGAATGGCGCCACTGGTTAGAAGGGTCGGGGTACCTTTTATTGTCTGGACTGATCAGAAGAACCTAGAATACATTAGAACCGCCAAAAGATTGAACTCCAGGCAGGCTCGGTGGGCATTATTTTTCGGTCGTTTCGATTTTTCCCTTTCATACCGTCCGGGTTCCAAGAACATCAAACCCGATTCATTATCCCGCATATTTGATTTTTCCGAACGCCCGTCTACTCCCGAGTACATTTTGCCCGAAACATGGAAAAACCTGTCGTCTCACCGTCATCGCACCTCTTCACTTCATCACGGATCCTGACCACCGAAGTCCCTGTGTCACCTTTTCTCATCTGCCTGTACTGCTTTCACATTTACCATTAAAACTGTTCACTTGCCATTTTGCTTCCCGTCGGTCATCACACCTTGACAAAAACACTACTGTTTTATTGTACTTTTAAAATAATAAAAAAACAAACTTAATGACCCAAACTTTTGAACAGTAGTGTGTGTGTGTGTGTGTGTGTGTGTGTGTGTGTGTGTGTGTGTGTGTGTGTGTGTGTGTGTGTGTGTGTGTGTGTGTGTGTGTGTGTGTGTGTGTGTGTGTGTGTAGATATATATATATATAGGCTATATATATATATATATATATATATATATATATATATGAATTGCCTAATCAGTGTTTAGTCATCTTTCCAATACATCTAATGGTAGCTAAATTAAATTGAACAAACTGAACAAGTGTACGACATCCGTGTTGTTGATATTTGTTGTTTCTAGGCAGCATGATGTGAATGAAACTGTGCATCTTTTCCAACTTCAGTGGCACAGCTGGTCTTCCACCTCTCTCACTTTCTCACAGTGACAACTGTGTACTCACTCCCTGGTGACGGTTGGCACGCATGTCGTAGTGATACACAACAGGTCTCACTTGCCACGCTGTACCCGCAAGCTCACAAAATCATGCACTTGTATGCAGACAAGTAATTTCAATTTAAGTTTTCTCATCAATGAATACTAAACACAGTACATCTCATTGTGTTGAGGGAGGCTGTGGTTTATCCTGCCCTGAAGGAATCACCTCTGTATAGCTTCTGAATCACAGATCATTCATTGTACGGCACAGGTGTCAGGGTAGAACAAGGACAATATTGGTCCACTGTGTGGTGGGCATCTGTTATCCAGACCACCATTCTACTGTCTTTATCTATTCATTATTTCCTCCCTTCCAGCCATCAATCATCCTTAGTATGAAGCATTTAAATATGTTGTTTTTTTTCCATTGATCTATGACTAATCCATCTGATTACTTCTTTAGCTTCATCTGGTTTCACTGCTTTGAATATGCATAATTTAGATCACATGAAAACATATGCGGTCTGATTTTTGGGGAAATACCTGTTAAAACTACACTAAAATTCACATTTTCTATTGGTATCTATTATTCTAACATGCCAAAGTCTCAGTGTTCCACAGGGACACTGAAGATTTATCTGACTCATCAAAGTCGCTCGGTTCCCCATCTTCAGGCGTGGGATACATCGGGTCCAAGGGAATTTCCCCAGACAGGTTTGATGAATATCTGTATTCCCCCTCAAACTGTAGACTGGGATTTTCTCCAAAGTGTGTCTCTTTGGGCAGAAATACAAGAGGTGTACTCAAGAACACTGTGACACCTCTATGACTTTGTTTCCCCCTCTTATTTGGCTTGGCTATTTTTTTCCCCCCTTGCTGCCACATGCTTCAGTTCTAGAGTCAATTTTCTGTACACCAAATGATATATAAAGTTCCTAAGAAATATACAGTAAACCTATTTATACGGTATATTTTCTTTTTTACCCCCCTGCAACTTAAAGATGAATATTTTAAAGACTTTAGATGTAACTTGGACTCCAAATTAAAAAAAAAAAAAAATGTGAACAACAAATAAAGTATATAGGTCTACAAGGACAAATATTTTCCCAACTTTATCCGTACATGGCCTGTTGTGAAAATGATGACAAATTTTAAGTGCCATTTTTTCTTGATAAGTATTATTAGACTGATTGTGAAAATTCCTCAAAATAATAGAATAAAACAAAGAAATTTTAAATAATACATAATAATATTAACTATAAAGAAAAGGGATTTGACATGTACCTGTGATAAAAGGTGAAGACTTGAACTTGAGTTGAGTAGAACAGATTTGATTTGAGTTTAATTGAGTTGAGTTGGTTTGAGTTGATTTGGACTCTGCGTGAAATACTTGAACATGCCTAAAACCTACAATACAAAAAGGAGGAAATTAGCATTTTGTATGTATATTTATTTATTTTATTCAATTTTTTTGTTGTTTTTGCTTGACCAACATATGAAGTCAAATTCCATCTGTTAAGTCACTTGGTCCTGTTGTAGATCTAAACCTCAACATCACGCTTACATTTCTCTCTGCTATAATACTTCTTCCTAAATGTTTGTGACAAACTTGATAAAGCACTGTTTCAAGAGATTGAATTTGCCCAGTGTCATAAAGTTCAATCATTATCAAGAATGTCAAGTAACAAAATCTTTTAGATAACATATCAGCAAGAATTTGATTATACAAATGATGGTGCAAGAGTTAGCTAATAATGTATGTGACATGTTGTGTGAGAGCTCCTGCAATTGCTTGACATCCACCCTTAAATGTTAATAAAGGTGCCATGCATATTTCAGTGATATAAACAGAAGCAGGTGAAGCTGGGCTGAAGAGTGATTTATTTATAAGGGCCTATCTTGTAAGGCTGGGGTTTACAGGGGGCAGTCCTGTTTGTATTTGCACATGTGTGTGTGTTTATGTCAGCTTGGGTGCAAGTGTCACTGTGTTGGTGTCTGAGCGGAGTCTATGTCTGACTTCAATTGGCTCCCGGAGGCATGCTAAGGGCGCACAACACTCACAGCTCCACAGTTTACTCAAACACACAATCACGCAACATAAACAGCGGCACTACCGAGGCGAGCTCGTGTGTGTATGCGCAGTTCCTCCGGGAACGTGTGAGATTTGATAAGAAAATAGGTAATTTTCTCTTTCAGAGAAGGCAAAAAAAGACTTGTTTCGTTGAAAAAAGTGCCCCACAGTCCCACAAGAGCAGCAAGTCATCCTGCATCATACACAAGGGAACTGTGCAATGATAGTTTGCATGCTTTACATGCTCGGCCATGTTGCCATGAATATGTTCACTCATTTAAAATGACCTCAGACAAGACAGGTAGGTAAATTGTCTGCCCCAATGGATAAGAAATCAATTGTAAAACGAAAAGACAAGTTCACTTACCTGACAGCTTCTGAAATGCTTGACTTTCAGATGGTGGAGGGAACAAAAGGGGGATAGAGCGAACAAAAAGACATAAAACAAGAGGAAAATTTAGGATTTATGAAAGAAAAAAGGATGGAGGAGCATGGAGGAGTTCTTGTGTGGGAGATCCATAGGTTAATGATTTAAATTAGGGTCACCACAACAGGAAATCGCAGATGACTGAGGTGTCATAATTCATCATAGCCGCGCTCAGTAATGCAGTGTAGGAATAGGATATGCAGGAAAGTCAGCCTTTCTTCCACCATGACCTCATACTGCCAATGCGTCTCACCACAAGACATACTCTCCGCCATTTAGACCAGAGAGATGATTTGTCAGTCTCTCTCGCACACATGCGCCCGCACGCTAACCAGCAGCTGGTGCTAATACGCCTCTTTCTGTCACTATGTGCCAGT
Organism: Gila orcuttii; assembly: GCA_026230005.1. Classification (NCBI taxonomy): domain Eukaryota; kingdom Metazoa; phylum Chordata; class Actinopteri; order Cypriniformes; family Leuciscidae; genus Gila; species Gila orcuttii. The sequence goes on from JAPDVR010000011.1 coordinate 32,127,282, forward strand.
TTCTTGTCATTTGTGCGACTATTCTTACCACAATTTCTGTTTTCTTTCTCCCTCCATCTACAACCGTTCTGTGAGAGTCAAGCTGAGTGTGCAGTCTTTAGCAGAAAACTTTCTGCTCTGTTTTTGCTCTCTTCTGTATTATTAGGACCTATAAAGTGGAACAAGGGTAAACTGGGACATGAACTGGAGGCCTTTCAAATGAGAGGAGAGACTATACATTTTTTATACTAAACATTGTAATTGATTTGGATTTTCTTCCATTATACGCATCTTTTTAGCTTGTTAGAGGCACTTTGTTGTATTATGGAAAGTTTGGGGACAATATCCTATAAATCTGTCAGTGGGTTCTTAAAAATAGATTGAAGGAGAGTGTGCCAACAACTTTCCACGGTTCATTAACAACATTACTGAAACAAAAACAATTGAGGGTCACAAAGAGACACAAACACAAGCGGATAATGCAGTGCATAACGTGTGGCACTTTGTCAGGGTTAGAGAGGACCCTCAGGGCTGCAGTATACAACTGAGACTGCCAATGTTAAGACAGGGTATCAATCCAAGAGCCTGGATATCGGAGCATTGTCTGTCAGCAGATATCAAGTGCACTAAATCTAAGATTACCAAATTAAGAGGAGGCACTTAAGTGGGGTATCTATTAGACACACACACACACACACACACACACACACACACACACACGCACACACACACACACACACACACACACACACACAGGGGTTTACATGTTTTATGGGGACATTCCATAGACATAATGATTTTTATACTATACAAATGATATTATATTCCCTACACTAACCCTAAACCTGCCCAAGCAGAAAACTTTCTGCAGTTTTACATTTTCAAAAAACTTCACTTAGTATGATTTATAAGTTGTTTTCCATGATGACAAGGATTTCAGATATTGCCATCTTTGTGTGGACATTTTGTCCCCATAACGCAGCTGGTTTACCAAGACCACACACACACACACACACACAATGTATATACATACATTATCTATCAGACACACGCACACACATAATAAGTCTGAGACCACCAGTGAAAATGCTTCTAAACCTTTGAAGTTTTGATTTAATGCATTTTTATCTAATTGAATCAATAAGCACAACAATTTGAGGTAAAGGATATTTAAAAAATGTTAATTAGTTTTTCATTTTTTAAAACATCAATCATTTTAAAGGTGGTATGAAACGGAAATTGTGATGTTGTTTCTTCCCTAATGTGACGTTGAAAAAAGTTGTGTACAATTTATTAATTATTTGAACTTTCTATTCATCAGTTAATCGTGATTTTTTTTTTTACACAACTGTTTTCAACATTAATAATAATCAGAAATGTTTCTTGAGCAGCAAATCAGCATATTAGAATGATTTCTGAAGGACCGTGTGACACTGAAGACTGGAGAAATTATGCTGAAAATCCAGCATTGCATAACAGGAATAAATTACATTTTAAAATATATTCAAATAAAAAAAATTAAATTTAAATTATTTCACAATATTACAGTTTACTGTATTTTGAATCAAATAAATGCAGACTTGGTGAGCAGAAGAGACTTCTTTTAAAAAACATAAAACCTTCTTACTGATCCTAACCTTTCGAACAGCAGTATATATATATATATATATATATATATATATATATATATATATATATATATATATATATATATATATATATATACTGTATGTATAAAGAAATACATCAAATATAGTATATATTTTCTCCTTAATATGTACTGTTATTACACCTTTATACCAAGTTCATACTGTACCAGGTGCCAAGAAAAAAAAAGGAAAAAGTAGATAATTTTAATTAGTTTTCACTTCACTTTACTATGGACTAAAACAGTGTGAATGTAGTTTGAGATTGAGATACCTCTGGAAAGCACAACAGCAGATAAAGGGAAGTGAAGACACCTGCGCTCTTTATCATGTGCCAACAGTGTGTTTCTGTCCAGTCACACAAAATCTGCGGAAAAGTAATCTGTCAAAACAGAGCACCCTTTACTGCTCATTAAAACACAATGGATGTAAAATAAAAGCTCTGTTACCATGTACCAGTCACTTCCTGGCATCCTGGACACGTTAAGAATTAATGAGCTCCTTGTCATGTCCTTTCTTTGAACTGCAGATCCTTTGCATACATTCCTACACAACTCATAACTATAAGCAATACTTTATTTTTTTTTATGAAGATTTATTTGTTTGCATTCTGAAATGAATTAAAAGAATTAAAAGAGATGAATTCCGTCTCTCTGCTGAAGTGCACCACCCAATGGAGAGGAGCATCAGTGGAGTGCAGATGGAGCGTATGATTGTCCTGCGCATAAAGGCAGAGAGAGGGGGAGACTCCTACAGCAGATGAGCGCAGATCCTGGTCCTCGACTCTGTGTGTGTTCATTCAGGGAAAGCGCTTTTGGCCCACTTACTGACACACACGAGTAATGATAGTGTCAGTGGACTCGGCTCATTCTATCACTCCCTAGTTCCCATATACATCTCACCCTTCACCTGTTTCTAGCTAAACTCATTGCAAGCCTTCTTCGGTTCATGGTGGTTTTACACCGTGAAACTAAATTCTGATTCTAATTGTTTAACACAAAAATATTGTCAAAATATTTAGGTTGATTTTACATTAAGCACATCCTGATTTTGTAAAGTCGCATTCCTGGGTCAACATATTTTGTTTAATTTAACTATTTTGTTAAATTATCCCTAAAATCAGAGGGTAATGAATAACACTGATGTAGAAGCACCTAAACTTGACATAACTTGTCCCTCAATTGAAATCCAAAGGTTTATCCAGGAACATGTTGCACTTGGTGAAATCAGGTTTCTGATTTACATAAATGTGAATTTGAATTCAATTGATCAGGAAGCCAAATTGGAGTGTATGGACAATGAAAGCATTCTAAGGAATGAAGTGTTGTTTTACGTATTGGTCCTATGAACATGGTCCTATGAGGAAAGTACATATGAAAGTGAATTTGGGATCGATAGATTGTTTAATGTTTCTTTTAGGCTCTTATCCTCATCAAGGCTGCATTTATTTGAGCAAAATATTGTGAGAACAGTTATATTGTGAAATATTTTAACAATTTTATATAATAATTTTCTATTTTAATATATTTTAAAAAGCAATTTATTCCTGTGATAGTACAGCTGACTTTTCAGAATCATTCCTCCAGTCTTCAGTGTCACACAATCCTTCAGAAATCATTCTAATATGCTGATTTGGTGCTAAAGAAACATTTCTTATTATTATCACTGTTACTTAATATTTTTGTGGAAATTATGATATACTATTTTTAAATTATTATCTGATGAATAGAAAGTTCAAAAGAACAGAATGTATTTGAAAAATAATTTTGTTAATACTATTAAATATCTTTACTGTCACTTTTGATCAACCGACCCCGAACTTCTGAATAGCAGTGTTTATGAATTTATTGTATATTCATTTCTGTTGTCATTATAAACATAACTATCTTGTTCTTTTACTCTGGAAAAGTTTCATTATTATTCATTTAGCCAGTTTGTCTTGAAAAACTTTCTATCAGACATATTGCAGTCACATGGATTTCTTTTAATTCTACTTAAAATCTAATTTAAAACTTCTTGTTTTCTACCTCACTTTAAATTCAGTTTAAATTGAGGAACTGAGCTGGAATTGAAAAAGCATATTCAATTCAATATTTAACAAATTCCGCACAAATATCACTGTCTATTCAGCTAATCTGACTGAATTGAGACAGTTAAGAACCTTGTTGCTACACTATGGTTTTGATTTCACTTTTCAACAATCAAGTTAGTAATAATTCAAAATGGCCAACTCTCGATAACATTTTATAATTCACAGCCAAAAGAAATACACAAACCACTTGCAAATCGGTTATGCAGTGGAAAAGCTCTGTGTGAACAACAACGTGAATCTGTTGTCGCAGTTGTGCTGTTGCTTCTCTTATGCATGCGGTGTGAAATGGGCCACAGGCTATAAGAAAGAAAGACAGAGGGGAACATTTTTGTGGATGAGGAGTCCAAAGTGTGTGTATGTGTGTGATGGCTGTTGGCCAGGTCCAGTAGAGTAATGGAGCAATTGATTTGTTGATTGACCCCAGTGTCACTAAGGACACTTCTTCCTGCTCAGCCACTGCATTACTTTTATTTTCATTTTGGCCACACAAACCGAGACCTACAACCACCAACCGCACTATGACACACTGTATAAAAGGAGCACGACAAGAGAGTGAGACTAAAGAACAATCGCATCATACTCTTTAGCCAGGAGTTATGAGGGCAAGAGTCACCGACAAGCAAAGGCTTGAACTGACCTGCTCTGAAGAACTAGCTGATAGAGTGAGTGGAGAGAACTGAAAAAAAAAAAAAAAAAACATGTGATCAAGGGTGCAAACACAGCAGACTTGTGTGGAGAACCGAACGGATGGATCAGAGTGAATCAGCGAAAACACAACCTCTTTCTGAAGGTCACTGCAGGTCAATGAGCGCCTGTAAAACAAAGAGTGGGCAGTGAAGGACAGGCTGACAGATACATTCATCTCAGTCATCTCATATACTAACTTGATGACTGACCACACTTTCTCTCCAAATATGTAGAAAAAATAATATAGACACATTTTATATTTGGAAAAGACACCGGTTACACTTTACACTTATTTGTTAACAACAGTTAATGCATTAGTTAACACAAACAATATATGTTGCTCATAGTTACATAAGTTTTGTTGGTGGTAGTTCATAAAAATACAATTATTCATTGTTTGTTCATATTAGTTCACAGTGCATTAACTAATGTCAACAGATTAACTTTTAATTTTAATAGTAAATGTAGAAATTAACATTACACTGTAAAAAAAAATTGCTGCCTTAAAGTACAATCAACTTGGTTAAGTAATTTCAACTTAATTTACATTAAACCGACTTTAAAAAAATGAAAATGCTTAAGTAAAAGCAAAGTAAAACGTACTGTAAAGGGGTTCAGATGTTATAGGAAGGAGGAGGCGGGAACCGGCGAACATTTAAACAATTTAATAATAAAATAAAACAAATACAAAAACAAAAGGATCCGCCAGCAGCCCCTCGCGGACGACTGCTGGCTACACAAAAGGGAAATAAAACACAACATAAAATCCGGCCTGTTCCTCTCTCAATCTTCAGCGTCGTCGCTCCTCCTTTTATGCTTCCGCTCCTCCGTGAGAGATGCGAGACCGGTGCGTCTCACAGGTGACGTTCATTATCACTCACGTCCCTCGGCCTCGTCCTGCTCGCCACACATACATTGTCATAAATTATAAATCATATAATTTTTTTTACAGTTTATAAGATTAATACATGTTGTATATGTATTGTTTATCAATGACTAATGCTTACAAATTAAACCTTATTGTAAAGTGTTACCAAGACACCATTACCTACAAGACATCAGTTTACTACTTTATTTATATTGGCTTTTTGAGCCATGAGCCAACATAATATTAACAGTTTATTTGCTTTTTTGCAACATTTTTACAGAGACCATTGAGGGGGCAGTAAATCAAGAGAAGAGAGGAAGAGAAGGGACTTTTTTTCCAGAGTAGATGCCATATTTTTTTTTTATCCATGAAGGATAATTTACTGTTGCACTGTTACCAGGGTCATTCGGGTCGATCATTCAGCTGATGCAGCTTTGAATATATGACTTTCTAGAATATTTGGTGAAAATGTAATGTAATGCAAAATAGATGACATTTAGAGTGAACACTCATACATCTAAACTGAGGGATGTATAGATTGTACAGTGTACTACGCCTAAATATGCTGTATAACCTATGATCTATGAGATTTAAACCCACACCCCCCAGATGAGCACTGTTACTTCAAACCATTTCTTGAATTGAAGCATCTTATGGGCAACACCTCAAGTTTCCAGTTTATTGTCATTTAGCGCTTATAGAGAAGTATTCTGCCCATGTGCTGAACTATTTATTTATTTTTTTCATGAAATGAGACATTCAGAGCCAACATGTTTCCATGTGCCTCACAAGAGAGAGAAAAATAATAGTTTTTTTTTCTGCAGGGCCCCAATGTTTACCTCACCCAAAGCCAGAGGGACTGCCACGTGCTTACTGTTTAGCTGTAGGCTGTCAAGGTGAGACATGACTGACAGGAGCTCTTTCCACACAGTAATTGGCAGAGTGGCAAAGTTTGAAAAATTCAAATCTTCTGGCATTTCATCGCTCCATTTTCATAATCAGGCACGGTTCGACATTAGGAGCCATTTGTTTGTTTGTTTATATATTTGTTTATTTTCGGGTGCACGAAAAACTGAGGGAAAAAATCGCTTGCGTTGCAGATTTTCTCCCTGTGATAGCATGTTTTTTTTCGCTTTGTCTATTCAGCACACAGCGTGTCAGCGCGCGTTTGTGTGTGTGTGACAGCCGGTTGTGCAGCAGCGAAGGGTCGCTCACTCACCATCTGTAAATTGCTTTTTTTCAGTGGGTCGGTGCAGCGCCGTGCCTCCGCTCGGTGTGTGGAGGGAGCCGTTCCGCAGTAATGAGTTTGTCGGCGTTTGGGGGATCGCGCACGGTGCGCGCCCTGGGTCACTAATTCAATCCTGAGAGCGTTCTAAATAATTATTAATACCTGCTAAGCGTTAATAGAGCTTCATAGGCGATTCATCAAGCTGTCGATATATTTTAGGGGTTGCGACATTTTGTGTCTATGATTTCAAACACGTCCAATAAACGTGGCCAGCGTACAGACCTCTAGAGGGGAGGCTAATTATTGCAATCTGTCGAAAATGACCATTAAGAATCCAATTGTTAATTTTGTTTTCTTTTTGACAACCAATATTTTGTATGATGGCATAGATTGTTTCTTAGATAATCAGTAGGCCCACGTATAAAATGTCGTTTAGCTGTGAAGTGCCCTCGTGTGTGTGAAGTGCATTGTGTGTGTGTGTGTGTGTGTGAACGTGCGTCTGCCTCTCTTGTAAACTGAGCCATAGAGACGCTGACTACAGGGGAATCTCATCGGCAATGCAGCCTAGACGCCAAAGAACTCACTACCTTCCTCTCACTCTCACTTCCTACTTGCCTCCATCTCTTCTCATCGCTTTATTAAATGCACCTTGGCCTATGGCTACCAACGTGCAAGATCAAATATGTGCCTTTTGGTACAATACATTCATCAATGCACTGTCGCTGATTAAAAAAAAAGAGGAGGAAAAATGCATTAAAGAAACAAAAAATTGGTATTGTCATCATTCACACTATTCAAATTCACTTGTGCATTAAGGCATTATAATGAATAAATTCAAACAAATACACACGTGCTATTAAAACAAAAACAGTGTGAGTGTCAGTCAGGTATATGGTCGGGATGAAGTGATGGCTGTCACACACATTGTCTCCTCTGACACAGCAGAAATGAGAGGAAGTATGGGGGATGGGATGGGTTTGAGAGAGCGCACTGAGACTGGGATGCTGCCGAACTGAACAAGGACAGACAGCATCTCAGTGGCCACCTCTTGCTCCAACCAAACGTGGCCTGTTGTGTGCATAACACGGAAACATGACAAATGTCATGTTTAGCAACTCAGTGCGTGTCAACCAGGCTGAATTTCTGTTTGAGAAAGATACATGCAGGCCCTCTCGTCTTCTACTCTTAATAGTAAAAAGTAAGAAAAGTATCAATGTCAGTGAAACCTTCACAAAAAGACAGTGGTAAACAAAAATGCTCCCCCTGGGCTGCACGGTCAAAAACAATGAAGATATAAAATAGTCAAGTGTCTCTAACCGTGAAACTTATGGATGCTTGAGGGAAAAATGACACACTCTTCAAATACGGCATATAAAACTGCATCCATAGTTTTATATTTGCACATTATTCGGGGGGAAAAAATCATTCGAAAAAGAATATAAATGACATGCTTTTCTTTAATCAATCAGTTGAAATTCCAAGTGACTATTCCTGTATGATTCTGGCAAATATTCCAGACAACCCTCTTCAGAGAACCTCTTAGATTTCTTTGGCCTGTCCAATAGATCTGCTACATTTTGTCTGTTTATTACAGACATACAAATGCACAAAAAAAGCACAATCGGCATGAGAATGAGTATCAGAGAGATAGAGAGAGAGAGAGAGAGAGAGAGAGAGAGAGAGAGAGAGAGAGAGAGAGAGAGAGAGAGAGAGAGAGAGAGAGAGAGAGAGAGAGAGAGAGAGAGAGAGAGAGAGAGAGAGAGAGAGAGAGAGAGAGAGAGAGAGAGAGAGAGAGAGAGAGAGAGAGAGAGAGAGAGAGAGAGAGAGAGAGATGCCGGCCACAGTGTTTCCCCCTTGGTTTACTTTAAAATCACTAAACTGCATCAAACTAGACCAACCAAGTCACACCATTCAAGAAGCAGGTGTTATTATTTCCAAAATAACCTTCATAAAAAAGGATGCCTTGATGTAAAAAGGACAAATGACACTGGACAGAGAACAGGAAAGGGACAGAGCAACTCTGAAAGAGAGTTATACTGACATTTTGGTTACAGCACTGTGTAAAAAATTCAGAACATCTAGGATTTCCATTAATCTAAATATGCTTGTTGAAATAGCTCATAAGTGGCAGGCAGGTATGATGGAGAGCAAGTAATGCTACATTTCACCCACTGGAACATAATTAATGAACTTCCACTGGGTTTCAAAATGCCAATGAATATGTTGCACTTGAATGATATATAATATTATGATCAAAGAATTAATTGATCAAGTAAAAGAGGTTAAGTGACACATCCAGTTTAGCCATTTTAAACAACAAGTGCAGAGGTCAGAACACTTAAAGAAAAACTAAAGTTCAGCCACCAAAAGGCTGTTTTTATCTTCACACTGAGTATTGAACCGGAAACAGCATTGGGGGGCGGGGGGGGGGGGGGGGGGGGGGTTAGAATATAGACTCTCACGTTAATCACGTCAATCTTGTTTAGTCTTGTTCAAAGTATTTAGTATTAGAAAGCTGTTCATTCTGATATAATAATATACATTTAGAAACATTTGGTTTACCATAATTGGGAGTAAGAGAAAATGAATAGGAAGATTGGTCTGTGATCACAATACTTTAGTTTGGCTAGGTCTGGATAACCTGGAACAGTAAATCGCGCTCCAAACGATTAGGCTACAGCCTACAGAAAATGAGAGTATAATGTTTGCCATTATGAAAATGTAATTGATCATAATTTCATAATTTTCGCCTTAATACTACTACTCGGGTAAAGTAAAAATTGATTGCGACCAATACCACAAAACTTTTAATTAACCCTGATTAAAAAATTAACATTTAGTGCCACCCAACATTAATTAATTCTTACGTTTCAATTTTATGAGAAGTTTCCGAGCAATACAACAACAATAATAATAAAAGAAAATTTGCTTTAATCTTTTAAATAATAGGCTATTTAAACGTGTAAATGTAATAAACGAATGTCACGTTGTAAGTAGGCTATTTGTACACTTAAAATACATATCTATAGCTACCGCATAAGAAGTATTAAGCCTTCATCATAGTTCATAGAATTATAATAAATTATTGAAATTAATTCATCTTTTTATCGTAAGCAAACATAATAACAATAGTTGAACGTTTGAAATTGTACCATTTACTTTTCAACATGCCTAATTTGCTGAGGCACGGACAACGTGTATTTTTCCCCTCCGTTATTTCGTGCATTAGTTATTATCATTTTTTTTACCTGATATTTTTTAAGCCTAATAAATTGTGAAATCTTTATAACACTTGTATAGATCACATATTTTAGCTTTGAAAAGACACTTGTTGAGTAAGTAGGAAACAGGCTGAAGAATTTGACAGAAGTTTTTATTAAACATTATGAAAACAAGATTCTGAACAACATTCCATTTCGAAACATTTTGGTTTGGACTTACTGACACGTAAGGACATTTATATTTTCGATAAATATATAGAAATTATAGGCTATGTACAGTTTTTCTTTTTTTTTCCCCCATTTTGTTATTTATTTGTTTACATAAGACAGCACACAGGACAGCATATGTGGTTATGTAACCTTAAGCCGCTGTGCCTCAAATTAGACCAATAGACAGAGAGATTGCTTCATAACGAACTGCATCATAATTCATAATTTATCCCCAAAAATTAAATCAATGTTAACAGCGGTTTTCATGTGAGAATATCAAGCAGATCATAACCCAGGTAGAGGAGCATACTTGAAGACATAATTTTTGGAGTCTGGTCGATAGATTTGTTAGGGAACTAAACATACACAGGTTGGAAAGAATTTGAAAACGGATAATTTACGTGCATTAGATAATCCACTTTGGCAACTTTGTTCCTTTAGCCGGGACCAGATGGGCTATATTTCAACCTCAAATGATCACGATCAAATGCGCACGATTACTTTTAGCCAAGTTTGCACACAAGTCTCTCTGTTATTTTTGAATTATTTCAGCATTTAATCTACCTGTAGTGTAACTGAGGGTCGGAAGCCTATATCATCATCACAATGTTGCAATGCAAAACAATAGGCAATTGCTTTATACAGTATATACTACAGTTTTATGTCATAAAAGTTAAAACAACCCTTACAGCCTTATTAACGACGGTTCATATTTGAAGTTGATAGTTTTGTCGTTTATCATCCCGGCCATTCAGAAAAAAAAAAAAAAAAAAGAAAAAAAAAAGAAAAAAAACTTTCTTTAGGAGATGATAGTTATTTTTGATATCCAAGTCTAACCAGTTTTCTATACCTTAATTTATTTTGAAGTAGAAAATTCTCATAATCAGAGCTTCTGTTAATTGCTTTCGAATTTGGTGCATAGAATATTAGCAGCAACTAAAGTCCTTGTGTTTATATGCACTTTCGACGATCGACTATGTCCACCATAACATCAATTTGATTAACACAGAGAAAAAAAAATGTTATATAAATCCCAATTCTTTGAATCGTAGTGCAGTTAGGCTTCCTTTGAAATTGTACATATTCAATAGAATGAGAATATCTTTGTCATTTGCATGCTACAACATACAAACATCGTATTAAGACGTTTTAAATAATCAAGCAAAAAGGACTTTAAAAAGAAAGTTAAATTAACACACCAATCGACCTCTACATATGTACAAGTGGTAATAAATAACTCTGGCTCAGTTCGTTTTTTTTTTTGTTCTTATTCTGTACTTTTAAAACAATAGAAAAAAAAATATTTCATGTGATTTCGCAGGTACGCATGAGGTCCTTTACACGGGTTGTGTCGAACAGAAGAAACGAAAGGAAAAAAGAAATGAGAGAAGAGAGTGGTTAAGGGCCATGCTTTTCATCCAAGTGCTGTATGGGGAAAAGAGAGAAAGGACCTGGCGCGTTTGGAGTACCATACATGTCCCGCATGCAGGATTAGTAATGCAGACATGAGCAATGATTGAGGGCCTTCAAAGTTCACAAGCCCCCTCAACCTCAGTTCATGACTGAGAAAAGTCAAGGATGTATTGCTATCTCCCTTTCTTGCTTACAAGTGTTTTAATATTATTATTGTTCCTTCCAAAGTTCCTTCACAAGCTGAAGTTTCGTTTCCAGTATTTTCTCATCGCCATTAAGACTCGTCAATCCGTTAAGACAAGAAAAATAATATTAAGCGGCTGTATGTCTCTAAACATGTCGGACTTTGCAGTTAGCCTATTACTAAAAAGACAAAGGAAAAATACGAATTTACAGAATCCAAAAATGATGGGTCTTTGGAGGTTATGAGTGATCCCATGTTTAGATATAGGTTTTATGAAGTAGAAGGGTCCGTGCAGTATCTGTGGAAGATAATCCTAACATCACACTAACCTTAAGACTTTTATGGTGCAGTTATACACAAATAATGGGTGAAAACTTTAAATACGGCGCTGTTATGTTAGGCTCTTAAAAATAAAGGTTCTTCAGTGTTTCTTTTCAGCACTTTTAAGTTCAGCAAAGCATCAAAGCACCTTCCTATCAATAACCATTTTGGCTGTAAAAAGTGAGTGGCCTATAGTTCTTTGAAGAAGGAAAAGTTCTGGATGTTACATTCTGGGTTCTCCAGATTTTGGTTATTTAAAGCACCAGCACATAGCTAGATGTTTCTCTAAATAAAATATGTATTTGTGGAATTTAAAAAGGTTCTCCTATGGCATGTATGACTGTAAAACCTTTATTTTCATGAGTGTATGTTCTAGAACGGACATTGAGTATTTAAGAAAATAACTGCAAATAAGATTCACACTGAAAATCATAAAAAAAAAATGTAAGGTTTAAAAAACGAATACGTTGTTGTGGGAAAAAGTCTTTAACAAGAATCACTCTCACATGAAGAATTCCGTGGAAGTGGTTTTTCCGTGAGTGCCGTTGGACGGGTCCCGAGTGTTGCCGCCTCCGTTGCCGCCGCCGCCGTTAAAGGTTCGGCTCGCGAGCTTCTCGTACTTCTCTTTGTACAGGTCCCGCTCTTTCATGAGACGCGACACGTCTTGCTTGAGTTGCTCCACCTGGCTCTGGAGCGTGCACTTTTCGCTTTCGAGCATGTGACGCTGCTGCACGCGCTTGTAGCGGCACGACTGCGCGTAGCCGCGGTTCTTCAAGGTTCGCCGTTTCTGCTTGAGGCGGATCACCTCTTCTTTGCTGAAGCCTCTCAGTTGCCGGTTAAGCTCGCGCACTGTCATGCTCACCAACTGCTCGTCCGAGAAGCGGTCCTCGATGCGCGCGTGCGCGTGGTGGCCGTGGTGATGATGGTGGTGGTGGTGCACCGGGTGGTGGTGACCGTTCGTGGGCGCCGAGAGATCTTCTCCGACGTACTGCTGACCGCGGAATCCCTCGTAGGGCTGGTGGTGGTGATGATGGTGGTGCGCGTTACCGATGAGTGCTTCCACTGCGTCCTCGGGCGTCAGGTTGAGGGCCTCTGGACTTATGTGATGCTGATAGTTGGGAATCCAGTAGAGGTCGTCCAGCTGCGGCTTGCCCGAGGAGCCTTGGGTGTTGTTGTTGTTTCCATTGTTGTTGTTGTTAACACCATTTACGAGGTTCTGCCCAGGCTGAGATCCGGGACTGGGGGCACAGAAGCTGGGCGAGGAAGGCACCGAGGAGCAGGGCGTGCTGATAGGGGTGGAGGACAGCGAGCCCGGGGGCAGGCGGTGGCAATAGCGGTCGGCCTCCGGGGGCTCTTTCTTGACCTCAAACTTCATGAGGTCGAAGTCGTTGACATATTCAATAGCCAAAGGGCTGTTGGGCAAATCTGCGCTCATGGCGAGATCGGTGGCCATGTCAGTCCATGCGACACCTACCCTAACAGCCAAAGCGACACCCGTGGGTTTCACTGGGATTATGATGAAGGTGAATGATGAAGATGAGAGGCCAGGATTTAATACATAGGCACGAGCTTCTATTTATAGATATACGTATGCCCATGCATGTAAATGTACGCATACACCAGCCAGTTTGCTTCTTGTTGACAACTTATCCCAGGTCAAATCCACACGTTAATATCACTGGCCAGGGCGGCAGAAACTTGAGACTCGTGAATTCAAAAATCACCAACCTGACTCGTCCTCGCTTCACAAAGCAGAGAAATCGTCCTTTGAGTATCAGAGACTTCAAATATCCTTCTTCACCTCCGTGTTTTAAGTCCACTCTAACTGGAGGCAACAAAGTTTTAAGCTTTCATGGGAAGAAAGCGAAAACTTTCCTCACATTTCGAGATAGTCCGCCACACAACACGCGCGCGTCAATTTCAGAAAACGTCAGACTTTACCTCGAAGTCCACAGGAATGATGCTGCTGCTGCTTTTTACACAGTCACTAGCAAACGTGGACCGCAACAATGTGTGACAAATCTCAGAGTAAGTTCCTCTTGTGGGACGCTCCAGCGCAGCCCGACGAAGGATAGGGAATTCTGGCTACTCAGTTCACCTCCTTCCGTGGTCAGTTTTGAAGTTAAATGGACTGCTGTCACCGTTGCTTTACGTTTACGGCTTGAGCTTATTGTTTTTGCACTGTTGTCCACCGCTGACACGCAGTATCACTGTAAGCACTGAAAGGGGCAATGTACCACTTTATACACATGGCCCATCTGAGCGTCCAGCCCAGAGAACGGAACGGACCAATGGGAGAAGGCGTAGCAGTAGACATGCATATTCCTACAGCAACGCCTCTATGTGGCAGCTGAGGCGAACGCGCAGCAGCTGAGAGCGCGGGTAAACAGGTGTTTTTCACGCCCCCTAGCGACGCCTCCCCTGCAACCGCACGCTGAAGGCGAGCGCGAGGAAAGGCAATAGCCCAGCTTGTCTGTCTTAGAAAATGTTTATTTAGAAAAAAGCAAACGCTACTAAGACGTTATCAACACAATGTTTTAGAGATGACTTAAAAGCACATTTATAAAACGGATTGCACATTGTAAAATATCTATGACCAATTTCATTTTATATTTGATAGAAATTAATTTAGACAGAAATATATTTAATATGGCTATGCTAATTAAATTATGAAATATAGGCCTATTTAGCCTACATTGATTTAAATAGTTCATCTTTTCACTCCAAAACTAAAAGTCACGAGTGTCTCAAGAGCAAAATTAATAGACATATTAGGAAGGAAAACCATGAACTTAACTCTTACTAATTTATTTTATCATTTTAAATAATATAAATGTGCTTTTTAAAACTATATTACAGCATAAATCAAAATTAGGCCTATATTAAACTTACGTAGGCTATTTCACATATCATCATAGCCTTTCCTTTTACAATAATTATTTATTAACAATTGTTCAGAATCCAGGATTCAACAATTATAAAAAAGAAACAGAAAAAAGAAAATCCCTTGTGTGTTTTGACAGACCGTTTAAAGTTAAATTGATTAGATAATTATGTATTAAACTGCATATTTCCCCCTCGATGTGCCGTAACCCCGTGAGCAGCCATTCAGCGTATTGATCTGATAGGATAACACACACGCAACTTTCCTCCCCGCTTATGACCTATAGGCGGTGATGAACTCAATAACGCGTGATCCAGCAATAAAATCAATCCACATTTCCGCCGGATAGGGAAAAATGCGCAATTTGTGCGGGTGAGTTAATTATGATCTGCCACGCCATTGCCAGCCACGCTCCGGATTTCTTTCGCAATTAACCTCTAATTGCATCTCGACTCATCTGCGCGGATCGACAAATAATTAAGCCCCACGCAGCGCGTGCCTTCATCCCCACAGCATATGTCTTAATCAGAGAAGCCAGTCTCGCGCTGAAGGAAGTACCCAAAGAAGAGGGTCAGTCTATGCGAGGCCAGGTCCTTATTGCAGTGTAAGTATGCCAAGGAATATAGGCTATATCAATATCAGATAAGAGAGGCAGAAAAACATGAGGAGACTTAATAACTATGTATTTGACAGGTCTGTACAGTCAGATGCACTGCTCAGTAAAACATAAATAAAACAAAATGTAATTTTAACTGTAAAAGATTGTAAAAATGCTACAGTAAAAACCTGTTAACTGGTTAACAGCAAGTTCTCTTAATACTGGAAAACTGTAATAGATCTAACCCTACATTTCATGTAATTTCTCAGTAAAATACAGTTAAATATATTCTTATTGGAAGTAAAAACAACAAATTATCTTATAATTTACAGTGACTTAGCTTGAACTGCCACACCCACAATTCACTTGTGTGACCACATTTGATGTTTTTTAATTTGAATAATTTTAATAATCATCATTATTATTATGTTTATTACCAGTTGTGCACATTAGGGAATTATGTTAGTGTTACTTGTGCTACTTGTGATGAACTTTGATCCATGTGCCTTTTGTAACTATATATATCCAGTTTTGTAATTTATATATATATATATATATATATATACACACACACACACACACACACACACACACACACACACACACACACACACTGTACATATACACACAAGTATCAATATCAAAATGGAATCTGCTACATTATTTACTTCTTACTACATCTGAGACCTTTGCTAACTTTATGTGACATGTTAAGACTTTCTTTCCAGGTGCCGATGAGTAAAATACAGACAGGCTTGAGGCTCAAATCTGCTAACGGAAGGAAAAAAGAAAAGGGGGGGGGGGGGGGGGTGTGTGGGGGGTTCGTGGCGCTAAGAGGACAGGACAAATCATATCAAGGTATTTGAAGTTTAAGGTGCGCTAAGTCATTATAGGGGTTTTATCAAATAAGCATGAGTGGACCCCAAAGTCCAAGCTAAGCAGTCCGCTTTGAAAATGCCACATTTAAGAAGATCTGCCATCGTCCATTCAAGTGAGCGGAGATGGGTGGGTGTGGATGTGGCCGAGGGCTTGAGACATAAATTTTGAAGTCAGGGCTTTCATTGTGCCTTTGCATATTGGGAGTTAGCTGCTTGTGCAGTTCTACCGATTTAAGCAAAATGGACATCAGCACGTCCAAGGAGAAAGAGTATGATAGTTTGAAAGAGAGAAGGGGGGTTTTGACTAGATATGTGCAAAAATGACTGAAACGGATTTGTCCGGTTAACCCGTCTTTAGCCAAAATAGTTGAGAGGTGCGAGGTGGAGTAGGGGGTTATCGGAAGCAGGTTCGGAAAGGAGGTTTTTGTAGGCCTCAAAAATCTCACAAATGCCCATTCAAAAACTCAGCAGTAATCATTTGACTACATTCAAACTAACAAGTATACAAACTGCTCTGAAGTTCTCAGCAAAAAAAGTGAGTTAGAAAGAGCTAGAGGACAGAAAAGAGCATGTTAAGTGTCAAGTTGGCATGAAACGGAAGTTGAGATAGTCTTATCTTCCCTATTGTGATGTATATATATATATGATTGAAACAGCTTCTCAAATAGGAACAAATGTACTTGATTTTGTTCATCAGGAATTGATTGGATCATTTGCTATTGCTGTGATGTCATGCGAGTGACAGGTTGTCCCACCCTCGCGCCCGTAAACACGTCATCAGAAAAGAGATGTCGTTGCAAGAGGAAGATATTTTAATTAAATATTACAAGAGCACATGAATTAAAAATAATGTGCACGGATAAATCATTTATAATAAATACTGCATGCAATATTCCACAAAAAAAACAAGAATTGCCCATTTTGATTTCATGGTGAAATCAAATGCAAAAAAAAAGAGCATTTGATGGATTCCTTCTAGTAAACACCTCCCCCTCCCCCTCCCCCTCCCCTCAAAAAAAGTGCTAAAACTTGGAGCTTTAGCAATGGAAAGAAAAAAAAAACACACAAAAAAGGGCAAAAAGGTTAACAGAAATGAAGCCCAAACAGAAAGATGGGAGAAAGCGAGCCGTATGAAAAAAGGACTGAAGACAGTTATACTAATGACATCTTGCAGTGGAAGTATGATCTTTATTGATGGGTTGGACTCTTTGCTGAGCTGTAACAAGTTTGTCTTTTTTATGCCTATAGGCAATCTATTGAGTTAGAGAAAAATTACACTTGACCTTTCATTCTTTCCTTTTTTCTCATTCGAGTGAGATTGTCCTCGGAAAAATGTGAATGTGTTTTCCTTCCTTCTCTCTCACTCCCCTCCTCGTTCTCTTTCACATGCGCTTTTACTAAAAATTGAAATATTGATCTTAATTAGAGTTTGCCGAGCTCAGCAGCTCGCGTTGAGCTTTGAGACAAGCGGCAGCAGACATCTGTCTAAGGCACTTACATCCTCGCCGTCAGAGCGAGGGAACGAGTGGGAAAGGGAGGGTGAGAAAAGAAAGAGTGATTGCTCCACAAATTTCTCTTTCTCTTCCCATGCAGATAACAGAAACTGGTATGTGACCATAGTTAAAGAGCATCATGAATACGGATATAATCTTTTCCCGGATGCCCTCCTGTACAAAAGTATTACGTTAAAGCAACCTATCGTTTGGCATCTATGGGTTATGACTTTACTGTACAAACTCTCAAGTTCTTGAGTTCTGTGGTAATTCATTCAAAGCAGTGAAATGTTAACAAATATTCTTCATAATTAAGACTAATCAGGCATCTCAGTGACTGAATGAATGAAGAAGAAAAAACAACATCAAATTATTTGAGAAACTTTAATGGATGTTTTAAAAAAAGTACTTTGTCCTTTGTTTTATTTATTTAAAAAAGAAGTAGTAATTGAGCTTACGTTGAGGCACTTACAAAGAAATTTAAAAGCAGAAATGTGAAGCTTATTTTATAAAAGCATTACATGAACTTTTGTGTTAAAACATGTATTATTTGATTTGTACAGTTGTTTAAATTGACATTTTAATGGTTATTTTAGTGTTTTAGGCATTACATTTAGGCAACAAAGTTGTAAAACTGGACTTAACTTTACACAGCTATGGTTAGTAAGTGAGAAAATCAAACCATGTAACATGCATATTCGTCTTGTGGCTATAACAGTGAGTATTTTAAAGTTTACCTACACTTGTAAAAAATGATATGACCAATAAGTAAGACAACATATGTTTTTACATTGGTTTAACTCATCAAAATAAATTAAGCAATTTGCAACTTTTTTAAACAAGTTATACAAGATTCAACTCATTTTTTTAAGACAGTTTAATGTAATTAAAGTTGAAATTACTTACATTTTTAAGTGCAATCAACTTGGATGTTTAAGGAAACTTTTTTTTTTTTTTAACAGTGCATTGGCCACATACACTTCTAATATAAGTGCGTCACTTTTTTCCAAGAAAAGGAGGTTCAAAAGAAAAAAAAAAATCAATGGTAATCAACTTTACGTCAAGTCGATTTAGGTTAAAGGGATAGTTCACCCAAAAATGACAATTCTGACATCACTTACTCACCCTCAATTTGTTCTAAACCTGTATGAGATTCTTTGTTCTATTGAACACAAAAGATATTCTGAAGAATGTTGGTAATCAAACAGTTGCTGGTCCCCATTGACTTCCATTAGGGAAAAAAATACTAAAGAAAATGGGGACCAGAAACCAAAATGTATCAAAATATCAGTTATTTTATGTTATTTAGGCAAGGCAAGGCAATTTTATTTGTATAGCGCATTTCATACATAGCAGCAATACAATGCGCTTCACACAATATAGTATAAATAAATAAAATTCTATATAAAACACCAGCAAAGACATTAAAAAGATTAATACACAAAAATATTCAATAATGAACATACATACATATACACACATACACATATATATACACGTACACACATGTATTCATTACGCATTAACTACAAAAAGCATCTGAAAAAAGCTTGGTCTTTAATCTATTTTTAAAAATTTTAATAGTTGGAGCATTTTTAATGTTTTCTGGAAGCTGGTTTCAGAGATGGACGCCGAAGTATTTTAAAGCAGCTTCCCCTTGTTTTGTTCTAACAATAGGTTTTAGTAGAAGCTGTTTATGCTGTGATCTAAGGGGTCTTGGTTGAGTATGCTGTTGAAACATATCATGAAGGTATTTAGGTCCCATCCCCTTTATTGACATAAAAACTAATAAAAGTGCCTTAAAATTAATCCTGTATCTAATTGGGAGCCAGTGTAAGGACTTTAAAAAATATATATTTTGTGTTAGACAGATCAAAGAAACTCATACAGGTTGAAAACATCAGACAGAATTTTAATTTTTGGGTGAACTATCCCTTTAACCTGTATTGGACCCAGGACATTCCTTTAAAATAAAAAGAAAATCTAAAACCAAGAGCTGCAATGCAAAAAAGATAAATAAGGGGTTAGGTGATGTATGAGAACTTTAGTTGATTTTACAACACCCATATCAACATGCATTCTTGTGAAGTATTCCTTCCTGCATGAACGATTAAATAGGGGAGAAAGATAGACAGAGAAGTCAAATGAAGGAGTGTTTTCCTTCCCACCATCTCTCGATGTCATCGTAAACGTGGCTCGCATCATGGGCACAGCCTTTATCTCGTTAACACGGCGGCAGGCTTGTCGTGTTCCGCAGCGAGACCATCGCCACGGTGTATTAATGCCCCCTGTCGTTGCTGCCGGCGACGGTTAACCAGGTTTCCCGTCGCGACCGCCAGTCGTTTGTCACAGAGCACGGAGCACGAGGCCTTGGTTCAACGGAGCATTAATAGTCTGAATATCAGCAGTCTCCGCACAGTGAGGGGCGTTCAAGGGATTACAGCTCCCATCATCCTCTCTGTACCACTGTTTAACACCCAACATCCTAATTACATTACCCGAGGGAGAGGAGGAGGAGGAGTGCAAGAGGCAGGCTCATCTACGAACGGATCCTCAATCAAATGCGCATTTTAGGAAAAGACAGGGAGAAGAAAAGGAAAATGACATTGTCAGAAATTAGTTGTGATGGATTTGGTCAGACAGCAGTTAGAGAGGAAAAAGTGAGAGGAGAAGAAAAATGAGTTTTGAAGAGTGTAAGGGAGGCGTTACAGTTTTTTTCTTTTCCTATAGATTCCTTAAGACTCAATTACAGTGACAGACACACACTTATGAGCGATGTCCTTTACATACACCTGCTTTCACAACACATGTCAAGGAATGCCGATACTTTTCACGCTAAACATTGTTATTCAGAAAACAACATGGGAGTGAAGTGGTTTGTGATGATACTTGGTTTAATGCTTTAAAGGGGTCATGAACTAGCTTTTTAAAAAAATTTATATTGTTGTCTGAGGTCAACTTATGACGTTCGCTTGGTTTTTACATTCAAAAACATCAAAATGAATAAGTAATAGGCTATTTTCTACCCTAGTTTTGAGCCTAGCTCAAAAACGCTCGGGTTTTATGGGCGTCTCGCATTGAAGACTTGGAAGTAAACGCCCACTGCTGTGAGTGGATAACAGTTTTGCATATTATAAGGAGTTTCAACTCACTCGTCAGTAACGATTAGACTGATACACATGTACACATAATTATTAGATATCAAACGATCTGTAACAATGCAATACTAGCCTATCAGATTATTATTATTTTTTAAATAAAAATTTTACTCACATAAGTGTGTTGCACCATTCCTGTCGGATCCAATATAGAAGGCACAGCAGCGTTTTCTAATCTTAATCGGTCTGCAAATCCAGTCTCGACCTGTGTCTTGTTTACAAAACAATCCTCAGTAAAATGAAGCCGGACAATGTTTTACCCACATCAGCTGGAACGTCATTAAAAATAAAGTTTAACCAAGCATTCCTATTGGAATCCAGAGGAAGCTTATGCAGCGACTGTCTTCTTCCACAACCAGGCACTGCACAATATTTTGTAAATGTCATGTTTATTGCTCGGTAGCTCGATCCGGGGCCTATACCATGAAGCCGGTTTAGGTGGCTAGCCAGCTATGTTTCAGTTTAGTTTGCGACAACCCTGGGTTTTAGGGACCATGAAAGTGGTTTGGCTTTAAGCAGTGTTCATCGCCATAGTAACTTACTAACCTGGTCTGGGGCAGGTTATGTTCCAGGTAAGAGGTTTCAAACCGAATTTGGACCAATCAGCTGTGAGCAAAGTGACACATGCCTGATGCGATTAAGTCACTCCACCTGTTTCTACTCCAAATTAAAGGTCACTACATAGCAAATGATTTTTAAAGACAAAATCGTCTGGTTTTTAGTGATGCTTATTTAGAATAATAAATTTGTATGATTTAGATATTATTTATGTAATTATTATACCCTTAATCAATCACAGATGTACAATTTTAGTTCATCAATTATTATTACGCAGTTTAAATGAATAAATATATAAAGGTAATATAAATACGCTTTAGCATCGATAGATGAAGCTATAAAATAACTACATGTGAGCTTAAATGTTCAATTCTCTCTATACCTTTATCAGCTGTATAAAATAACTTCACAACTTTTACTTGCACTGATATACAGTAGCGAGACTTTCTTTTAGTTGTCCTCTTTCATAGACAGCTGTTTTCTTCTTGCTGTGTAAATTTGTTTAAATTCTTCCTATTTTAATACTTTTATTTAATAAGTGAATTGTGCTGCTTTTCTCGCGAGAAATTAATCTCAGTTTCACTCTTTCTCAACGTGTGATTGGCTGTTCGCTACTGATGTCACACCTAAGCTCCTAAACTCAGGATCAAAGCCTGAGTTGACAGAGAAAGTTGATGATCAGCATCATGGTACCAACAAAGCCTGGTTGGATTGGTTTGGTTTTGTCAACTCAAAACTAATCCTGTAACCCTGAGTTTGTTCAACTACCATCATGGTACAGGCCCCCGGTTTGTCATCACGAGGTAGGCCCATGTTATTTAGCTATGCGTGTAATGCGCGAATCGGAGGGCGGGGCTAAAGTAGCCGTGTTGAAGTAGGCGTTGATCTTCTTCAGCGGGGGTGGTGTTTTATCCTCTTTGACGTCATAGTTCCCCACTTTGAAAAACGAGTCGTTTGCTGAGCCTGGTGTCAATAAAAGCATTTATTGGACTAACAAGGACGTTTTCAGTTCTGAAATTTACAGGATATTCTTATAATATGATGACCTCTTAGATGTCAAAAGCTCATGGAAAATTTGATTTCTCAGTTCATCACCCCTTTAAACTGAAGCGTTTCGTCTTTAGTCATGATTTAAGTCAATCCTGCATTGGGATTCTCACACATGTAGGCAAACATGCTCACAAATAAAGAGATACATGATTCGCAGAAATCACAAAGCAATTTTATTAAGTAGTTTTCCATTCTTTGAAAATACATTTTCACAAGCTTACATTCTAAATGATAAAACGAATTATTTGCACAACAAACCACTACATTTAAAAACCCCTGAGAATAACTTTACACTTTGAAACTAACTACATTCTCTTCAAATGTAAACGTCTGCATTTTTCTTCTTTTTTGCAGAACAGTATTTGATTATAATGCATATATTCAGTTCTGTAATTGTGAATAGTTATGAATATATTCTAAGAAATCTGTATAATCAATTCTTAGAATTTGCATTTTGGAATTCTTGAAACGAAAAGTGATTTGATACCAAAAAATAGCTGTAAATGTCTAATGTACAGAGGTATTTGTAAACCGTTCAAGAGAGGCGGAGTCAATTTCTTATTTCTAAAATAAAAGTTAAGTTAAAAAAAGTTGAATTATTCATTACTGATTAAAACACCCACCATTAGCCCTCCTTTGGCGAGGGTTCTGCTTGTGTTGAAGATAAGAATCGTGGCTTGATATGCAGTGTCTTTCCTGTAACAGAGAGAAGAAAGGAGAAGAAAATTTCCACAAAGAAACACTGTGCAGTGCAAAAGAAAAAGAACAACATCCTATAAAGGAAGAGTTTATTTCATGTACTCAAGGAAGTGAATTGTGATTGTTTTTTGGTTATACAGCAGTAACTGATGCTAAAAGCGAAGTATATGAAACTTTGATTCGGAAAAACAAGACAGACAAGAAATAAATAGCACCTGCTACGTAATGACAGGAGTAGCTATCACTTGTTTTTACTGATAGAGGAGTGACACATGAGTGTGTGATTGTCTCAGGGTGAGTGATAGCACAGAGACTGAAGGGGAAAGGAGAAGATGCAGGCAGTGATGCATAGATTCTGGGCTAATTTATGCAAAGCAGAGAGAAGTTTGTCTGGACGGCCACAATCTTTAGAGTGAGAGCTACACTATCATTAGTAACAATTAACTGCTCTTAATGTGAGTCTGTGTGGCTGGGAACCTCACTATGGTTGGAAATCAAGGGTTAGTTCTTATTAAAGACCAGCTCCAATTTCTTCAAGACACACACACACACACACACACACACACACACGCGCGCGCACGCACACGCACACACACACGCACACACACACACACACACACACACACACACACACTTGTTCTCATGTTTTATGGAGACATTCCATAGACATAATGATTTTTATACTGTACAAGCTGTATATTCTATCTGCTTACACTAACCCTAACAGAAACCTTTCTGCATTTTTACACTTTTTTACATTTATAAGCTGTTTTCCTCATGGGGACCAAAACATTTCCCCACAAGGACGAGGATTTCGTATATTGCCATCTTTGTGGGGACATTTTGTCCTCACAACGTAGAATTTACCTGGACACACACGCACACACAAATGATTTTAATGACTTTCAGCTTAAGTACTGGTTCTGGAGCATCGGTTTACAGCCGATGCAGATAGAAAAATGTAATACGATATTTAAGCATCAGAGCTGATGTCATAATGATCAGGGATGTTTGTCCTCAGAATAGAATGTGTTTTAAATTCCAATTAAATTCCTGTATTTAAATTGAAGCTGCAAACAGGAGGTATGAATTACAAATAGAATTTGATCCCAACAAAGAACTCAAATCAACTAAGAAATTAATATTTAAAATTCAAATTTATAACTTATTTAATTAGAAAAGTAAAGTTTGTCAAGATTTGTTGGTTTGTTTAAAAATTGAGAACATACTTCTGAGGATAATGAATGCAGTAAGTATTGTTTGCCAAACATTATCCATGGTTTCGTCTTCAAAATGACCAAGATACATATTAACAGAACCGCTAAGGAATCCAGATTGTTGAACTGAATCAGAAAAGTCAAATTCCTTTTGAGAGCAACAATTGTTCAGTCTGTATGTAGCAGATGATTTCAGGCAACAGGATGAGAAAGTGACATGTGAAAAGCCATGGTGGTCTGGAGGGCACCTGTGCTATTCTGAGACACAGGGCTGCCATCAATGATCCCAACGGGGAACTGATCTGGAACTTGGCATCAGAGAAATAGGAAGTGTGTATGCACAATAAGCACAAATTTGTATAAATATGCAGACATGACACAGAAATAAACTTGCCATCACTTATGAAAGCTTTGAGAATAGAAAGCAAAGATGCATGAACATGGATGAAAAAAAAAACAGAGCAAAAATAGAGCAAACAGGAGTTAAACATTAATGTTTACGTATAGAGAAGAGAAAGAGCCAATGCCATGCTTCAGAATGTCCATGTGACCGAAAACACGCAAGGTCAGAGGTTAATCACAGTGGTTTCTGTTCTGTAGTAACTAATTTAAGAAAGGAAGTGTGAAAGCATGAGAAAGGAGAAAACAAAATGAAGAGAGTTCAAATGGTTTCTTAAAAGTTAGAACCAGTTCATTTCTTGCATGAGTTTGCGTAAAGGCAGTATATAAGGTTTGTCTTATTGAGTGTGGAGAGAGAAAGACAGTGTTCCATAGGGTACGGCTGGTGTGTGTGTGTATGTGTGTGTGTGTGCGTGAGTGAGGATATAGGGTCCCCTTTCCTCTAATCCTCTATCAGTCAGACTGACATACCAGGTTCAGCTGTGCCTGTCCTTAACAACAAACCTAAATATTAGTAACCCCTCAGTAAGTATTATATACCTTATGTAGTCCGCTCTTAAATAATATCACCCCCCTCGATATTATTAACCCCGTCACTGCGCATTAAATAACACAACTATTTACTCCATAAATACTTATTACCTCCTTACTCTTTATATATACAGTGAGACCAAAAAGTATTTGAACTCTTAAGCCACACTTAAAAAGGCTATTAAAAAATAGCCAGACACACTCACACGCACACTAACTAAATAAATAAAGAGCTTACTTTATTTTCCCAGTAACTCCAATTTTTAGTGGGTGTATGAAGTAATTTCCTCTCAGTTTCACATAGGTGTCCCAGCAGGGTAACCACAGGTGTAGTTGTCATCACTATGTGCCCAAATACTTTTTTCAAACATAATTCTCAATTAAAACCCAATAAACTTATTTTCATAAATGTTTTGCTATCTTTCTTTAAAGTGCCACTTTACACTTAACTATTTCAATAATATTTGTATATTAAGTGTAGCTTAAGTATCTAAATACTTTGTAGGGCCAATGTACGTATCTCATCTACTGTATGTTATTGTTATTAATTTAAATCTAACCTCCTGTTCACATACAATACACACCTTTGGCCTGTAAGCCTGCCGCAGGAGGGATCTTTAGGGAATCAGGGTTCTCTGACATGTCAGGAGAGCTGGACAAAGATATGAAGGAGGGCAGTTTCTCAGGCCCCGAGGAGGACGAGCCCTCATCTGCCTGTATGGACTCTGTAGACGGAGCCTGAACTTCCTCTGAACTGAAAAGGCAAAACAAATTATTATTAACAAAGAAACATATTTCATTTGTTTCATTTTATTATATCTTCAAAGGAATTTATAAATTATCAACTAGGGACTTTGGGGTGGTACTCGGTTTGTTTCGACCACAGGAAGCAGGGTCTAAATGAAGTTCCGGGTAAAAATTTCACCCTCAGAAAGTAGTGTACTTTTTCAAAGTTCAGGAACATACGGGGCTGGGACTTGGGCGCTAAACATGCTGATTGGTTGACGCCACGCAGCATTTTATTTCAACCACCATTCTTAAGTCTGTTGCAGTGCGTGCAGTAAGAGTTGTTTGTTATCCGAATCAACAATGGATTTTTTAAAAAATACAAAAGATGGATCGACAACGAGGTTCAGGCTTTATTAAGCTTATATGCAGAGGACGAAATTCAGCGGGAACTGGAGAGTTTGCGCACAGTCCTACATCACCGGACTAAAGGTGACGTCCTTTGTTCACACAAACATAAACATAAAGATAACAATAAAGATATATTTCTAAAAATCGTACTCAATATAAAAGAATAGCAGAGTTCACACCACAGCTATCAAGATAACAGGACAGACAGAGTGTATACAGACAGAAACGATATAGTTGGAATCACTTTCAGAATGATTTTATCCAGCTGATGAACGATAAAAACATTGACAGCCAATCAGAATGCCTCTTGCTGTAGTGAGCTCGAGCATTCAAAGTGGCAGACAAGCACGCGATTAGAATAAACAGAACGCTATTGTCCGCTGGTGTGGGCACTTGTATAGATCTCTTTATAGTTATCATTCTTGGTGTGAATGGGCCTTCATTTGCCTAATCTTCATGGTACTTTAGACCGCGATGGAAACGCAGACAGCTACAGGTCTGGGGGAAAAAAAGTTCATGGGACAAATTGTTCCTGGTAATTTCGGTGGAAACGTGGCTATGGTTATTCAGGTCTCTTCCCTATAAATAGTAATATAGTGATGTAAATAATAATAATATTAACAATAATAACTTATTTATAACTGTTCGAGCTATAACTACAGTGCAGAAAGTGGAAATAGAACACTTATATACAGATGGCAATTAAGAATTGTAAAGACCAATGTGGGATTAGTTCTTCTTCCTGACCTCTTTATAATGTCTCTGGTCCGGGCTTTCTTGGCTTGTCCAAAGCTTGTGTTAGAGGCGGTGCGTTTCACACTCTGTCTGTGGTGCAGCTTGCATTTGGATCCACGTGGACACTCACCGGTACTGGAGAAGTCAGGACACACCAGCGTGTGTTTCTTCTTACACTGTGGAGAGAGCAGAAAATTCTTAATGCTTTATTTCTTTACAGGACAGAGTCACAGTGGATGTTTTGTGGGTTGGTTATGAACATGTGGGACACTGTCAGGATTTCATGTGTGCCACACTCAGTAGGAGTGCACTTAAGTTAGTAGAAGTAAGTGTTTGTGTGTGATCACACATCAGTTGGTGCATGCATCTGATAAGTAAGAGAAGGTGAGCATGTGTTTGTGTAAGTGAGAGTAGGTGAGAGTGTCTGTGTGCCTGTGTAATTTGGGCGTAAATTGGTAGCTTCATTCTTCTAGAGACCCGATCCCTCCCACCTGTCAGAGGAGCTAATTATACCCCACTATGGGGTGAGGAGCGCAAGACGCGTGTACAAGTGAGAGAGAGGGGACTAGGCGAGTGTGGGACAAGTTTCTCCAGAAATAGAGAGAGAGAGAGAGAGAGTGTGTGTCTTTATGTGTGTGGGTGTGAAGGGTGGCTGAAGGATCGTGTGTCCGGGAACAGTGTGGACTCCCTGTCACCCCTTGGGGCAGACCGCCCATAGACCCTCTCCCCCCAACAGGGATCAGGTCAGAGCCATAAGTGGCCTAAAATGACCAAATATACAGTTATAACAGTGAAACACCAGAGGATCTCATCTTATGGTGCTTAGAAATGAAATGACAAGATTTTGTTAAATTAAACCCTCAGGGACAGTTCACACAGGAAACATGTTCTTGTAATCCAGCTGTGCAACTTTTTTAATTGTTGCACATATGCATCTGCCTTTTTTCAGTGTATAGCACCACAGGCACCACATTTTTAAGATATTGTGTGACAAGTAGTTTGCCAGAATGCATCTGAAGACCCTTAGTAAACCCCTACATTAAATGTATCCTGTGTAAATGGCACATTAGGAGGTCAAGTATAAGCCAACTATGATGAAAAACAACAAAACAAAAGTCATAATAATAATACAAATAGTTAGGCTTAACAGGTTGACATTCAAGTCCATGTCTAGATTATGAGATTAAGGAACATAGACTCTATCACTAATTGCAGACATTAGCTATGGAATTTTTAAGTCAAAGAGGACAGCTTTTGCTATATTTTCTGTTATACAGGAAACACTTTAAGAATATTTTATATATACACACACACAGTCCAGTGTAACTGGATTATTGCACCCAATGAATCTGGGTCTCTAATGCCCCCTAAATCATCCTATAGACAACATCATCACTCACCACACTCATGGCTAATTGGCCCAATTTGCTAAATCCCTTGCCACTTGAATTCAGTCGATTTCAATTCCACTCCATTTCAGAAGAGCATTTGGGACCTTTCTTTTTTTAAACACCCATTTGTTTCTTGTTTGACTGATAACATCCATGTCGCACTTTAATCATTCAAAGGTCCAGTGAAGGCAAATAGAACAAATGTGTAAACTGTGAGAAATTACAAACACTGTAAAGTGGGATAATCTGATCATAAGAGTACTGCATATGTAATTCTACCGATTCTGTTGTCATATTCACGACAATATGAACAATTACTACTTATGTGCTTGATCTTTGAATAATGTTTATGGGGAAAATGTCAAGTTACACATGCTTTCCACCCCAAAAAAAGTCTACATTTAATTCAAAGTTTCCCCTTTTTCATACCAGTTATCTATTTCAATCACAGCTAAATATAAATACCAGGAATTCCCAATCATCAGACAACTGATAAAGTCATCTTGACGTGCAGCAAAATATTTTGTAAAAATAGAACCGACATCACTGTTCACTAGCTCATAATGTATTCAGTGTAAAGGCCCTTTCACACTGAGCGCAAAACGATTAATTGCCTTCATCTAATTCACACCTGCACAATAGGTGGCGTTGACCGGGAATTCATTTTTCCTCATGTATGCATCTCATAGGTTTTCCCATTTGGCTTTAACTTTGTCTGCTGCACAACATACAAAAGGAAATTTAGATAAATAAAGTTTAGTACTACACAGAAACCATCAAGTGCATGTAACGACTTCCGACTGTGATCTAAAGTGGATTTTGAATAAATAATGGGCAGACATGCATTATTTTTAGTGTTTTATAATAAAGGAAACACTACACTTGCTTAGCATTTCTCATTTAAGCATTTCTCATGCTTTATTGTTATAAAAATACTCCAAGCTGCATGAAAAACATACAGAGCATACATTGTCGTAATCATTTATTTATTTGGCTTCATGTTTCATCTCTAGAAACTAGAGATGCACCGATTACAATTTTCTAGGCCGATTCCGAGTTTGACCTGCTGATACCGATTTCAGCCGATTCCGATTTCATTTTTTCTAACCACTTTACAGCACATACAAATATTTATTTTCTCTCTTTTCTTTAGTAGAACATTTTACATTTTGCATTGAACATTTTTTGAACAGTAATCGCTATAAAATAGAACTATATAAATTACTCCTGGTGTGGGAAATTCACACACATCTAAAGTGCAGTTTTTTTTTTTTTTTTAACAGCAGTGTTAACTACTAAAAAAATGTGTTCATTTCAAAACGAAAATTCATTTTCTTTTCTGACATAGCCTACTCCAGTTCTTGTTAAAACACACCAGACATGCAAATTCTGTGCATTTTGGGCACTTTTTGTGTGAAATCATATTTATTTTGTCCATCAAAAAGTGTGCTTTCATTTTAATTGAGCGTGAGCAGTGCAGCAAAAATAGACTCTGCGCCGAAATCCCCGCTTCACTGCTGCTCACGGGAAACTCCTGCTCAAAGCTCACGCGCTGCTCCTGCTCCCGGTGTGAACGCACTCAGAGCCAGTCTACGGAGAGCCTGGCCACTCCCTATTAAGTCCTATTGTACCAAATTTTGGTTGTAGTTCCACCAGAAATCCACTGGGGGCGATCGCCCATAAGTGCAAAATGAATGGGAGTCTATGGAGCTAGACGGCTAAATTTGTCTCTTTTACCCGATTGTTGTTGAGAAATCTCAGATTTGATTGTAGGTTTTGCAAGTTCAACATGGGTTATAAGTCGAAAGTTGAATGAACGAGTACTTATGTCCTTTCGATTTCTTACAGGTTGAGTTGTTGTTGCCCATGACACACTAGCATTCTGCTCATGAACGCTGATTGGTCAGTGAAGGACTGATTACGACCAGAGATACCGCTTGATGGGATCGTGGCATCTGAAGCGGGACCAGAATGTGTGTGTGTATTTTCGGCGTGGTCTTTTAAAATAACAAAACAAAAACTCTTCTAGCACGTTTATGTACCTGTGTCAGCTGTGTTGTCGATGCCTCAAGAGAAAAGAAAGTACAGAGCGCGAAAGCACCAAAGTGACTGAAGGATTGGCGTAAAGCAGTATCTTATTAGACATTCTATGACGCACTCATTGATTAACATGCACGCCGAAAAAAATACGCGCTGCTCACGCTTGCGGTGTGAAACAGCCATAATTCACGAGGTTTCCTACATGTGCGTTCCGTGTGCACGTGTGATGCTGATGTTGCGCGATGTTAATCATGCGGCGCCAGAGTGCATTTGACCGGCACAAAATCGGCATATGTCAGACTGACCGGCCGCTCGCCGGTCATGGCCGATCAAGTGAAAATCGGCCAATTCCGGTCACCAGCCAATCAATCGGTGCATCTCTACTAGAAACCTTTCTCTAAGTTGTTTATGTATGGAACTCAGAACGAGTAAATGAACACAACATCGTCATTTGTAAGGGCAGGAGTTATGATCACATAATATGACTGACAGCTCAAAAGAGAATGAGCTCTCTGACTCATAACAGACACCCAAAGAAGAAAACAGCACTCTATGCTGTTTCAAGCTCCACAGATTGCATAATTCAGTGGAAAATTAATAGAAATTATCTGTATAAAGAACAAGTAAGAATAAATCTGTTCTCAGACACCAATGATAACACTCAACATCAATTCTCTTCTCTCTTCCGGAATACTTTTCTTTGGTCTTTGCACAGGTTTTCCAAACAGCACCACCACTCTCACACATTTGTGCAACAGCAGCAGCTCGGCTAAGCTTAAATCTAATAGGATGGCTTGTTTCATCGCGGGGCAACGGTGCAAAAAAACCCCGTCTTGGTCACACCTGGTGTGAATAGCTCCATAGGGATCTATTGTTTCGATTCAAGAGCATCAGTAGCCGGGTTTCCATTACCCTTCAAATTGCGCAAATTGAAATTGAAAATACGCACAATGGAAACATGCAAATTTAGCAAAAAAGGTTTTTCAGGCAATTTGAAAAAGGAATATTTCGCAAAACTGCAAGGGAAATAGGTTTTTGCGCATTTACAGGTCACCTGACGTAGATGGCGCGGTATGTTTGGACAGAATATGAGACAGAGTTCTTAATTAAAACTCATAAAAGACAAAAGTATTACGGGAATTCTGGATTCTTGATAAATACAATTTATCAAGACCTTGAAGCAGATAGGAGGGAGAAACAACTCATATGTGCCGCTCCCAAGTATAAGGGGGCTTTCCTTGCCATTAATGTTTGGATAACACGCCTACGTTTCCTTTGATTAAAAATAATGACTACTGCGGTGGCTAAGATATACATAATCCCAGGGCCGGGGGAAGACAATCCATAGGCAAAATGGGAATATGCCGCCCCCTACGTTAAAATTTTTAAGAGAAAAATATGCCAATTTATCCCACATTGACCTTATCCCATACTGACTTAAGACATGTGTAATGAATTAATACAGTTGACTCACCATTTAAAAGAGGACCTTTCTTGCTTTGGCTGCTGCGAACTCTTCAACTATCTTGGAGTAATCTAATTTGCAACAGATTTGATGCTCAATTGAAATTTCGGCCATTACATTCAATTGACCTTGTGACACTATTGTCAATTGCAGATAGTTCTTCACAAGTTTGAGACATTCGTACTTGTCATGGTTCGGCACCCTCTAGTGTCTGGCACCCTGCAAAATTGCCCAGCGCTTCCGCCTGCCCTGCGTAAAGCTACCAACATCCATTGGCATGAATTTGGAATGACTTATTGCGAGAGGGAACAATTACACTTTAGTCGCATAACATCGGTTAATGGAAATGGTGTCATCTCGCAACAGTTTTTTATCGACATTTAGAAAATATCGCAAAAGTTTTGCCCAAATCTGTAATGGAAACGCGGCTATTGCTACGTACATTCCTGCTCCTAGACACGGCCACAACACATCCCTGAAGTGTCAGTAGAGATTGTGTCAACTAGACTCTCCCCTGTGAAGGCCTTATCGACACGACAGCCATCGGCACTGATGCTCAACAAACCCATCTCCAAACCGGCGAGATGACTCAAATCTTCAATCAGATGGAACTGGATAATATTCTGAATGTTCCAATATAATCTGACCTCTGACCTATAATGCTGCTTGAATCATAATCATACACTGTTTGTTAGTTGGCCAGATGAGAACTGCCCCCGACCGAGCCTGGTTTCTCCCAAGGTTTTTTTCTCCATTCTGTCACCTGAGTTTTGGTTCCTTGCCACCGTCGCCTTTTTCGCCATTGGCTTTTGGCTTGCTTAGTTGGGGGACATTTATTTTAATATTCAACATTATTGATCTGCCTGCATCGACACCATTATATGAGAACTGAACTGAGCTGGACGATGACATCACGCTTTTTTGAAGAGCGGCTATATATACAGGTCCTTCTCAAAAAATTAGCATATTGTGATAAAGTTCATTATTTTCCATAATGTAATGATAAAAATTAAACTTTCATATATTTTAGATTCATTGCACACCAACTGAAATATTTCAGGTCTTTTATTGTTTTAATACGGATGATTTTGGCATACAGCTCATGAAAACCCAAAATTCCGATCTAAAAAAATTAGCATATCATGAAAAGGTTCTCTAAACGAGCTATGAACCTAATCATCTGAATCAACTAATTAACTCTAAACACCTGTAAAAGATTCCTGAGGCTTTTAAAAACTCCCAGCCTGTTTCATTACTCAAAACCGCAATCATGGGTAAGACTGCCGACCTGACTGCTGTCCAGAAGGCCATCATTGACACCCTCAAGCAAGAGGGTAAGACACAGAAAGAAATTTCTGAACAAATAGGCTGTTCCCAGAGTGCTGTATCAAGGCACCTCAGTGGGAAGTCTGTGGGAAGGAAAAAGTGTGGCAAAAAACGCTGCACAACGAGAAGAGGTGACCGGACCCTGAGGAAGATTGTGGATAAGGACCGATTCCAGACCTTGGGGGACCTGCGGAAGCAGTGGACTGAGTCTGGAGTAGAAACATCCAGAGCCACCGTGCACAGGCGTGTGCAGGAAATGGGCTACAGGTGCCGCATTCCCCAGGTCAAGCCACTTTTGAACCAGAAACAGCGGCAGAAGCGCCTGACCTGTGCTACAGATAAGCAGCACTGGAGTACCCACAGTCAGTGATGGTCTGGGGTGCCATGTCAGCTGCTGGTGTTGGTCCACTGTGTTTTTTCAAGGGCAGGGTCAATGCAGCTAGCTATCAGGAGATTTTGGAGCACTTCATGCTTCCATCTGCTGAAAAGCTTTATGGAGATGAAGATTTATTTTTTTAGCATGACCTGGCACCTGCTCACAGTGCCAAAACCACTGGTAAATGGTTTACTGACCATGGTATTACTGTGCTCAATTGGCCTGCCAACTCTCCTGACCTGAACCCCATAGAGAATCTGTGGGATATTGTGAAGAGAAAGTTGAGAGACGCAAGACCCAACACTCTGGATGAGCTTAAGGCCGCTATCGAAGCATCCTGGGCCTCCATAACACCTCAGCAGTGCCACAGGCTGATTGCCTCCATGCCACGCCGCAATTTCTTTCTGTGTCTTACCCTCTTGCTTGAGGGTGTCAATGATGGCCTTCTGGACAGCAGTCAGGTCGGCAGTCTTACCCATGATTGCGGTTTTGAGTAATGAAACAGGCTGGGAGTTTTTAAAAGCCTCAGGAATCTTTTGCAGGTGTTTAGAGTTAATTAGTTGATTCAGATGATTAAGTTAATAGCTCGTTTAGAGAACCTTTTCATGATATGCTAATTTTTTGAGGTTTTCATGAGCTGTATGCCAAAATCATCAGTATTAAAACAATAAAAGACCTGAAATATTTCAGTTGGTGTGCAATGAATCTAAAATATATGAAAGTTTAATTTTTATCATTACATTATGGAAAATAATGAACTTTATCACAATATGCAAATTTTTGGAGAAGGACCTGTATAAATTGACTAAATTAATAACTTTTTTTTACAACAAACTTACTTAAGCTGGACTGTGATGCTATTTTCTTCTGGAAACAAACTTTGTTGCATTATTTATCTCTGTAAAGCTTCTTTGAAACAATCTGTATTGTAAAAAGCACTATATAAATAAAGGTGACTTGACTTGACATTTGCATCACTTAATTACTCTCAGTGTGCATTTAAGTTGCAAAAAACAAAGGCTTTGCTTTGTTGGGCCCCTATGTCATCGCCAATATGCTGTTTAGGATGGGCCCGGGCTTTTTTGCAGGGAAATGTACTGGTATCTCCATGGCATTTATAATTCAACAACATTGACTGCATCCACAGAGTCTACTCTCAGGTGTCAACAGACCATTTGATGCATATTGACCACTAAGATGGCCAGAGCTGGTTGAACCCACCAATTTCAGACTTTTTCTAAGTCAGGGTGCACACGTTTTTTAACTTTCAAGAGGAAAAAAAAGGAGTTTTTCAAGAGTTTTGTCAAGTGTATAAAAGATTCAGATTTCCTCATTGCTGTCTGTATAATCTTTTATAGCTCTGTTGTTTGCCAGGGCTAACACTTTTGCATAGAAGTATATTATCGTGGAATCCCTGACAGGTTTGCCTGCGTCTTTCATCATATAAAAACCATAAACAACATCCCCTTCTTAAGTGGGAGGAGTTCCAGGCCAGAAGAATCCAAAGTCTGGTTTATGAGACCAACTTAAGCCAGACCAACATGGTTAGTTCACCCAAATATTATTCATCATTTACTCACCCTCAAGTCGTTCCAAACCTGTCTGATTTTCTTTCTTCTGCTGAACACAGAAAGAACACTTCTGAAAGAAGAACACTTCTGATAGAAGTGAAAACTGTGTTTTTTTTCTCCATACAGTGAAAGGGCAGTTGGGATATTGTTTTACTATCCCTAAAATTAAATTCATATTCCTTTCACACCCATCAACATTTGATTTATTCAAATTAGTAAAAGCT
The DNA here is from genome assembly GCA_026230005.1 of Gila orcuttii. Taxonomy (NCBI): domain Eukaryota; kingdom Metazoa; phylum Chordata; class Actinopteri; order Cypriniformes; family Leuciscidae; genus Gila; species Gila orcuttii. The sequence continues at coordinate 32,162,861 of JAPDVR010000011.1, forward strand.
ACAATATGAGAAGTATGGGTGATATCAATCCAGTGTTGGGGAAGCTACTCTCAAACTGACTGTCAAAGTGCAAAATTGCTACAAATGAAACATCAATGCAAAAACAAAATTTATGCAACTTAAATTAGATATACAAGAGTAGTCAAAAATGCATGTTAAATTCACGGCACTTGCATTGATGGAGCTCGCAGCATTTACTGTGAATGGAGTCGTTCTGAGACGCAAATTATGCGCTGTTTGCGTAAATGCTTCACTCTGAAGCCCGCCGCAACCTTTTTAATTAGACCACAGTTTTCTGTTCGATTGACAGTTGCTTTGCCAAAGCAATGGCTCAAAACACAATGTTAGTGATCTTTTAGGTTCATTACAAAACTGTGGAGGGACAGATTAAACTATGATGGGTAATCATAAAATCAGAAATGGACATTTGATATTGAGCTAAAAAAAATGTAGGTCAATTAATCAACTTAAAAAGGCTATTATTCACCTGTATTTGCTTGAAGTCTTCGACGCAGACAGCATTTTAATCTTTGGTTTGCATAAATTACATACAAAAGTGTAACCTATACTAGTCAATTCATAAACTTATAAGTTGATTGGCTATTTGGAATCATATCTAATTAGAAGAAAATCCTACTGATTGGATGGGAAATGGACGCAGTACTAAGAAGGCTCATTAACTTTGATGTTCACGGCTGTGATCCGGGCAAAGAAAACACAAAAGCCCAAATCCTCTCCAACCATGCTCTCTCATACATTTTAATTTACATAAAAGCAGCAAAATAGAGGGGAAAGAGAAGTGTGTGAGCGAAAAAAAAAAAAGAGAAGTGGATGGAACATCTTTATATCAGTGCAAGTTAACAATTTTCCACTTGATTTAAGAAAGGCTGGGAAGTCTCTGGGGCCTATTAGAAGAGCTTTCTACTGGCCACAAAGCAGAAAGAGTCAGCACATTTTACATTACTGAGACAGTGAGCAAGAAAGAGCGAGAGAGAGACAGAAAGATAGAATGGTGGTGTGAGCTATGATAAAGAGCTGGGAAATGAGAATAGTGACAGAGTGATAGAGGGATGAGAGGAAAGGTAGGAGAATCAAAAGAAGAGTGATCCGGATGAGGTGTGAATGGATGTGGCCAGCAAACAAAAGACAAAACGGACATAAAAACATGGCAGACAGAAAGAGAGAGCAGAAGAAGGGGAAAAAGAACAGAGGGAGGGAGAAATGAAGAGGATGAGAGTGTGCTTTAACCCTTGCTCCGCTGGCGTATCCATTGCTGGCCTCTCGCCTGTACTGCTGTCATCAGCACTTTTTCACGTCCATAATTATGGTGTGCTATCCATCATATCTAAGACAGTGCTTTTGGGACGGCGCAAAATTACAAACCTAAGCACTTCGGCTAATAGAATAAATATTAATATCTCTCTTGTTATATATTCTCATTCTCACCCCAAATATTTAAATGAGCCCTGACAGCAAGAGAATGCATTTGTTACGATGAAGGCAAAGCAAAGAAGAACAAATGGAGGGGAAAAAAAAAAAAGAGCGAGAGACAGACAGAGACAAAGAGAGAAGACGGGAGACGCAGAAAACACTGCAGAGAAACAATTCATTAGAATGAGACAAATCCAAAGAGGAAGAAACTGATAGGGGCGGCGATGAAAGTTTCTGCGGAAGAACAATAAAGCCAGGCATACTGTCAGTTTAAAAAAATAAATCACTTTTGGTCTGGCATATATGAATTATGTTATTATCTCAAAAGCTTCCCGCTTTAAATCTGTAGTAAAATGACACTATAGTTAAAAAAAAAAGATGCACTCAGAAATTTTTTAATTGGCCAATATAGCAGTTGTTTCGAACTTGTCTTGGAAATTGTTTGACGGAGTTGTTACAGAGATAATTAGTCGGTTGGTCATGTGATGTCCATGGGGCTACCTACTTCATGGGAAATTAAAATTAAAGTATTTATTATGCTACTGATATGACATGGAGTTTCTCAAGCCAGGGTATGTACAGGTGAAACTCGAAACATTTGAATATCGTGCAAAAGTTTACTTTTGATGATTATGGCTTACAGTTTATGAAAACCCCAAATTCAAAATCCAGACAATTAGAATATTACATAGAATCAATAAAAAAAAGGATATTAAATACAGAAATGTTGGCCCTCTGAAAAGTATAATCATCCATATTTATATAGTTATATATACACTAAATATATTAGTTTCACATTTTAATTTGAATTACTGAAATACATGACCTTTTGAACGTTAATCTAATTTTTCGAGTTTCATCTGTATGTGGTGGTGGTGGTGGTGGTGGTGGGGGGCTAACTTTACAGTGCCGTTCTTTTTTAAGTGCATTAAGCATCGTGAACTATCAATGAAAACTTTTTTACAGCATTTTTAATGTTAATTAACGGAACCTTACTGTAAAGTGTTAACAACTTTTTTTTAAAAATAAACATTACTAAGAACGAGACTAGCACAAGTCATATGATGTCATGTAAATTAAATTTGATGAGAAGAAGAATGTAATAGATAGTACAACGTGACAGTTGCTTCATCAGTCTCATGCAAGTATACGTTTGTACGTTCCTGTATGGCTTCATGAGACTGAGGGACAGGTGTGACAGGGACAACAGGAGCATATGTGTGTGTGTGTGTGGGAGAGCTGGGGTGAGGATAGAGGTCATGGATGGGTTAGAACCTGCTGGATTAAGGGCAAATGAGGACACTTGGTAAATGTGGGTCATGTCGTCCTCTCTTGTTATTGCCCTCAATATGTCACTCACTCACAAACATGGAGGAAACCGAATGCATATGTCATAAGCACCTGGATGATGGTTCAGATTAACATTTGGAACACAGTCAATTTTGAAGATCTCTATTTTAAAACTCTTGCAAAATGTCATCACCATTACATGGCATTCATTCATTGAGACCTATAAAACGGTCATCAACTGCAAAGCACTATAATACAACAATTGTTATGAATGTCAAACCACATGTACTTTGCATCTATGTGGATGCAAGTAGAAGGGAAACATTTAGAAGATGTAGAAGATACATTTTGCTGACCTGAAACACTGAACCATGTTACGTGCCAAATGACAGTCACGGTTGTTCACTCTCTATATCAACACCATTTACCACAGAATTATTTGATTACAATACAAGTGTGTACAAAATAAAACAATGATTCCTCAATTAGGGAAAGTTACTGTGCCTTAGTATGATTTTTAAGAAAAACAAAACATGATTAAAACATAGACAAAAATAGACAATTATTGTATTTCAAAGGATGTTTAAAATATATATATTTTTATTATTATTATATAACATTTAAAGTACCTTTTTAAGCACTGTTACTTAATTTTAACTCTTTCCCTGCCATTGACGGAAATTTCCGGCTTTCCATGTTTTCACTGTTATACGGTAGGTGCGCGCTATTAGACATCTTCTGAAAGAGTACTGAATCTCCTGATCAAAACATAGACGAAGAAAAAGCAGAAACAAGCGATATCATATGTAAGCATATGCATGTGCAAAATAACATGATCATCAACAACATATAAATAAAAACTGCCTAATGTAACTGAATGAAATGTAGGCCCAGGACGAGCTATAGGACTGTAAAGCTTTGGGGGTGTTGATGGACTCGATCTACCTCATCTATGTTTTGATCATCGTTCTGAATCCCATCCAGATGTAGTCTTTGACAAAAATGAGATTTTCTCAGCTTTTTGCTCAAACTGTTGCTGTTTTATGAAACTTACCCAAATTCAAGTGTTGACAAAAAAAGAATGCGTTAGGCTAGAATAAAACAGTTTCTTTTTTGTTAAAAAGCAGAGGGTCTGTTCTTTTTTATATATTGTACAGGTATATATTGCATATTCAGATATTCATACAACAAAATATTCTGGGGGCCATGAAACGTTTGTGAAAATGACCAAAAATGATGGCGGTGGCTGGCAACTTTTTTCAAAAACGCTGGTGGGGAAAGAGTGAAGAGAGTTGAAAGGCTAAATAATTTTTTTTAGCTTTTTAACTACCCTTCAATAATAAATAATAAATTAAAAAGTTAAAATAAGGAAGATATATTCAAGTAAAAATATTTTCAATTCATTTACTATTCATCTACATATTTTTTTTTTTTTTATAGTGAATAATAGCTTAAGAATAGCCAATATTGCTGTCATCACATCACACCAACCATTTCAGAGAACAATTGAGTTAAAAAAAAAAAAAAATTTGGTTGAACTTTTCAAATAGTCAAACACCCCCTAATTGAATAATCAACCAACATGTGTTTGCAACAGAAATGATCTTCCCTTAATATAAACTGTCTTACCTTATCTCCCTGCGGGCAGTAGCCTCGGACGAAGTCTTTGCACACATCGGCTTTGCGTGAGACATAGACATGGCTGTATGGACAGCTACTGTTATTACAGATCCCCTTCAGAAAGTATGAGCACACAGGCATCTACAAAGAAGTAAAAAAAAACATCAATTTAGAGCTTGAAAATGCAAAAAATACAAAATAAATCAAACTTCATAAAACATCTAATAATCTCAAAAAATATACTTCCAGCACTGAACAAAAGAGTAAGTGCGAGTAAAAGAATACGGTTAGTTTGAAACACCAATCAACTTATAAAAGAATAAGAGCAGTAACAATACAGCCTAGCCTTTACATTTCCTTTCTAAAAGATGTGTGTAGATTATAGTGAATAAGTGATGGGAAACATAAGTGAGTTACACACAGATGGCACCAGTATTAAATCACATATCTATTGAAGTCCCTGTCAAAACACGCATTTAATCACACATTGTCTAATCAGTAATTATGTGCATGTGTCAATGGCACAGATTTGCACTCATTGTGAATATAATCTGCATGTATGAATAATCTGAGTGCTCACTGAGTGCTCTCTGGGTTTAAAATAGAATGTGAGGTTCGCGCACACGATGAGCGGAAGGGGGGGGTGGGGGATGGGGGGTGGCCGCTGCCCTCTTAAGTGGAATCTCATTTCCATGGGGGTCATATCATTTCTGCTTAATTAACTGCAACAGAAATATTGACCCAAGCGGGGCGTCGTACCACCTGCATGATGTGTTTATGTGCAGGGGAGGGGAATGGACGCTAGCCACGAGTGGGGTGAAGGGGTTTGGGGGTCTTGTTTCTCAGTTATTTGGAGGGGGAACTGGATCGTTTTCAATTGCAGGCGTGAACTCAAGCCATGCTTCATGGCATATACATGGATGACACAGGGTGCGGGGTTAAATTGAGCCCCAAGCAAGGCTGTGTAGGAATAGAAGGAGGGGGGGTTATGGGGTCGGGACTAGCAGGTGGGCCTGGGCTGCGATGAGGTGGCTCTGCTCCTTTAAGACAAGCAGACAGCTGGACTCTCGGTGCACTGGAGGGTGTAGAGGGTGACGACTGTCACAGGTGCAGTGATTCGGTGTGTTTGTATGTGTGGGGGGTGGGGGTTATTGGTTGAATAGGGCCTTGGACCAAATACAAGCAAAAGTCTGAACAAGTGTTAGAATATAAAGGGAGGGAGGGAGAGAGTAGAGCAGAGAGAGTGAGAGAGAGAGAGAGAGAGAGAGAGAGAGAGAGAGAGAGAGAGAGAGAGAGAGAGAGAGAGAGAGAGAGAGAGAGTATGTGTGTTTTACAGAAAGTGAACGCTCAGAGGAGTGGCTTTTTCTGTGTCAAACAAACGGGTATCTCACTGTGGGAAGGAAGTATGGGTTTCAGACAGTTTCCTTCTAAACCTGGAATGACACTGCTATTCCTGTCATTTATACGCTCTTCATTTGCCACTCATGAAGTCATTATAAATATTGTATTTTTATATTACTTCCATATTATACCAAAAGGGTGTTTTGTCACTGAATTCACTGATTTATTCATTTTAATTTATATCACTTTTTCAGGAAATGAAAACAGATTTTCCATGTTTTTCATGATCAAAGGAACCCTGAAGAAAACTTTGGATATAAAGTGGACCAAGTAATTAGTTTTCTACAAAAATAAATGAATATTAATTGTGACAAATATTTAAAAGTATGTACACTTACATGAGATATAGACTTCTGACTGTTTTTTTCATGAGGAGTATACATAAGGTTGGTCTCCCTTCATGGTGGCTGCCATATTGAAATGACTTGACCAGCTGAATATCAACATCCCTTTAAAGTCCCTTTAAGACGAGTCATTTCACCCGGCGGCCATCTTTGCAAGTGCAGCTCCTATCTCTTTGAATGGGGAAACATCAAATTCTCCAAAACTATTCGCCAAGCTTACGATTAAATTTCATATTTGAAATCAATGAAATCTGACAACAACTGTCTCATACATTTTGTTTCTAAACGCTCGAATCATGACAGGGAACGACATTTTTCATGCTGGATCAAGCTAATGCGCATTGGAAGCACACGTCTGACTGTTTCTATAGGAATTGGAATCGGCATTGGCGATTGGCTCTTATTTAGAAGACGGGACTCATTCCGCCATTTTGAGCGCTGCACTTTTCCCCATTCAAAACAATACAAGTGACGCGTCTTGTGTTATTCTATAGTCTTTGATATTATTCACTTTATCTCAACAACCCAGCTATTGTCAGATATTTTTAAGTTTGCAACATGAATTACAGATCTCTGCAAATAAAATATTTCAATAATGGTATTGAAAACTAAATTGGTTAACAAGATAAGGAGAGCAAATAGGCATGAAAAATGTGACCATGCACGTGTTTGTCTGTCTGCGAGAGTTAGGTAAGTAATGAGATCGTAATGTTCACTTCAGGAGAATCTAGACTAGTATATGATGGATCACATGTTGCGTCAATACTGATCCCATCTCCACCTGTCTCCATGACGGCAATGCCTAGGCAAAGACCTCGAAGTATGTAACTCAGGAATCTAGTGGGATTGCCTCAAAGATATTGAGACTGTAACACACCAAATAACCTGAGAGAGGAAGCTAAGTCCCTGACATAGTATCTTTAATTATCACCCCACAGGCCCGCAAGCCCTGACAGTAACATGAAACCGCCACATACGGCCAGTCATGACTTATGTTAAGATTCTTATGGCTTTATGCATAAATCCAACTGTCAATACTGTCCTACAAAGATAAAATACAGTAGCTGCACATTTTATGTTTGAGTTATGACTGAAATAAGGTCTATTAGATCATGATCAGCCCTGTGATGGACAAATTCAGTTCGACTATGCTTCGATTGAGAGAAAACTATTATAAAAATGATCAAATCAAACAAAATAAAATTAAAAACAATCTCTAAAGCCGCTGTATTTTTGTGATTTCAAAAATTATTCACAAGTTCTTCCATTCCACAGCGATTTTGATTTGCTTTTCTACACTGTAAAAACAATATTTTTCAAAGTTATAAATAAAACAATTACTGGAGTACGTTTTACAAGAAAATACTACTTACAGTTTTTCAGCTTTACTACTTCTACTTTCACATTTCATTCAATGTTTTACTTCCCGTTTCTTTGTAATTGGTTGTGAAATGTACTAGTTGTTTAGTTTCTGAGTGGAAATTGTTTCTACACCAATCGCCTTTTTCCCAGTGTATGTAAACATGCACTAAATCAGGGGTCGGCAACCTATGGTAATCGCAGGCACGTGAGCCATAGCGAGAGCAGTGTATGTATTTCATTTAGATAAAGTACCTTGCACCTGCATACATATCTACATTTTGAGGTAATCATAGTAACCCAGCTTGTATTATTAAGTTAGGAGCTATAAATACTATTACTGCAAAAGTCAATGAAAGCATGCAGCTCTGACCGCTGCACGTCATGAGACACTGAAAGCACAGCGTGGATCAGGACAGCAGATGCATCACACAAGTCCATTTGACTGACAGCTTGCAGTTTGTTCTGCTGTATTTGTTGTGCTTAGCTTTGTGAAAAAAAAGTTAATGTTATAAAGTTTGGAGATATTCAACTAAGTATAGAGAGTCTTATTAAACACAATAGCAATGTGCAAACTTGGTGTAGAAACAATTTTCATTTAGAAATTGCAAGCAAATTTCACAATTAATTACAAAGAAATGGCAATGCATTGAATTAAATATGAAATTTTGAAGTAGAAAGACTGAAATAATATTTTCTCGTACAACATACTCCAATATTTTTTTCTTTTATTTAAAACTTCAAAAAAATATTTTTTACAGTGTGGGGTTCAGAAGGGTCACATTAAAAATTCAAAGTATTTCAGTCTAATTTACACCTGAAATTAAACTATCTTTTGACAATTTTCAATGAAATTTTTGGGAAAATTGCTTCATAAACATTTAAATTTCTATGTTACAAATCAAATCAAAACTTGGCACTTCATGAAGAAAAAAGGCTGCCGACAGCTGCGCTAGATTTTAATTTTTTCTTTGCAGCGTCCATTATCTTGTTCTGATTTTGGAAGAACCCTTAAAAGTATACTGACTTACCTTCTCCTTGGCTACTTTATGCGAGAAAGGACAAGTCCCATCAGTCCGCTTACATGTGCCTCGGAGAAACCTGCCAACCAATCAAGAGTTTAATTTGGAGCAAGCTTTCAAAGTGTTAGACATTTTGTGAGAGTGTGCAGCTACCTGGTGCAGACGGCTACTTTGTCAGGGTCATGGATGTAGGGGCAAGTGTCACCATGGTTACACTTGCCGAATCGGTTATAGTACATACAGTACTGCTTGGCCTTCTGTTTCTTCTGTCTGGCCTGGCGTATTATAGCTAAACTCCTCTGCACAGCACGACTGATGCACACAGAAAATACATAAATAATAATAATAATAATTCACAAAACCAGTAAACAAATTCACCTTCATATGTTATGCTGTGGATTGAACCATTTCTTAAAGGGATAGTTCACCCAAAAATGAAAATTCTGTCAGTTTTTACTCACCCTCATGTTGTTCCAACCCCGTAAGACCTTCGTTCATCTTCGGAACACGAATTAAGATATTTTTGATGAAATCTGAGAGCTGGATCACTCCTCCATACTCCTCCATAGGCTTTAAAAGGATTGAAACTTGCCGGCCTCAAAAAGTTATTAAAGACATCGTTAAAATAGTCCAAGTGACTACAGTGGCTCAATCGTAAGTTTATCAAGTGACGAGAATACTTTTTGTGCGCAAAAACAAACAAAAATAACGACTTTATTTAAACTATTCATTTCCTTCTCTGTTGGCCTCTAGTCAGTTCACTTAGTGTAATAGCGTAGTGCTACGTCACACGTAGGCTCACTATTGGCTGACGATGGTCATGTGGGTGATGCGTGTGACGTACAACAACAGAAGCTTACGCTATTACACTAGTGAACTGACTCGAGGCCCACAGAGAAGGAAATGAACAGTTGAAATAAAGTCGTTATTTTTGTTTTTTTGCACACAAAAAGTATTTTCGTCGTTTGATAAACTTAAGATTGAGCCACTGTAGTCACTTGGACTATTTTAACGATGTCTTTAATAACTTTTCGGGGCCTGCAAATTCAATCCCTCAAGAAGCCTATTGAGGAGTATGGAGGAGTAATCCAGCTCTCAGATTTGTGTTCCGAAGATGAACGAAGGTCTTACGGGGTTGGAACAACATGAGGGTGAGTAAATACTGACAGAATTTTCATTTTTGGGTGAACTATCCCTTTAAAATACTAACCTGGCTACGTAACGTGTGGCTGATGTTCTTCCCTGATTACTAGTCGAGGAAACATATGGATTGTACCACTCTCCTGTAGTTTGGGAAGACAGAAAATTATAGAAGGAAGACTCATTATTCACAAAAGATCAAGGATTATGCACCAATTTATGAAAGGTTATGTCTTGCTTCTATTGAACACAAAAGCATACGTTTAGTAGTTTCGGTCTGTTCACCACACAAAGCTATAAGGTTTTCAAGTTTTATGGACTACTTTCATGATTTTATAATACTTTCAATAGTACTTATAGGCATTTTTGGAGCTTGGCAGTCCTTGGCGTATTCTGCTAAAATTGCGCTTTTTGTTTTTCACAGAAGAAAGACTTTTTTTTTGTATGTTATTATTTGTTTTTGTGTTTGATTTGGATTAACATGAAGGTAAAGAATAATTACCAAATTATCATTGTTGGATGAAGTATTCCTTTAAAAACATTCAGCTTTACCCAATTTGAAAAACCATAATATTTGCCCAATTTAAACACTATATACACATGTCTTTGTGAATGTAGATATTATAGCTTGAAGTAAGCTGTAGGCCAGTGCTTGTTTGCTTCTCTTGCCTCATCCAAGCTTGTACACAAGCATATTTATTTATAACAAGCCAGACTAATAGCATGTAATTAAAGGTCATCATGTTCATTGGTAGTGATGGAGGCCAGCAAGTACAACTAAGACAAGATACCATGCTGTTTATTTATGACAGGGTCCGTCAACCACAGCCAAATGGAAATCTAAGAGAGAAGTAGGTATAAACACTGTACTCTATGTAGCAATGAGTGATCGAGCACTGAGGGCAGACGCAAGGAATGTAATATCTGTGTGCATGTGAGAAATGGCTCACTGGTTATGTGGGATGCAATTGTAAAGTCCATGTGAAAAAGGGAATGGGAGATTGAGTCTGTGTGTTTTAACTACCAGACCTGTGTGTGGTGAGACGACAGTTTTTTTGGGGAGATCATAAATAGACATGTGTATGTGTGTTTGTGTGGAACTGCTGTCACAGAGCAGGAGCTGATCTTTAATTCCACTTCTGACTAGGACTTTAAGGTTTAATCTAGGCCATTCACCATCTCTCCCGTTCTCTCCCGTTCTCTCTCTCTCTCTCTCTCTCTCTCTCTCTCTCTCTCTCTCTCTCTCTCTCTAACCTGTAGCCAGTGACAGATGACAGCTTTATTATTTCAGAAGGCGAATTGTAGCCCCCCTCCACTCTCTTGCTGGATGGGTTGATAATCTGGACCGTGTATTTAAGAGACAACCAATAAATACTGACCATTTAAAACCCACAAGAACACACCGCAGGGGCACATATTCATGTAAAACAAAACAAAAAAATCAAATCTGAGAGGTGAAACTGATTTTTTTTTTGATCAGGCAATCTACAGTACTGTGCAAAAGTCTTAAGTACATTAGAATTTTCACACACACACACAAAAAAATGGGTTTTTAGCCAGTTATTTATATCTTTTGCTGTAGGGTGTCAGTTAAAATATCATTTTGCATTTTCAAACATTCCTTTTGCCATTAATTGTAATAATCCAGTGAGGTTTTTGTATGCACAAGGAGTCTGACAACAGCCGGTATGATCTGAAATCACTATCATTGATTCTGTCTGGGATTACATGAAGAGAAAGAGGAGAAACTGCGGTAATGTCTCCAAGACGCTTGAAGAAACTGACCTGCAAAGCTACAGAACTGTGAAAAGTTTTAGGCACTTGTGTAAAACTGCTGTAAAGTGAAGATATTTTTCAAAAATAATGTCATAAATAGATTTTATTTATCAATTAATTTCAAGTAAATCAAATCAATATCTGGTATGACCACCCTCTGCATTTAAAACAGATTTTGTACTTGGTACACTAGCACATAGTTGTTCAGGTAGCTTTGCAGGGAGGTTTCTTTAAGCGTCTTGGAGACGTTGCCACAGTTCTTCTGGATATAGTCTTTCAGTTTTTTCTGTTTTTTCAAGTAATCCCAGAAAGACTCGATGATGGTGAGATCAGATCATACCAGCTGTTGTCAGACTCCTTGTGCATACAAAAATCTCACTGAATTATTACAATTAATGGCAAAAGGAATGTTTGAAAATGTAAACGGATATTTCCAACTGAAACACTACAAATAACTGGCTTAAAACCTTTTGTGTGTGTGTGAGTACCAACTTAACTATATTTTGGGGACAAATTTGAACCCAGAAGTGACCAAAACCTGACAAAATCTCCAAAAACCTTCCTCAAAATGACGTCTTCATTTGTAAATCTGGTATAAAAATAAAGTAATTAAAGGTTTTTAAAACATGTAAAAATGCAAAAAGTTTTGTGTGATGGGTAGGTTTAGTGTAAGGGGATAGAATATACCGTTTTTACAGTATAAAAACCATTACGTCTATGGAATGTGCCCATTTAGAGTAGTGTAAAGTAAGTAAACGTGTGTGTGTGTGTGTGAATACAAACATACCTAAGACTTTTGCACAGTACTGTATGTCTAAGCAGCAATGATCTCTGCAAAATGGTTACCTGGTCTACTGTTAGGTGTAGAGGTGGTTTGGGTGCGTGAGAGCTTATTGGCTGAGACTCTGTATAGGGCTCCGCCTATCCACCTCATGCTCCGCCCCCTCCACTGCCTTTCTGGACTAGTCCTTAGCCGATTCTGCAGGAGGATTCTGAATAAAAAGTTGCAAAAACAGAAAGACAAATGATGCAAAGAGATGACAGTAACATTTGAACCAATTATAATCCAAATTTTTGTTTACTACAAGAGTTACCCCCCACACATTTTTATTATTTAATTTTTCCCCCCTTTGGTACACTTATTACAAATGCACAGTTGGGGTCGGTAAGAGTTTTGATGTTTTTGAAATTCTCTTATGCTCACCAAGACTGTGTTTATTTGATCAAAAATAATAAATACAAAATATTATTACAATTTAAAATAACTTTTTTTTTATTTTAATTCATTTTGAAACGTGATTTATTCCTGTGATGGCAAATCTGAATTTTCACATGAAATCACATAATTATTCAGAAATCATTCTAATATGCTGATTTAATGCTCAAGCATTTTTTGGAACCCATGAAAAAAGTGGAACCAATGATATTTGTTTTATTTGGATTCTTGTAAAAAAAAGTTCTTAAAACAAAGGAAAATTTGATTTCTCAACATCTGCCTTCATTAAGAAACTTTGTTTAAATCTATTTTGTAAGAATCACGTCATTTCTGAATGCTAAATGAAGGCAGCAAGGCAGCTTTTCTTTTTTGCTCTAACCGTCCCTCCTTCAACACCCCTTTCTAATCTCATCCTCACCTTCCCAAACATACCCACACTCTCTCTATCTCTCTCTCCCTTTCTCCTGGCTCCTGTGTCACAGCACTCTGGTAAATTGCTCCTTTAATGGAGGGGACGGCCGTGTGGAAATGGAAAGAATTGAAAAGAGGAGGAAATCATTGAGATAATTGCCAGGGCATGAGGCCAGAGCAGAGAGACTGCCCCCCAAACATACTCCTTGATGCTTCCTCTTCCTCTCAAAAACACACACACACACTCACTCACACTCTCACTCAATGCTTAAAACCTATAAAAGGTTAATCAATTCTAAAAATATGTATTTTCTTTACATTAGAAGTGTTCTAATGTAAATTCAATATAACATACTCACTGCTATAAATAAAGAACGACACTTCTGTCAGTGCTACATGCTCATTATCATACTCTGTATTATAGACCCAATACCATATAGTAGAGCTGCACGATTATGAATACATTTAGAATCATGATTGTTTTTGTTTCAAATAAAGATCACGATTCTCCCACAATTCTGAACAGACATCTAAACAAAATCACATGTAGTCTACTAGAGGTTCTGACAAAATGTTAATTGCTACAATCTATTTAAAATGTTTTAATTAATTTGAATTAATTATTTAAAAAAAACACTAAATAAATACTTATTTAATTACTGGACGAATCAGATTTTTTGAATGAATGTCTTGAATGATTCAGTGACAAATACATTTTTTAACAGTCACTTGTTGTCACCAACTAGTGGCGTAAAAATGTGATGGTACAATTGTTTTTTGTAGCGCCAAGTTCCTTTCAAAAGGTGGTTTGCTCTATTTTGATCGCTACCGTATACATCAGTGTTTATATCCAAACTATAAACCCAGTACTTCTGTGATAACAATACTGTGAGGTTGAAAAGACTGAAGCTGCTTTATACTTATAAATGACAACTGCTCTATCAGCGGCATAGCCAACACAGATTTGAATGTTCCGGCGTGATTTTGTCAAAGGTTTAATAGACATAGCTGAATCTCTGTCATTTAGGAAAAAAATTTGCGGGGGTGTTTGAATCGAGATCGCAATCTTTTAAAAATTAACCGTGCAGCTCTAGTCTTTTCCACCTTTCAAAGTATATATTTCAGACTGATTGTGGGAGAAGTTGTATGTGAAGGAGTGTATGAGAGTAGCAACTCTGTATTAGGAGACATGAACTTTAGTACAAAACGTTTCGAGAGCCCAACAGCAAATCACCTCCAACATCAATCTACACCCAATACAAGAGCTTCAACTACACAATCTATTGCTTCAGCCAATATGTCCAAACCCAGCCCACACGTGCAGCACAGCACCAACATTGAGCCCGAGCACTCCTACACACACAGAAACCATCACTGGCTTCAATACAAACATACAGTGATAACCAAAAACTGCAATGTAATAGTAAAAATTGCTAACTAGATTTTTTTTAATAAACTGCTAAATGTGCATAAAAAAAAAAAAAAATAAAAAAAAAATAAAAATATATATATATATATATATATATATATATATATATATATATATATTTATTCAATAAAAAATGAAAATTATGCCATCAATATTTGCCTCACTCGAAATCCATAAGACTTTTGTTTATCTTTAAAACAAATGAGGATATCTTGAGGATACTACTTTCACTCCATTGAAAGTCAATTTCACCAAAACTTGACACTTTAATAAGTTCAATACATCGTAAAAGTAATCCATATAAATTGTGCGGTCATATTCAAGTCTTCTGAAGAGGCGCGATTGGTTTATATGATTTAAATGTTGATCAATGCACAAACATAGAACACATCAAATATTGTAAACGGAAGATCAAATGTCCATCTTTGACATTAAAGAACCAATGAGGTTTGTTCTTGCATGTCAAGCATGTACTATCAAGCTTGCGTTTATCATATTTGATGGTAGAATTTTCATTTTTGGGTGAACTGAAGAATTTTTGACATTGTGATATTTAATCCTTCCAATAAAAAGTCTTCTCTCTGGTGACGTATGCAATACTTTTTTTTAAACCATTAAGTTTAAATTAACCATTATTGCTTTTGACTTATAAAGCTCTAAATGGTTTAGCTCCAGTCTATTTAACGGATCTTCTATCGCCTTACAATCCATCGCGCTCTTTAAGATCACTAAATTCGAGGCTTCTGGTCATTCCTAGGATATCCAGATCCACCAAAGGAGGCAGAGCATTTTCACATTTAGCTCCGAAGCTCTGGAATAGCCTTCCTGATATTGTTCGTAGCTCAGACTCGCTCTCCCAGTTTAAAACTAGACTGAAGACGCATCTATTTAGCCAGGCATTCATATACATTTTTTATCTTACAGTTACTGTAAATTCGGCCTCTAGTTCATAAACGCCAGAGGACAACTGGCCCCCGACTGAGCCTGGGTTCTCCCAAGGTTTTTTTTTCTCCATTGGGTCATCTGATGGGGTGTTAGGACACCATTAGGTCACTGGAAGGAGTTTTTCGGTTCCTTGCCACTGTTGCCTTTGGCTTGCTCAGTTGGGGATATTCAAATTAATTAACCAATCATACCATTGATCAGCTCTACCAAACTTGGATGTCTTTTTTCCAGTAATAAACAAACATTGTTAAGTTGTTTTGATTGATACTGTGAAGCAGCTTTGATACAATCTGTATTGTGAAAAGCGCTATATAAATATATTTGACTTGACTTGACTTAAGCTTGCATTTATCTGCATCCACTTTTGAGACCAACGCCTACATCTGTCCAATCAACAACTCATGCAATAGAACCAAGTCCCCGTCCAACATTTTTTCTTTTTCAATAATCCATTACACTCGTCACATCACAATATAGATATACACACGTCACGATATAGAAGAAAAGATCTATTGCTACTTCTATTGCATTACGACTTTAAAAGGAAAAACGAGAATTCTGATGACCTGTGAATGACTTAACTTGAAATGACTTGAATGAAAACCTGAATGACTTTCTATCTTCTGTGGAACACATTGTTGTTAAATAAGAAATAACGTTGATAAGAAAATTGTTTCAGTTCCCATTGACTTCTATAGTACAATGGAAGCCTACTGTTTTGTATAACAACACTCTTCAGAACATCATATTTTATGTTTTAACACACGCAAAGACACAAGATCAAAGTGCCGAACAACCTGTAGTGCATCTACATCCTTTTAGTTGTAAGAGCTTATGTCGCACATACATCATAACCCACACAGGTCCACAACGGCTTAGTGACAGCAGCCATGGGAGCCATAATGAGGCGTAATGGGAGAACAGTTGCTGCCCTCACTGGGGCTCAGGCAGGGCACCCAAGAGCCATAATGGAGCCTAATGGAGCCATGACATGGACATGGAACATGCAAGGCAGTTAACCCCAGTCTTAGTGAGCCTGTGTGAAAAATGGTTTAAAATATTTAAGGCCTAAACTCGGAAGCAGAGTACATGTATAGGATGCAAATGTTCTTCTGCTAGGCTTTTTTTAAGATGGAGCGAGAGGGAAGCTGTAAACACAAGATGCCTCGTGACCTCTTGGGTCTCTCGTTTTAACTCTGGAAAAGATGGAAATAAAAGTAAAGAAGCAAAGAGAAGAGCTCCATCACCCTTAGAGCTCGCAGCCAGTTGTCCTTGACCCTATAACGGCAATACATTATCTTCAGCCAACCGGCACTCTTTAAATCACAGGTCGCCACAATATACGTACCTTTAGTTGCTGTTCTGGTATCAGTTATGTTTGTGTTTCCGGTTACCGCAGTAACTCAGACTAGAAGGCGTAAGAGCTGATCCGATATCAGAGGCAGAATGAACCGGCCGCACTAAAACACGGGGTCTGGAGGGACATGTCACGTTGTCCCATGTATCACTTGAATGGCAGTAGGGAATTATTTTTATGGGACACACGATGGGTTGTAATTGCACTGTTAGAGTAGGACGTGATTTAGCATTTGGGGGCTCTGACCCTGAGTCTATGATATAAAAAGGTCTTCGTGCTCCTCCTGAGGGTCTGCTAGGATATAAGAGAGGAGAAGTTTTTACTGAAATATTTGTTTTGTTTTTTTACAGGTGCACTGTATTCCGGGACCTTTTGAGTCACAAATACTAAGAAAGGTGAATTACTTGAACCTACATAAAAACCCAAGTTAGACAAACAGAATTTCCCCATATGTTGTCCCAACTAGTCAAACAGTTGTCTGAACAAAGAATTTGGAAATAAACATTATTGCTAAAAGGATTTGAGTCCCCATCATGCATTGTGGCATTAATAAATGATGTGGTTACTGTTATAGGATTGTTGAATAATTGCTGTTTGCTGACTTTTGCTTATACCTTGTCGTTTTGACATAATTTGTTATGTTGTGATGTTAAGAGCTCATTTTTACATTTCTTGATAGTTACGGTACTTGAGAGTGAAGCCTTCTATATGCAGCCTTCTAAAACTTGATATATTTGCTTTGTAAGGTGAAAGCACTTTTATAAACAAAGAAAACATTTCACGGCTGAATGAGGCATTTTGCATTTAGCGTACGACTGTTAATTACGCACATTTTTAAGACAATAGTTGAGGGGATCTAAAAATCTGAATGCATCAAACTGCATTGAATTAAGTTCTCTCAACAATTCATTTATTATTGTGCTCATGATAAGGCGGCATGAAATGCAAAAAAGTACCGGCTATGCTGATGATGACCCATCCCTCGAGGGGCCGGAGCGAATCTGTGTTTTTGTCCCTTTAATTCATTCTGTCAAAATAAATGCTTTTACAGCAACCATCTCTGAGGCATCATGATTTTTATCACTCCCACTAGACACAAATCTCTGTTTTGCTAGTATGTGGCATATTTAGGGGACACAGTAAGCAACCATCAGCAAGGATGAGCGCTGGGGACTTACACCTGTGTCAAGACAAAAACACATCAGTACTGGTGCATGTGACGGTCAGGAGAAGAATGCATATGCTGGCCAAACAATTAATGTGTATTCACGTCAATTAAGTTAAAACCTTTTAATTGTAAGAAAAGTTCTACTCACAAAAAAATAGTCGTCGATCACCAGGCCGCTTTCGATTATACAAACTATTCTGCGTTCTCACGTGAGAGTATGTGCATGCATGTACAATATAGTATGTGTCTTGAAGTGTTTTCGACCGCAGGACGAGCGCAGATGAAGGAGAGCGAATCAGCACTCCGGCAGGGTGATTAACGATGTGACTTTTGTTTTGGTGACGGGGAGGAATTCACAGGCCGCACGGGCATTCACAATAATGCTTGTCTTGTCTATTTGTCTGCAGAGAAAGCATTAGTAAGCTCATCCTGAAGAATAGACAAAAAGAGTTACCCTTGAAATGAGCTAGCTGGTTTCACTTAACCAATTTTCCTTGTGTAAATGAGTTTTTTGCCTGTAGCAAAGTAGATAATGAGGGGAAACTTAAGTGATAACCATATTAAAGACTATTAGAGAGGGAAAACACTTAAAACGTTTGGAAAATAATCAACAGCTTAAGGGCAAACAAGTGGTCACAAAAGGGGAGAGGACTGAGGGACATGAGGTAAATTAGACATTTGTCATCATCAGGATGGGAAATTAAGTTTGCCACCAGCCAAATGTGTCTGGTGGTGGATATTTTTGCCTATTCCACCAGCCACTGTTATGGGTGGCACATTTCAGATTGGACTATGGCAATAAATGCTCTTGCTTAGTATCAGTGATGCACACTTGTAGAAGTAACATTTGCTTGCATCTTGAAAAACGTGAAATGAATAGCAATTGTGGCACAAGTCTTACTGACTGTTTGGATCTTGATTGCCATTTGCAGGTAATGAACACTCTGTGCACAGCACTGTCAATAAACAACAAACTAACAAACAAAAAAGCCTTAACTCTTGCTTCTGTAGCTTCAGCATAGCAGTACTACAGATCTTGTTGGCAAAATGCTTGTAATCTTCCTAATTTATAAGTTGCTTTAAAATAAATCAACATTTGCTTGGTTTTCAAAATTTTGGGGTCAGAAATATATATTTTTAAGAAATTAACACTTTTTTTTCATTATTTCATTCCATTTCAAATAAATGCTGTTTTAGAATGATTTGTATGTTTTTTTTTTGTTTGTTTTTTTTACTGTAAAATTTTAGCCTTGGTGATGGGATAAAAGACTTCTTTCAAAAACATTTAAAAACTCTTATGACCCCAAACTTTTAAACGGTAGATGCATAAGACAAACAAAAAAAGTTAAAAAATAAAATAAAACTGGGCATCCATAAGCCACTCTGGCTGGTAAGTAGAAAGTTTAGGGTATTTCCCACTTAGGGCTGTGCTCAGAATATCGATACATCGTCATGAACTCCTGACGATGCGCGTATCGATACAGCAACTGCTGTATCGATACTGTCGTGCTTTTGAATGTAGCCAATTCAGGGCTCGAATTTCAGCACGTCATTGCGAGTATTACGCATTATTCTAATCATTGCCGCAGGTCTCCCACTTATAATGCGGGAAATTCCCTCAAACATTGATTGAGTGTCCAGCTGTGCCGCGTCTTCTGTCTCTCAAAATGGGTTGCTCAATGCTCAAGGCAAGCGTCAAATGCGTTTAAGGCGGCGATACTACACTCTCGTTTTTAGGAGTTGGGACATGACGGAATATTCACTTGCATATTCGGGCGATCATTGCCACTTAAGTTTACCGTCTTTTTAAGTCTTACCGTGCTAAACATTCAAGCGATTTTAAACTATCCAGTACTCGCACGCTCTCTGAGAGATGGTTTTCTCTGCATGCTTACATAGAGTAAAGCCGCCTCACACAGCCTGTGAGTATAAGTTCTTTTTCACGGATTATATCGCTTTTACGGACAAAAACAAGCAAAATGATGTCAAAAATGTCGGTCTTGGTGAGTATCCAAGACAGTCGGTTATGTCTAAAATAATCATTAAATGCATGTGATGCGAGTATAATGAAAACAGGATCCGTGCACTATCTTAAAGTGACAGCAGCCATATGTGTCTGTCATTAATATTGTTGTCAAAACAACAAAAGATAGCTTTAATTATAAGGAATCTGGATTTATAGTCGATGTATTTAATTTAGTCAGGACTAAAATACTACCCAGTGTTATTTTACATTTAATTACTTTATTAAGTTCTTAATACTAGTGCTAGACCTATTCAAAAACTTTTCTCTTTATTGGTAGGCTATCTTTATTCTATTGTATTTATTAGTTTAAAATGATTTCAACATAATGTAAAGAAATTACTGTGTTTGGTGCACATTCCAACACTTATTTAATTTAACTCTCATTGTTTTTTAATGACAAAAACTAAATAGTTTTTCAGTTATCACAACTGTTATAACACTGTTTATTCAATAAAGATATTACTGTTACTAAACTCTGCTCAAAAGAAATTTAAATTCCAAATTGATCCATATCGTGATACGTATCGTATCATGGCTTTAGTATCGTGATGCGTATCGTATCGTGACATTGTTGGTGATACACAGCCCTATTGGTCATCATCAACAATTGTATCAAAGTTTTATACCTCATAATACATATGGCAATACTCAACTTTCAAACATTTCTGGGTGTTAATACCTGAGCTCTTACGCTCTATTGCTCTATACCTTGTCCTTTAGCACTCTCAATTCTCCTGTTCTCCCTCATGCTCCCCTCCCTCCTCTCCCTGGATGGGTGGATGAGATGAATGGAGAGGTGGTGAAGAAGAGGAGAGGGGAGCAGCGCTGCAGCATATCCTGTGCTGATCAATACCAGAGCACTAAACCTGATGAGGGCCACGCCGGCCACTCCACCCACACTGAGAGAGTGCATGACCATATGTGTGAGAGTGCGTCGAACAGAGAAAATAAAAGCTAAATGTTATTATTGTTTTTTTGTTGTTTCTCAGGCGTGAACAGAGTTAGAGTTCAAGGAAACTTCAGGAAGAAATGTGGCTTCATACATTGCATAATAAATAAATGAATGTGTGTTCTAAAAAAACTTCTTCAAAAATAAGGGTTGCACAAATAATCTGAAAAAATAATTGAGATTATGATTTCGGCTGCTTTGATTATCTGTGTCATTGCTCGCTCTCTGTGTGTAATTGATTCCAATATATAAAACAGCAATAAATTATAGCATTTGAATCAATCAAGTTGTAATTATTTAATGAAAATTGTATTAATTAATAAAAAAAAAACGTAATATGAATAAATAAAATTAATAATCAATATTAATAATTAGTCAACAACATTAATATTTATAAAGAACAGAAATATGAATAAAATATCAAATTAATATTTGTGATTACAATATGAAGAGACATCAATATCACAAGTATTTTATTTTAATGTATCTATAATATGATATATATGATTTATGATATGATATGATATATGATATAATCAAGTAATAGACTAGAGAAATGGCTGCTTAAAATTTGCTTTGCCATTACAGGAAAAAAAATACATTTTATGTATAAATGTATTATGAATGCAGCCTTGGTAAACATGTGAATTCTTTAAAAACATTTAAAAAAATATTAATCGATTTCAATAATATAATATGATTTGATAATACTGAAAATAGATATTGCATGAATCATTATTGATATCAATAATATTAATATAAAATTCATATTTGTGATGACAATTTCACTTACTATCACAAGTATTTTATTTTAATGTAAATTGTATTAATACATTTAAATATGACATTACCATTGATAAGATTTGAGTCATCATTAATTTTAATAGAAATATTAATGATAAAATATAAAGTAATGTTATTCCAATATCAAGAGAAATAATAAACAATTATGATTTTTGTCATAATGCATCCCTATACATCCCTTACATCTTAAGTGGAGGTATGGTGAGCCACATCCAAAGAGAAAAACAAACTCTACACTTACAATAAAAAAAAGAAAAATGAGAAAGACAAAAATCCAGAAAAGAAAGAACAAAACAGAGAGTGTGTAATGGGGGAGGGCAGTTTGTATGCATGCGTGTGTGCATATGTGCGTGTGTGTGTGTGTGCACTCAGACTCATGTAATTTACGCCCAGGCGTCCATGCTTTACGGCTTTCTTAATTCAACTCCAGCTACTATTAATGTAGTTAATGTTAAGATTATATCTATTTTCTGGTGGCTGCCGGGGATTTACGAGGTCCTTTCCTCCCCCACCCGGTCCCCTCAAACACTCAATCACCAGACACAGCCGCACTGCTGACTACACACACCCACCGCTCTCGCTGCGCCGGACGCCGGGTCACTGCACAGAAGGGTGAGGGGCTAAAGAGCCCCGCGTCTGTCTGCTCATGTGTGAGGCTCTGCTCTGCTCTTCTCCTGCTTGAGCTCAGGGTTGGTGGACTGTGATCGGCCATCTGTGTGCGTGTTTGTTAACTAAAAAAAAATAAAAATCACAACACCACGAGTCTCTCTTCATTAAGTAAAGCATGTTGTGTAGCAGCATCACAGGTTCAATTCCCTGGGAGAGCATGTACTGGCAAACTGAACAACTTGAATGCACAGTAAGTCGCTTTGGATAAAAGCGTATATGTAATGTCTGCCAAATGTGTAAATGTAATAAGAACGTGGCAGATGGCCATACTCTAAAATACTCTCAAAATAAGCATCACCAATGAATGAAAGAAAGAAAGAGAGATGGATCGTTAAAAATCGTCCCTTCTCACCCCCCATGCTATCTCTCTCTCCTTCTCATTTCCCTCTCTCTTGTAATATTTCACAATGCGTCACATAGGTTCAAATTGAAAATCCCTTGATGAATCAATATTTATTGCAGGCAGCTAAATGAATGGCGGTAAGTCACCGCAGCTCAAAGGCAGTCTGAAACAAATCGTGTATCTCACAAAATCTGCATTACACAAATGAAGCCCTACAAACACACACTTGTTTACCCATTAAAATCCCAAGAGCACTGCCCCCAGCAAATCTAAATGACATAAATGAAGTATCAACGACCTGCACACAAAGTTGCAAAAATTGCCCATGCTGCATATTATTAAATATTTTAGTTTCTAAAATACTATTTTAGATTTTAGTGTAAAATTTGGACAGTATTTTGTGTACAGTATTTTGAAAGTGCTGTGACTGGTCACAATTTTCTGGTTAGTGTCTTTTTACCACCTTTAAGAGAGGTTAATTTTTGCAGAAAAATTTAAGTGATCTGCAAAATTATGTTCAAATGTAGCCTCTCAATAAATATTATCCTTTGGATGAGACGTAAAACCGAGGTCCTGACTCTCTGTGGTCATTAAAAATCCAATGGCACTTCTCGTAAAGAGTAAGGGTGTAACCCCGGTGTCCTGGCCAAATTCCATCCATTGGCCCTTGCCAATCATGGCCTCCAAATAATCCCCATCCACTGAATTGGCTCTATCACTCCCTCTCCTTTTCACCTATAGCTGGTGTGTGATGAGCGCACTGGCGCTGTTGTACTGTGGCTGCCGTCACATCATCCAAGTGGATGCTGCACACTGGTGGTGGTTGAGGAGAGATTCCCTGATGGCTGATATGATTGTAAAGCGCTTTGGGTGTACAGTAGTACATATGAAAGCGCTACATAAATGCCTCATTCATTCAATATGAGGGTGTAAAATCTACTTACTATATGCTACACAGTTTTTTTTAGTAGCCCTTCCACAAAGCAATTAGGCTACACTTTCAGTATAATATTCATTAGTTTCTTAGGAAGTGTAATGTAAAGTGTTTTCTCACAAATGAATTACAGATTAATCTGAAAAGAGCTAGAAATTCAATTACACCAACAAGAAATATATCTAAATCCAAAACTATACAGAAACAGTGTTAAATACTTATGTGCAGGCCACTGAGGTCAAAATGTCAGCATCTTTTCAATAATGAGCTCGGGTGAGAGTCTGACCTGCAGACCTGTTAATCATCTATTTGAAGACCAGCTGTTAGACGTCTGTCGGCCAAAATGTTCTCAACTGCCATGTGATGACTATATATACACAGTACCCACAGTTTTACTTAATCAGGCAGATGTATGTTTCCTTTGCAGGATTATTGCCATTTAAAATGCAGTAAAAAAAAAAAAAAAAAATATATATATATATATATAATAATAATAATAATAATAATAATATATATATATATATTTATGTTTTTATTATCTCTGAGCAATCATGTCCAACCTAAATGAGAGCAAACACATAGGCACTTATCCTCAAGAAACTATTATCAGCTCGTGTGATATGAGCAGGGATCACTACATTACTAGATTTAAAACCCATGGACATAAACAGATCAGCTCTCCAAACTTCCTCTCTCTTCATTAACACAAAGTTACAGCTGCTTAAGCAGCCAATCGGATATTCAGAGTGATATCATGCACCGATGCGGCTTGAAAGCACCAGAAAGAGTGATTTTGGTAAGAGCTATCCACTCAAGGCAGTGTAAAGCAATCCTCACTAAGGCAGAACAGACCAGAAAGACAGTAAAAGAGAGCAAGAAAGATAAAAGAGAAGGTTATTTTGTTTAATGTGGCACCCTTCTTAACATATAACACCTATAATCCACAGTCTCTTTTTTTATACATGGCTAAACCAGGGCCACACAGCAGGGGGATTTATGAAGATCATTTTAACTCTGTAGATAAGAGGGGGAATAAAAAATTTACACCCATACGCATGAGTGCTTCATTTACACCCTTAAGTGAATAAGATTTCTCAGTGGCCTCCTATCAGACAAAAGCTAATGCCATACAGACACAGCAGTGACCCATCTTCCTTTTCTGTCTTTCTATAAAGCATTCACAATCTAGAAGCTTTCCAAGCTCTCTTAATTTTACTTTAAAGTCTGGTACTCAGATTCTCTATATACTTCAGCCATTGTCAGACCCTTTTCACAATGGCAACGTTAATTCAAGGTTTTATAATACTGTTAGTTAAATCAGTTTTCATTATGAAAAAGAGTAACAAATGCATTCTATAATTAAATTGACTCCCTCAAATTTTCAGGACTTTGAAAGAGAGTCTGGTAAACCTGTGCTATGTGAACTGAACCCCACTGGAGAACTAGACACCTCATATAGTGCAGCAGCAAGACACTCTCTTTCGCAAACAAAGAAAGTTTGTCATTTGAATCAAAACCTGTTCTTCTTCCATGAGCACCACTGTATCAACATGTCTAAGGCATGTTTGCAAACTGTTATGCCACAGCTCTGACAGGAAAAGCTTTTCATATAACTTCTGTTCACACAGAACAGGTTTTCTCATTCCACTGCGCTCCATTGTTTTTCTATGTAAAAATTTGTTAGATAGACCTCTTTGATCGTTGCAGTCGTTTCTCGTTCTAAAGATGTTATACATATATAAAAAAAATATTTCAAGGCATCATTGGCCATTAAAAGTCTGTCTCAGTGACTACCCACATGTACACATGAGCATCCCGTATTACATCTTTATGGTGTAATATTATGGTTCCAGTAATAGACTACCATGACGAGCGGCACCTTCTCTCTGTCATTATCAGCGGTGATAAGGCAGTTAGTTATGGTTCTGTGTGGCGTTATTAAGGGCCAGGCGGTTATTTAATCTTTTATTAGGCACTGAGACACTGATAAAAACATTGAATGTCAACAGAGAGGTTTTAATCAGTCTGGTAATTGGTTGTGCTGGACTGAGATTGCGAGTGGGATGCACGCACATGTGCAAACGCAAAATTTATGATGGGATAAAGTAATTTAAATTTTCCTTGTTGAAGAGGAGACAAACAGGAAATGGATCAAGTGCTGATCATTTCCACCTCCACCAGAAAAGCACCCAATCACGTACCTGGCAGAATGTACTCTCTTGACCCTGAAGGATTGGATTGTATGCGCTCTGCGTGTGTCGATCTTGTAGCGTGTTTTGATGACCCGATGTGATGCCGGGCTTCGCACTGGCGAAGAGGTGGGGCCTGCAAAGGAACAGACAAATCATGGAAGAGAATTAATGGTTGACATGTCAATTCGCTGATCAATAATGCTTAATCACCTAATGATGCTCGCATAAGCTATAACTGAGTCATTAGTTAGTCAGCCTGTGGTTTACACAAACTCCAGTTAGAGATAGATACTTTTTACATTTTACACACACACGCACATACGCACACACATTATCACCAGATGCACAAACACTCTCTCTCAAACACCTACAATGTAGTATAAACATGTTTGGTATCTGGATTACTTGCATGTGAAAACTGCCTGGATTCCCTTTTATCATGAAAATACAATTAAGTGCAAGACGTGCAGCGCCAATCAGCCATTTATATAACATTATAATGAGGACACTATTGTAATTGAATGTTGCAAATTATTTGTGCTTTAATTGCCCATGTTTCAGCGTTGTTGTTAACGTGCGTTCAGAACATGCTCATTTCACGTGCGCATTCATGTCCTTTTGTGCATATGTGAGTTTTAATATTACTTTTATGTTGTATATATCTGATTAATCTCATATTAGGATGTGTTTGGTTGAGTTTATTAACCAGCTACTGTAGCAAAGCGCTTCTGTTTACTGGTGTTCATTCACTCAGTTTCAGCTGAAATGTAATGCCTGACATTACTGACTAAGATTGGGTTATTTGTGCAGATACAAGTTATGTTACTTTTAAATAGCACGACACTACAAAAGCAAATAGACCCCACTATAACAAGACACAACAAATCACAGACACTAAACTCATGACCCGTTTGCACAACTTCTAAAACAAAGGACAAATGGTTTTGCAACATTCGCTTTGTTGCGTCTAGTAGAGAGTGCGGACGTTGTGTCCGGGACACAGTGAAAAGACAAGAAATTATGATGAGGCATATCTCGCCCTCGAATTCAACAGTGTAATAATGGTGGGTCATGAAGAGAGGGCACAGTGTGTTGTGCCTCAAAATATTGGCTTCAAGCTAAGACGCCACTTAGAGACTTCACATCACAAAGCCTGTTGAAGTTGATAAGTTGTAGTACTGTATTAATTACAACGTTTCAAATAAATCCTATAGAATTATGCAGGCAAGGTCATGTCTGAGAGTGTCTGAGGTCATGAGAGTGTGGGTTCATGTAGGTGTGGGGCTTGAAAACATTTTTCTCTACAAAAGGGGGGCCCAGCAGAAAAAGTTTGGGAACCACTGGGTTAAGTGTCACCAAATGTGATTTGGTCACTGAAATTTCATGATAATGCTAGGTGTAAAGGGAGTCATTAATATACATAAAAATACGGCACTGAACACAGACAGAGGCACAGAGGGTGTCATCTAAACTGGCTCCATGAGGTCTGAGTCTTCTCTACGGGACACACACATTTAGACAGACACCCACAGACGCACACAAACTCTTCCTCTGGCAGGTGCGCTCCTTAATAAGCCGCACATGGAAAAATGACTGAATAACAAAGGCTGAATTTTTATCAGCCTAATAAATCATATCCGTCTCTCCACCCCAACCCTTTCTTTCTCCCTCCCTCTAAGTCTTATTCCTTATATCATTTCACAGATCCATCAGAGAGGCGGAGGAAAGGATGTGCAGAAGAGAATAAGTGTGGCTTTTATTTATTTCTTTCTGTATTCATTTATCCATCATGTTGCTTTATGAGTGGCTGGGTTCAAGTGACATGCATGTATGGGGGCTGAGTAAAAGATGGACTCGGCATGGCAGCTTTCCCTCTTTGCTGCTGTACACAAGAGGTAAAAACACCAAAGATTTATTCCCAGCAGCTACAATTTAGCATGTTAGACAAGCCAACGGGAGAATGGAATTACTTAAAGATCTTAAGAAAATCAGAGAGGGTTAGTGGAGGAAAAAGACAAAGCAGAAAGGCTTTGGCTGAAACTTTAATTTAATCATTTACAACTGCTTACAAAAAGGTTGTATTTGTTAACAGATGGTATTTACTTTAAAACGAATTATAGAGAACGCAGATTTAGCAAGAGTTAAATTAAACAAATTCTCAGTTGTGCTCATTTAATGGGTCTCAGAATAAGAACACTTGAATGAAAGAATAAATTAAGTAATGAAGGAAGAAAGGAAGGAATGATAGAGGAAAGGCATGAAGGAAGAAAGAAAGGAATACAAAAAGGGATGGAAGGAAGATAACTAATGTAGAGGGAAGGGGAAAAGGAGGGAAGGAAGGACGGACGGACGGAAGGAAGGAAGGAAGGAAGGAAGGAAGGAAGGAAGGAAGGACAGAAGGAAGGAAGGACGGACGGAAGGAAGGACGGAAGGAAGGAAGGAAGGAAGGAAGGAAGGAAGGAAGGAAAAAAGAAGGGATAGGAAAGGAGGGAAGTAAAGAAGTAAAAATGAAAGGACATAAAACGAGGGATGTTAAAAGAAAGGAATGAATGAATTAATAGGAATTGAAGGAAGAAACGAAAGGTAGGAAAAAATAAAAAAAAAGGAAGAAAGATAGGCCGGAAGAAATGAAGGTAATGATGAATGGGCAGGAAAGAAGACAATATGAATTAGGGAAAGCAAATACAAATGTATTGTTTTTGATAATATTCCTTTACCTGGTTATTTGAACAGTTACTCTTACTCTGGTCTTTATAATGTCCATTCCATAATGTTACAATAGAAACTCACATTTCCTGTATGAATAGAAAACCTTCCTCCCCCCTATTTTTCCCTGTCTTCTACTCCAGGGTGCCCCTCTCCATTTATCACCGAACCCATACACACACACACTTCCATATCAGCCAGGGAATTCATCTTCGACAAACATTTACCAATGATCAAATCTCTGCAAAACATGGCCTAAAAATAGAGCACAGCAGAGGGATGTGTCCGACAGTACAACTGTGTGTACTATGGAGGAGCATTTATGAGTGTTTATGTGCACTTTATGTGAAGGAGTGTTTGAGTCGTGGAGTATATGACCAGACTGCATAAGTGAGGGAGCAAACACACATGTGTGGGCCTCTGTCAAGGGGTCGTGTATGTGAGGCTGCGAGATTAGTTGTCTAGCTCAAAGTCACTTTTTCACACACCTCTCATCTGTACCACCAATGTCGGACCTGCCTGTGTCCCGGCGGATGACAAATACGGCTTGTCAGAGAGCTTGTGTCTTACACAGCCAGCCGTATACTACGCACTTCACTGTATTGTTCCACCTTACCTATTGTTTAATGATAGTGCGGCAGAATTGATGCCGCCCATGTCTTTGAGAGCATGTGTGCCGCCGGTTTAGTCTAGAACTGCACGCTAGGTACCAAAGCTGAGGCTATGGTCCCTGTCAGGACACCTTATTGATGTGTGTACTCGCAAGTGTGTGTATATGTGTGTGGTAAAGGCCTGTCAGTGGCCTATTAGAGGGAAGATTGAGACTCCACTCGGCACAGACTCACTCAACCAACACAACCTGCTGGGCTTTACAATCAGGCCTGGGGACTCATCCATCGCCTGCTGACACACCGGCCCCGCACCCGCGCCTCCTCAGACGGCCGATTATTTACTCAACTCACTTCGGCTTCAGCGCTGCGAGCTCACACCTTTATCTATCCCTCTCTGTCACATGCACAGACTTATTTTTCTGACAGGTTTCCATGTTATTTTTCTGTCTACTCTCTGGACTTTATGTTGGGCTACTTGGGGTAACTGAGTGGTGATGTTAACGTTAACAGGAAACTATTTTTGTATTTTTTTGGGAAAGCACATCTGCATACACCCAATTAGAGGTTTGGTAGTCACCAATTTTAAGGTGGCAGTCTAGTTCAGTTTTCCCAGATGTGGGAAGGGATGGAAGGCAAAGTAAGGTAGGTATATAGTTAAGAAGGAAGGAAAGGATGGAAGACATTTAAGATAGATAGATAGGTTTAAGGGGGGAAATGAGGAAAGAAATGAAGGAAGAACAGGAAAGGAGTGAATTAAAAAGATAAAGATAAGGAAATTAAGGTAGGTGGATAGACAAGTACAGGTCCTTCTCAAAAAATGAGCATATTGTGATAAAGTTCATTATTTTCCATAATGTAATTATAGAAATTAAACTTTAATATATTTTAGATTCATTGCACACCAACTGAAATATTTCAGGTCTTTTATTGTTTTAATACTGATGATTTTGGCATACAGCTCATGAAAACCCAAAATTCCTATCTCAAAAAATTAGCATATCATGAAAAGGTTCTCTAAACGAGCTATTAACCTAATCATCTGAATCAACTAATTAACTGTAAACACCTGCAAAAGATTCCTGAGGCTTTTAAAAACTCCCAGCCTGTTTCATTACTCAAAACCGCAATCATGGGTAAGACTGCCGACCTGACTGCTGTCCAGAAGGCCAACATTGACACCCTCAAGCAAGAGGGTAAGACACAGAAAGAAATTTCTGAACAAATAGGCTGTTCCCAGAGTGCTGTATCAAGGCACCTCAGTGAGAAGTCTGTGGGAAGGAAAAAGTGTGGCAAAAAACGCTGCACAACGAGAAGAGGTGACCGGACCCTGAGGAAGATTGTGGAGAAGGACCGATTCCAGACCTTGGGGGACCTGCGGAAGCAGTGGACTGAGTCTGGAGTAGAAACATCCAGTGCCACCGTGCATAGGCGTGTGCAGGAAATGGGCTACAGGTGCATTCCCCAGGTCAAGCCACTTTTGAACCAGAAACAGCGGCAGAAGCGCCTGACCTGGGCTACAGAGAAGCAGCACTGGAGTACCCACAGTCAGTGATGGTCTGGGATGCCATGTCAGCTGCTGGTGTTGGTCCACTGTGTTTTATCAAGGGCAGGGTCAATGCAGCTAGCTATCAGGAGATTTTGGAGCACTTCATGCTTCCATCTGCTGAAAAGCTTTATGGAGATGAAGATTTCATTTTTCAGCACGACCTGGCACCTGCTCACAGTGCCAAAACCACTGGTAAATGGTTTACTGACCATGGTATTACTGTGCTCAATTGGCCTGCCAACTCTCCTGACCTAAACCCCATAGAGAATCTGTGGGATATTGTGAAGAGAAAGTTGAGAGACACAAGACCTAACACTCTGGATGAGCTTAAGGCCACTATCGAAGCCTCCTGGGCCTCCATAACACCTCAGCAGTGCCACAGGCTGATTGCCTCCATGCCACGCCGCAATTTCTTTCTGTGTCTTACCCTCTTGCTTGAGGATGTCAATGATGGCCTTCTGGACAGCAGTCAGGTCGGCAGTCTTATCCATGATTGCAGTTTTGAGTAATGAAACAGGCTGGGAGTTTTTAAAAGCCTCAGGAATCTTTTGCAGGTGTTTAGAATTAATTCGTTGATTCAGATGATTAGGTTAATAGCTCGTTTAGAGAACCTTTTCATGATATGCTAATTTTTTTGAGATAGGAATTTAGGGTTTTCATGAGCTGTATGCCAAAATCATCAGTATTAAAACAATAAAAGACCTGAAATATTTCAGTTGGTGTGCAATGAATCTAAAATATATGAAAGTTTAATTTTTATGATTACATTATGGAAAATAATGAACTTTATCACAATATGCAAATTTTTTTAGAAGGACTTGTATGTGGGAAAGAAATAATGATTGATGGTAGGAAATAAAAGTTGGATGGAACCCATTCTCTCTCTCTCTCTCTCTCTCTCTCTCTCTCTCTCTCTCTCTCTCTCTCTCTCTCTCTCTCTCTCTCTCTCTCTCTCTCTCTCTCTCTCTCTCTCTCTCTCTCTCTCTCTCTCTCTCTCTCTCTCTCTCTCTCTCTCTCTCTCTCTCTCTCTCTCTCTCTCTCTCTCTCTCTCTCTCTCTCTCTCTCTAGTTAGAAATGCCAAAAACATATGTTTAAAAAAAAAAGTGGGAAAGGAAGAAAGACTGGAAGAAAAGGTGGACTCAAGCTGCACTACTTGTCCTAACA
Source organism: Gila orcuttii (assembly GCA_026230005.1). Lineage (NCBI taxonomy): Eukaryota > Metazoa > Chordata > Actinopteri > Cypriniformes > Leuciscidae > Gila > Gila orcuttii. Next base: position 32,194,714 of record JAPDVR010000011.1, read on the forward strand.
TGTTCCCTAGAACTGAAATGGAGATACACACAGTGTGACAACTGCTAGTATTTATTTCGCACTTCTGGAATGTTCCCTCTACTCCTCATCAAATGTTATGACAGGGCAGCAGTGACACCCTGCATCCTCTTAGGGATTATCAAGCTGTGTCATCTCATGTTCTCTGATCCCCTCTCCAAATTTGACAACTAATTCCGTTTAACAGCAGTCCGATTCTTTACCGTTCCATCTCTGTCACATCATTAATCTCATTATTGACAGCGCGAGATACCCCTCCTGCTTCTGCAGCAATCCCCCAGGGTCTCATCCTCTGATTCCCAGTGGGATGGCACAGCTGCCATTAAATGCTTCTCCGGTAAACCAGCAACACTTAACACTGCTATCAAACTAGTGTTAAGGCAGTGCAGAATCTTGTGGGACAAAACAAGTGTAGCCGAAATGGAGTGTGGCATAGCTACGGAATGCTCTTGCCAGGGACTGGATCAAAGGGAATTGGAAGTTGTTGATTACTGCATGCAAGGATGATTTAGGGGTGGGCGATTTGCTGGTAGACACAATTAACCAGTAGAAATTGGTGGACAATTGTCTCTATCGTACTTGCGCTCACGTGACGTTGCTGTGCTACTTGGTCACGAAAGCTTATCGTTTGCATGCGTTTTTAAGCATTTTGGTTTAAAAACAAGTGAATTTAAACCATTGAAACGCAATAAGCTGCGACAGAATTCATTTCGCAATATGCACGAGATGTCTGAGAGACTCGTGCACATACCGCTGCTCATAAAGTGTGAGTACTGAACAGAGTTCATTTTAGGTTTCAACGGTTAAATACACATACTTATGTGTCAAAACGCCCGTTTTTGCAAGTATCTTTGTAAACACATGTAATTTATGTTAAGTGAACATAAACAGTTGATACTTATATCATAGTCAACATTTGAAGTGGATCAAAAAAGTTCATCAAACTTGTCCTGAGACCCGAATGGGTAACACTTTATAAAAACTGCACACTATTAATCATTAGTTAAGCATGAGTAAACAGGTAATTCATCATTTATAAAGCATCAATAGACATTAATAAGCAGCTTATAAATACAGCTATAAATGATTTTTTCTTGATTTATAAGCATATCTATAATGCGTTTAATAATTGTATTTTCATACTTTGTTAATGATTAATTAATAATTTCTAAATGAAGTATAGCATTGTTTACAAACCAGTTATTTAAGAGTTGTCAGTGGTTCATAAGATCACTTAGAAAGTGTAAGTAAATGGAGTAAATTCAGGTAGTTATAAAGCATTTAGTAGTGGTCAGTTAATTATTTTTGTGAGCTCATCTAAAGTGAGGACTATGCATGCCTTGTAAAGCATTTATAAAGGAGATTTAAAGACTCGTTTTTTTTCTAAACAAACACAACAGTGATACAGAACATAGAAATATTTAACAGCCTTGAAATCTCCTTTATAAATGCTTTACAAGGCATAACTAGTCCTCACTTTAGATGAGCTCACAAAAAGTTAACGTGTTACCTATATGGGTTAAATAAACTACTTTATACTTAATAATTAATGCTAATACTTCTTATTTCTAGTGCTTGAAGTTTTTCAGGTAGGCCTATTTCTTTGGACTAATTGTGTTTGTGGTAATATTGCTTGTAATTGACCCTTCGCTAAGCCCCGCCCTCCTTAGTTACTGTTGCTACGCCTGTCAAGCTTTCGCGTCTAGCACATATATTACAGTGTGTATGCATCGGTGTCAGACATTCCCAATGAGATAATTAGTAATTTTTGGCGAACATGTGAAATATCTGGGAGAGCAAAACAAAAGGGACTGGAGTATGCATTCAAGGGATATATCCACGAAATAATATGCAACCGATTACAGAATAATTTCATAAAAATTGAAGCTAAAACCTATAGTCGCAGCAGCCGCCGTCTCATGCGGTGACCATTCACATGGGAAACACACAAATCGAGGAACAGCTATGTTCGTGCACAGCAAGGTAAGTGAAATGTGAAACTAATCTAATAATTATAAATCAAACAGTTTATCCATAAATCTTGCTGAATAACACGAACACCGGGAGAGCCGAGATCGGATTGGGTTAAAGTTACTCAGGCAGGGGTAGTAGGCCGTCGATTAACAAAATGCTGAAATATATTTTAAAGTATGTCAGTGAGCCTCCCTCTTGTCTGTAAACGTCTTATTTTACGTTAAAACGTGCGTTATGAACAAAGAACAGTAATTATTTCCAACTTCCAAGCAATATGTGTTTTTGTTAATCCTGTCGACACTTAGTTGTGAATAGGGTCTCCCACACTGCTTGATCCACGCCCATCATTTCTCACCTTGGCTTTTAGATTTTCGGGAAGGAAAAAAATTCCACTCCCCCGTCCAAACTTTTAGGATACCGGGTATCAGATTTGCACAATCCATACGCACACCGCTTCGGCATGTTTCCCTCGCTCGAAAGCTTGCCAGACCTCCCCGCCTAGTTACGGTTGCTAAGACACGATTGGCCAGTGGCGGTTTTCGGGCGTGGCTTAGCGAAGGGTCAATTGTTTTTTTATTTTTTAGTTAGATTGTCTTAGCTTGAGTTTTTTTTTTGTTGTTTTTTTACATAGGCTAGTATTAGTTTTTTTGTGATATTGAAATTGGTGACACGAATTATGAAATTTCAATGGTCTCAAACCTTTTTAAAGTAAAATGAACTATATTGTGATATATATTGTTATCGTGAATTAAAATAACTCATTTCATGATATAAGATTATGGTCATAATGCCCCTAGTCTGATTGTACTCTGCATGCCCATCTTTTTCTTTCAAGCTATTTCGTCAATGATTCTAAGTGCCTGTGTTATGGGACAGCTGTTTAACAGGCATTCCTGAAACCATATGTGAAGGCAGTGCCATTGTATCATATTTGGCAACCAAAATAAGGCCAAATAGAGAGAAGGGGATGCAGTTGAACTCCCCATTTCAATGTCCTGGAAAGAAAAATACTGGGTTAATAATATAAGTAAGTTGAAAGCGGCCATTTGTAACTTGATTGTGCAAGGCTTCCAGTATTATTTCCATATTTTCACTTATCATAATCATTTGTAGCACAAGTAGTTACTGCACTTTATTGTTCTTATAGTTATTAACCCATAGCGTCTAATGAATCTGAAGTATTGCACATTCACTGAAAACAGCTTATGTCCATGTTTGCAAAATAAGGTGGAAAGTAACCTCACTTGTCTGCGTTCAGCTCAGGTTCACCAACAGTCTGCATGACATAATTGCTTCATCAGCACAGGCCTGATTTCCACGCACTGTGGGTCTAATTCACTAACCATGGGTACACACAAATATGTGAGTGAAATCTGTGTTCAAACGTTTTCACAAACAAATTATGAATCAAAAATGTAGCAACGACTGAAACCGCATATACGCAAAAAAAAAAAAACACTTTCTCTGAATGGCCTTATAAATGTGCCAATATGAATATGATATATATTTTATCATTAACAGTAAAAGAGTTTTTGCTGCAAGTTTCCTTGAAAAAAATGCATGTTTAGCTACAGCTGGCTAATTAGAGGTTTGTAATATGGGTCTGTATAAAAGGTGTTTATTGTGTTTGAAACTGTTTCGAGGATGGCACACTTGGCGTTGCTTGAGGATCTTGATGCATATGCTCTCAGATGAGAGTGCATCTTTAGAGTATGTCATATATTGCTGAGAGTAATGAAAGACTGTAAAAAGGAAACGCTCTGTGGAAAGCCCTATTGTGGAGATGGTTTCGGTATGTTTTATGCAAATGACTAACCTCTGTACACACGGTCGCTCATTTTGAATGGTCCAAATTCATTAACATTAGAACGAGAATAACAAACTAATGTGTGTATGCAAAAATGTATGTGAGGAGTTCTTCTGTGCAGCCTTGTTTGCTTGCATACCAGATTTAGGGACACTCCCAGACATAATTGGAATCTGGCTGCATTAGAGTTGTATTTCTATGAATACCAATAAACCATACAATTATTAGTGAATGAGACCCACTGTCTGCATTCAACCCAATTTTTGTCTGCACGGACTTGAGCACAAACAGTGCATAGGCAAGTGATTTGAGTACTCAAAAACAAAGGTCCAATAGGTCGTTTTTACACGCCAAACGCATCCATCTGCACTAGACAGAGAGGAAGAGAGAAAACTAAGTATACCAAGGTCTTTACAGTTATTTTAATTAATAGGAAAACATGCTGCGAGAAGTGACATTAGGTGCGCTAAATTGGCAGATTCCCATAATGTCTAAGAGTGTCCCTAAATCTGGTATGTAAGCAAACAAGACTGCGCAATATGGTGACATTTGCTCTCTTAGGACGGGTGTGAGGAATTAGAGAAAGAGTCAGTGTACGACTGGAGGGAGGCCACTGCACCCCAACTCAAAATACCAAGATGCCTCTTTTTAATCCTGGCACAAACTACAGAGCTCATCTGAATGTATACATATGTGGCTCTTAGGTAAAGTGTGCCAACAAAGATCTTTGCCCACCTCTGAGAGCTGTTGTTCAGCCAAGTGTTTATCCATGTGTAATGGATAGAATGTGACCTTGGGAAGTTTGAAAGTACAGAAATATAAAAAGAGTCCTCTGAGGCTCAGAGGATCCTCTAATGCAGATAGCGAGATGGGCAGCAAGACTGTTGATGTACTTTGGAGAGATAGTACAAGAAGAACCTCCTCACCATGTACCATGGACCAGTGGAAGGCTCCATGATGCCATACCAGTCAAAATCAGGAGAGGCTCAAGTGTCACCCACAAGGCCAGACCTCATCAGTCATTGGTGTGATGCTATCGTCACGGAAACCAACACCACATTAACACACATAAATACTCACCCTGCTTCCACATCAACTGATGACTTGACCCAAGATGGCTGGGACTAATAAGAGCAACACGATCTGCACTGAGCATCCCTGACTGCTTATAAAGCCAGAAATGGACAGTTGACAGTCGTAATTCACACGCCTGTTGTAATTTTACTGTGTGTTAACATTTAAGTTACTTTTGGATTCTGCTAGAAGCCTCTCATAGGCCGTCAACACCATAGAGCCCACTTCATGGAAATGCTTCCATATTGCTAATGTTTACTCCTTTGGGATTCCAGCATTGCTTTCTCTCTACATTCATGATGCTGTGTGTCACTGCTGGTTAGAGACCAAACAGGAAAAACGTGAATGCGTAATGACACCGGCTTCCTTGTATACTGTACTGTTTTCATCCAGTTATAGCATTAAAGGTATGAATAAGAGATGAGAGGAAAGCATTACGACCTTGCCCTTTGCCTGAGAGCACTGCACTCCTATCAAAACAAAACTGTGAAATAAACCATATGTTTATAGGGATACTGTATTAATTTAAAGAGTAATGTACTGTTATGATAATTTCTAATAATCATTTCAGGGACTTTTTGTTCAATGACAAGGGTCAATGACAAATAAAAATGTCTATGATAATGAAAAAAAACCCTTTAAACTGTAGTTTAAAATGCACTCTTATACTCTTTGTATTCATGTTGTTTTGATGTGTTTTTTAAAAAGAGAGTTTTACTGTAACTAGCAAGTAAAAAGTAATGACATTGTCCTCGAACACATGAATGCACACAACTTAATCTGTATTATTCTTATAAAGAAATTTATCAAGGTAAAATAAAGAAAAAAAAAGAAACATGTCATTGACCCATAACCTTATTTATCAAAATCAGATGGAGACCCATGAGACTCACATTTCAAGGAAGTGCCTCAGGGCTGTTACTAGGGTCAGTAGAAACAAGTGTTTGTCAGTGACGCCAAAGATTAAAAAAGTTACACCTTTATGGCATGTGTCTATTGCACAGGGGTACTTATGAAGGTTAAGTGCCCTGGGACCCAGCACACAATAAAGCACTTGGGACCTGAAACACTGCCCATCACAGCTGAGAGCTGTATATCTTTTGAGGGATTGAGGCATGTTTATAAAAAACATGCAAGCATGAGTGTCTAAAGGAGAGACAAAAATAGGGATAACAAATTTAGAAGACATAAGGTTAGACTACAAATCCACGGGTGTGATTATGCCATGTGCTGACAACAGAACTGCATATATTCACAAAATGGACATTGGTTACATACATGTGTGCATTTATGTTGTGTACACGTCCTGTGTGGTGACAGAACGAATAAACTTGACAGATGCATTCTGGGTTTAGAGAGTATATCCACTGAGAGGAGAAGACGCTCTCACAAACTCCAACATACACTTCACCTGTCAGCCACCTGTCCGCCACCAAGGGCACCTAAGAGTCTGGACAAAACCCTGGGCGGCATTCTCCTTGCAGTGCATCGTTAATCACTGGGTGTGAATAAGTGTGTTACTAAAAGGAGTTGTTGTTTGGCTGTCCATGCTCAATCAAGTCTGAGCATTCAATTGACTAAAAAACTTGGGTTCCACTCAATGAGTGAGACATTGAGCGTGACCGAGCAGTCACTAACCCTGCACATGTGAGTGTCGATGGCTCCCTGAGTGACTTATGGAGGTCGTGAAAGTGTCATTGTGGTAAACACTCACCTAGTAGGAGGGGCAGAAGCTTGAGATGGTCTTGTTGAGGGCTCTGTTTCAACTAAGCAGGATCGTAAATTATGGCCATTGGATGAGACCTGTGATGCAATGATGCCTGTTCTTTTTTGGAGATCGGATTATTATCCACGCCGCGTCACAGCAAATTTGACATCAATTACATCAAACATCAGTGGTTCTCAAAATCATTGATACTCCCTGAATCATGTCTTGAGACACAGCATTTAAATGAAATTGGATAGCTACAACGGGAAAAGATTATAACTTAAATTTTGGGCTGTTCCTCACACAAAGCTATCATATTGTTTCAAAGTAGGGCTGCAACTAACAATTATTTTGGCAATCGATTAATCGGTCTATTAATTTTTCATTAATTATTTCTTTGTTTAATCTGACTGAAGAGACAGATTTTAATTTCTACTAGCTTTAAAAACGTTTGGGGTCGGAAAGTTCTCTTATGCTCACCAAGGCTGCACTAGTCAAGTCAAGTCAAGTCAAATATATTTATATAGCGCTTTTCACAAAAGCGTATCAAAGCTGCTTCACAGTATCAATCAAAACAACTTAACATTGTTTGTTTATTACTGGAAAAAAAGACATCCAAGTTTGGTAGAGCTGATCAATGGTATGATCGGTTAATTAATTTGAATATCCCCAACTGAGCAAGCCAAAGGCAACACTAAACAAAATTCAATATCGTGAAATATTATTACAATTTAAAATAATATTATTACATATTTTAATTTTTATTACTTTTTATTTTATTATTCTGTTTAATACAATTTTATTTTAATTTAAATACTATTTTTTTTTTTTTATCTTACTATAGTTTAGAATATAATTTATTTCTGTGAGGGCAAAGCCAAATTTTCAGCAGCCATTATTCCAGTCTTCAGTGTTACATGATCCCTCAGAAATAATTTTAATATACTGATTTGCTGCTCTTGAAACATTTATATTACATTATTATTATCATCAATGTTGACAACAGTTGGGTTGTTAAATATTCTTGCTACAACCATACCGTGTGTATATGTATATATATATATATATATACATATACACACACACACACACACACATATATATATATATATATATGTGTGTGTGTGTGTGTGTGTGTGTGTGTTTATAAATAAATCGATAGTGGAATCTGTTACTTTTCATAGTCAATTATTATAGATGTTAATGATTTGTTGTAGCATTAGCATTAGTTCAGAAGACTTAGAAGAGATACTACAAGTCATATGGACCACTTTTATGGTATTTTATGATGCTTTGTCATTTTTGGGAAAACTAATCATTTTTATACAGTGTGTATATATATATTAGGGCTGTTAAAAGATTAATCGCGATTAATCGCATCCAAAATAAAAGTTTGTGTTTACATAATATATGTGTGTGCACTGTGTATAATTATTTTGTATATATATATATATAAATACACATACATGCATGTATATATTTAAGAAATATTTGCATGTATATACTGTATATATTTATATATAATTTATATTATATATAACTATAAATATTTTATATATAAATAAAAAATGTATGTATTCTTAAATGTATATATGCATATGTGTGTATTTATATATACAAAATAATTATACACAGTGCACACACATATATTATGTAAATACAAACTTTTATTTTGGATGCAATTAATCGCGATTAATCTTTTGACAGCCCTAATATATATATATATATATATATATATATATATATATATATATATATACACACACATATACATACAGGGTTTGAAATTAACTTTTTCACTCACCGGTCAATTTGGCTACTAAATGTTTAAGTTACCGGCCAGTCAGAGCTTCTACTAGCAATAAAAAAAGAAAAAAGAAATAAACCAGATTAACTACATCACAGCTTATATATATATATATATATATATATATATATATATATATATATATATATATATATATATATAAAATTTGGATTTCATACATTCGTTATTTAAACAAAATCCTGTCATCCAGCCATCTCCTCCCTTCCTCTTTCATCCTCTCCACCAAAAATGTGATTTAGGTGGACAGATCAATACAGTACAAAGAATATAAAAAAAAATTGTAGGATGTTGGAAAATAACTGTCTTTTCTGTTAACCAAATGCTTTTTAATCTTAACTATTGCTTTAATGCAAATGAACAAGTACGCCGTTATTTGTTGCGTAGTGACCTGTATATTCAAGTAGGCCAGATATTCACCGATTCTGCACAATACGCTGTATTTAATATATCATGATGACTCACGAGTTGAGTATTTGCGCTAAATCTGCACAGATTTGAACACACAAACTTCTCCAGCAAAGTGAGTACACATAACAAGTAAACATGCCAAATTGGCTAGTAATTTGACAGCGTTACCTGCCACAGTTCATTTTTACCTGCATTTGGTGGGTTGGCGGATGTTAATTTCAAAACCTGTTCATATATATATATATATATATATATATATATATATATATATATATATATATATATATGGGATCACAGGGGAAAGGTCAGTGGTGGACTGCCAGGTTTGGTGAGTGCAAAGACCTGTCTTTACACCTGGACCTTTGAGTGTCAAGCAGGTGTTAAGAAGACAAAAAGTACTGGACGTTGTATTGTCCCTCTCGTCTCAAGTCCCTTCACATCTCATCGTCAATTCACACTCCTCCTTCCGCTCTAACTGGCATTGATGCCAGCAGCTGCTGTAGCTTTAATTGGTCCCTCTGGGTAAGGCTGGCACGAAGGGGAACAGGCATCTGTTCAGAGTGAGCAGAGAGGAGGGCACCAAACCGCTGGAGCAGCTGCCCTCAATGTCACCAGGACAGCAGCAAGGGCATTAAAAAAGGATAAGCCACTGACCTTCAGTTTATCTGCACGGCTAACCTCAGACGTGTCATTTGGGAGGAGTTACTACCAGATCTAGCACCAGGATACCCACCAGGCACGGGATCTGTGCCAAGCAATGACAAAATCTACAACCTTTTCATAATGGTGAAGGCAAAAGGAAAGGGAGGGAGCAAGAAAGAGTGACAGTGTCCAGAGGCTTCACCTCAAACTTTGGTCATTAAAATCCACAAACTCGTTAAGTGGAGAATGCCATGAAAGTGGATCTGGGACATGACAAGTGCCCTGGCAGGGCAGGGAGAGGGACAAATCAGTGCAGCTTAAAATAGGCCAGGTGGTATTCACTAACACTAACCGCAGAGCTGCATTAAGGAACACTATCGTTTAGACCATAAAAAGATCTTATTACATATCACACAATCAGTTAACAACTGTCTTTAACACTTTAACTCAATATGCAGCATGAAGCAAAATAACATTTCTATTTGATATCCCCTCCTACACTCATACCTGCACAGTTGTCGGTCTAGTCCTATTGTAAAAGATGATCATAAACTGTGTTTCTCTCAATGGTTTCTTAAAATCTGCGGGCAACGTTCCATGTGAAAAGGCCATGACTTGTGCAACATTAGACTGGGTGACGGTTGCATGCCACAGGACTTATGATGAGACACCCTGCCTGACTATATTTATTAAACAGCTCAAACATAATTTTAACTAATGCTGTATTAACCTCTCACACACAAAACTCAACAACAAAAATATATATTGAAAAATTTCTAAAAAGCTTCATTGATTAAAACATTTTTTATGCATAATAAAGAATAAAAAAAAGAAAATGGACAGTGATGATCCTAACAACATAAAGCTCAGCAGTGGTGTGGGGAAAAGAAAAACGCAAAACATTTAACCACTGAAGCCACTACTGTTTAGGACTGATTCACCACTACACACAATCAATATAACGCCGCCCACTGTCCCTAAAAGCGTGACTCTTCCACCTCAGTGCTTCCACATGGGATCTGCTGTCACTTTTTAAATATACAGATGGCCCCAAAATTGTGAATAAATCAGTCTGTGTCAGGCAATAATTCGCCATACAGAACTGATCAATGGTGTACCATTTGCCAGCTTGATAGCAGAACCATGTAACGCAACATATACAATATACCTGGATTTAAGTAGTCTTTTACATTATATTTCTGAAGATTACTGTGATGTGTCTCAATGCTAATCTTAAAGAAATAGTAGAGGTTTCTTCACAGATTACACTGTTCTGGCTGACGTTTGTTAATAAGAATATGACCAGCATTATTGTGCATCTGTTAAAGGTTGATATGATTTATAGAAATGAAGTAAATTCATATATAATGAGTGATATGTGTGTGAAGTTATTAGCAGTAGCACACAGACAATATATTTGCAAAGCCTGACCAGATAAGTGACTATCACTAACCAGGATGAAACCCAGGTCGCTCTACAGCCACCCTGACAGGAGACAAACTAGCTATTTCCCACAGAGCAACTCACCGGGGACAAAAGAAAATGAACTGGCCCTGATCAATACCATCCAGTTCCTCTCTCTCTCCCCATCTCTGTACTTTGGTGCTGCTCACAGAGGAAACGGACAACAAATGCACACATACTATAACACACAGCATGATGTGCAACACCACATATAATTATGTCACACCAGAACAACACACACACACAAAAAGGTTTGGGTTTTTTATCTTTTAATCCACATATGTTATGGAATTCCTTCTCATAGTAAATTAGACAATCACAACCTGTAAAAGCGATTGGTTTTCTACATTAAACATGTTTGGGAACTCTTGGGAAGTTTATCCCAAAATTTTATTATTTACCCCAATTTACATACTTATTGTGATGTTCCTCAAAATCTGTATGGCTTTCTTTTTTCAGAGAAAAAAAGAAGAAGATATTTTGAATAATATTCAGGCAGATCTCCACGCTGACCATGGCTGTTTAAAGTTTTGTGTTCCACCAAAGAAAAAGCAAAACAAAAAAAACAATGCAGGTTTGTGCATTGTTTTTTTAACAATGCAATAATAACATTTACTGATATATATATATATATATATATATATATATATATATATCAGTAAATGTTATTATATAAGAGACACCAATATATTTAAAAAAAGTGACAAAGTCTATCTTTAGATCACAATCTCTAAATTCACATGTGGTCAGTGTGCTTCATGTCTTCCTCTAATTACCAAGATTATTTATTTGGATGGTGCATGACTGTGTGGGATATGTGATTCCTGTCAACAGAGAGGAACGCTCTTAGTGCACAGGTGTGGGAAAGACCCTCGACACTACTCAGCCAGACACAGACAAACTATTGTCATTCACACTGCCAATCTGGGACATGTTTGTACCATGTCTCAAGAATCATATTCAAGAAATGTGTTTGCGAACAATTAATAAGTTACTTCAGAAGACAAATTTACAAAACAGATGAAGCTTCAGTTTTTCAGTATGTACTGACCAAAACATCAAGTGGTTTAAATGACCAATAGGCCCTTGTAAAAGAGCTCCCTCTGCAGGTGATGATTAGTAATGATCAAAAAAGATCTCTCACACCTTGATACAAAAGATCTTTCATACTTGGTAATACTGGATATAATAGAACAACACAACACAGTGTTTTTGTGTAGAAAGAGAAGTGCCAGCTATAGTATGATGAGTATGAGATTAATCATACTCATAGTATGATGAGTGTGATTAATTTCAAAAGATGAGAAAGGACATCAAAAAGAGGAAAATCAACACCTAAAAAACAAGGCTCAATGTAGTGGGTCACTTAAAGTGCAGCATGGAGACAGTGAGCATAAAAAGAAATGGATAACTAACTCTGGAACACTCAGAGAAATTAAAGAGGATCTGCAATTGTTTTGGCAGATTTCCCTGGCCTAGTCTGTGCCAATGTCTGCATGGTGTGCGGCGAACTGATACAGGTGCAGAAATAGCAGCTGGAATCATGTCCTGAGACAGGTGCAATGATTTCACCAGTGAGAATAAAAGCAATAGATGAGCTACATTATAGTGGCAAAATCTATAATGTAGCTCATCAAGGCATCAAGGCATTTTTAGCATTTTTTTGCCTTGAATTGGAGTCTTGACTCCCTGCACATGTTCAATGGGATGGAGGTTTGAGACCTCCAAAGCAAGGGAGAGTCAAGATTCCTATTCAAGGCAAAACAAATTTACACAAACACATACTGTAATATGCCCTTCCTGCTAGACTGGACTCAATTACTCTCTCAGTTCAGAGCAAAGCTTACTAATTGAATACGTTAAGCATTAATTATGTAGCTTGAGTGGGAGCCTATAAAACTATACCCAGCAGATCGATACTGCAGGAGTGGAATTAGCAGTTATCTTAAAGTCCTTTAACAACAGTGCAGGCTGACAGACCAACACAAACAATCATCCATAATTAAATGGAGACTCACACAGAAAAAGTGTGCACGCACACACAAACATTGTAATTGTTGTTTTTGTTAAGGTTTTTTGAGGATCATGCAACCTGTCCATGTTGTCATAAGTATTTGTCTAACTTAACAGCTGATATTTCAAAGGATTTTTAAGTATTTATCTATTTTTTTGTTTATTTATATCCTATGCTTATGGGGTTAGTATTTTTGGGTCATGGCCCTCCAGTTGAGAACCGCATTCGGTGTTAGTGAGGCTCTAGACTGTACATGTGTACTCATGGTTTTAGAGAATTTTAACACATAGAATAATAGCATGTAGGTATAACATTCATACTTGGTATCTAAAAGAGTAGTTCATTCCTAGTGTGTTGATTTTACTTACACACCGTGTACTTGTACAACTATCTTTGTGACAACTGGTTTGAGTATTAGACTATCAGAGTGAGTAAAGTGAGGACATTTAGGCTCAAGACTTGGTTTTAGGGATAAGGTTATAACGTTAAGGGTAGGTGAAGTGTAAGGGTTAGTGTAAGGAGCCAGATATTGCATTGTGTAAATGAATGGCCTCACAAATATAGATGTAACAAAATGTGTGTGTGTTTGTGTGTTCGTGTGGTGTGTGTGTGTGTGTGTGTGTGTGTGTTTGTTTGTGTGTGTGTGTGTGTGTGTGTGTGTGTGTGTGTGTGTGTGTGTGTGTGTGTGTGTGTGTGTGTGTGTGTGTGTGTGTGTGTGAAAATAAAATGGAAACAAAATTCAAGATCTTTAGAAGTCAAAACTGGTTAATCTGACTACAAGCCATGTAGTCAGACTAAAATGTTGACCTGATATTAATTTAGTATTTTGGAATATTTTTATTGAACATATAAATTCATGGTAAAAAAATTAGCAAAATAAAACAAAAATGTTTAATTTCTAAAAAATAATGATTAATAGTATACAATAAAAAAAAATAATGCAGGTTTGGTACATCCAGAAAATCTGAACCTGAAGCAAAACAAGTTAAAAAGCACTGCATAATTACAATTATTAGAATTTACAAAACTGATACATAAGTTTAAAATCAGAAAAAAAATAAAGCAAAAATAAAAATTTGGATGAAGAGAAAGCTGAGGGGGCTTTCATTGACATATCACTCGCTTCCCGGATTTCATCTGTCTATCAGTCTGTGAGCTTTGTGTGTTAAACAAGCTCCCTCACATTTCCCAGGATAACACATACACACAGCTTGCGGTTTTAAATTTGGACAGCCACCTGTGAGGATAACTGAGATAGCTAGTTGGTGTAGTCTCTCTCTCTCTCTCTCTCTCTGTGTGTGTGTGTGTGTGTGTGTGTGTGTGTGTGTGTGTGTGTGTATGTGTGTGTGGTTTACAGAGCTTACTTGGATGGGGGCTGTTGAGCCATGGAACTTACATGCCAATCGTGGCCAGGAGTCTCTAAGCAGTCTGAAGGTACTTAACTGCTCCCCTGAGTGCAAAATAAAGATTGAGACCGAGTGAGAGTGAGGGGAGGCATAGAAAAGGGATGTGATGGAGTGGACTTAGGACTGTGCAAAAGAATATCATCACAAAGAAAAAAAGCGGAATTACAGACAGAAAACGGCCCGGGTCAGACACTAAGAAATGCAGGGAAAGAGAAAGGCGAATGAAGGGATGCCTGCATGGTTTGCTGGCTTACTTCTCAAGCCCAGAATAGAGCGTGAGCTCCGATGTCTGGGCCACTGGAAAGTTGAGAGTGATTAGGGTCGGGTTTCCCAGTTCCCCCCTCCGTCATGGGCCGTGGGCCAGGTGGAGTGGACTGTGGGTTTGGGAGGTATGTGTGTACTCTAGCCCCTCGATGGCTTTTCTGGCAGCTACAGCCAGCCAGTTAATTAGGAGAATTTCATCACTCCGTCATAAAGAAGGAAAGATAGAGGGAGAGGAAGGGATAAAAATATACCATTAGCCTATGGTCACAGAAGTTGATTCAAGCATATGGAAGGCGTTGAGAATAACACAAGCTCCAGTTGAATTGAACTGCGGTTGTTTTATTGACATATCCCTATTGATTGTTTAGATTTTTCTTTTCCACAAACCATGTAATGTATATGTGCAGTGAAATGAAGCAATTCTAGAATATTCTTAGGGCCACAGGGTCAAGTTTGTTTATCGTAAACAAGTCAATCACCCTCTTCACACACTGTGGAATGGAAGTACATATAATATTTTGCATGGGGGAACACAATCCTATATGAACACTACCATTCAAAAAATTGGGGTCAGTAAGATTTTTGATTTTCAGATAATGTTTTTGAAAGAAGTCACTTATTTATCAATGCTGCATTTATTTGATCAAATATACAGTCAAAACAGTAATATTATTACAATTTGATATAGCTATTTTCTATTTTAATACATTTTAAAATGTAATTTATGAAGGCAAAGCTGAATTTATCAGCAGTTATTACTCCGGTTTTCATCGTCACATAATCCTTCAGAAATCATTCTAAATGCTGATTTGGTGCTCAAGAAACACTTCTTATTATCCGTGTTTGAAAATAGTTAACATTTTTGAAAATTCTTTCATGAATAGCAAGTTCAAAAGAATAGAATTTATTTGAAAAATAAATCTTCTCTAACATTTTAAATTGCTTTACATTCACTTTTGACCAATTTAATGCATATCAGTCAGGACCACTTTGAGAATTAAATGTATTGACAATCTTTGGATTTGGCGAGAGGCTTAGGCTCTAAGATGCTCGAGCTGCCATACTAGAAAGCTTGAGATACATCCTTGAGACACAAATCCCCCAAGCCTTTTATTAACCAAATGTTTTTTAGATTATATTTACAGAAGGAGATACAATGATTATGTACATAGAGTTTCTATACAGAATCCACTGCTCTATTATGAAGATGCTAGGAGGTGAAGGGGTGGAGGTGGGTGTAAATGTCTGTGCGACAGACTGCGGAGCATTCGTTGAATGAGCTTAAATATAGTTGATTAGAGTAGGTGGAGTAACAAATCAGCTGAGCGTCCGCTGATATTGTTTAGCGATCAGTGGTCTGCCTGAACTACGCTTGAATTCCATTCGATAACTCAAGCTCTAATTAAGGCATCCATGTTGAATAAAAGTACTAACTTCTTTCAAATAAAAAAATACAATACTGACCCGAAACTTCTGAACAGTAGTGTACAACAAAGAGTCCAATATAAATGTGTAAAAAAAGAGAAATCCATTATCAACTAGATATTACCTTCATAATTAATATTAACTACGTTTACATTTTCAGTTTGGGGGATTGGGAGTCTCGAAATATCCCATTCAAACAGCAACTTACAGCAGCGTCTCGAAAACTGTCTGTATGAACGTGTAACAGGAGTCAAGTCCGTATTTTCTTACAGTAACCATAGTGACAGTGGCCAAAGTAATATCAATTATGGCGACCGCCTTAAAACTGAAAAGTCTTGTCACTTTTGATACGACAAGAGTCCAAGTTCAGCTATAAAATCTTTATTAACCGGTGTCATGACAAATCGGGTCCTCCATCGAAATCGGGTCTTCCCAAACTGTCAGTTAATGATTTTTCAAATATATACAAATTATATTCATTTAAAATATGCATAGCTTACTATATAATGCGTACAAAAACACATTAGTGCATAATAAAACCAATTTAATGTAATTTCTTAACATTTTTTAATTTATAACTGAAATATTTGGACATTTAACACTTAATTTAACACAATTACATTAAAGATGATTAAGAATATATGTAAGGTAAGTGCAAATGCGTGCATAAACTAAGCTATCAAGCTAATCGCTTATCTGTATACTATGCTAGTATAGTCTAACTAATACAGACATAAATAGTCATTATTAAGTAGTTGGAACAGCATGATTACATGATTTTGTAGGAATTGTAATCAGGTCCTAAATTAAAAGCAATCTGAACCAATGGGATCGCTTGGGATAGTAAAGGAGACCCGATTCCAGTTTTTCACGCCGCTCGTGCATAGAACACACAACTGACGGAAGCAACTCCGTTGCAAAACAGTGACTTCAGATGACACACAGCTCATATCTCCGTCACTGTAAGAAACCACACACGAAAAACCGCAACACATGGTTGTGCACAGAGCAGCTCTCTCGCACTGTAAGACAGGACAGACAACTAGTTATTCAGTCCGGTTCCATTCACACAGCACATGTTTTCCGAGAATACGGTTGTGAGTCCTGAAAATTTACAGCTGTGACTCATGAGTTTGGTTACAGAATGTGCCGTGTGGTTGTCACACCTGTAATTGCTGAACTGTGTGTGAACCTAACCGTATTAATGACTCTAATACAGGACTGACAATCATCATGGGTTTTAAAAAATAAAAACATTATTTTTGCAATTTGGTTTGGTCACTTTGACACTTTAGAGTCACAGTTTAAGAGTCACAGCTTTAAGAGTCACATTTTCATGGGCTTCTGGGTTTGTAATTAGCAACTTGTGAAGTAACTTGGCAACTTGGTAACTTGGTAACTTGCAACTTGGACAGAATGAACAAGGCAGATCAAAGGCAAAAAACCGAGTGAGACTGCTTCAGTGAAGGTGGTGTAAATGGCTATACTTTGCCTGCAAGACCTGTAATTGACTGCGATGTGTTGAAACTGTTCTCGGATATGGTTACTAAAAATGATATGAACATATGTGGGCTCACATAACCACAGCCGAAAATATAAATGGATATTAATCAGTCTACTTAATTCTTACACTTCCTCTTCTTTCTTCATACACCTGTCTTTCATCAGTCATCTCTCATATCATAAAAATGAACTAGTGATTTTATTATAGATCTGCAGAATTTAGAACCAAAAAAAGAATGTAGATATTATGAGTCCATTCTTAACCATCTTAGCTATGAAACAAGTTAAACAACTCAAGGCTGGAATAGACTACACAACTTTTAACAGTGAAACCACTAGGCTTCATACACTTTATAAATGGTTGACTTTCGAGTTGTTCCGAACATAACAAATCCATGCAGAAACATGCTTCATTGGTAGGTGAAGCATGACAAATAAAAACAATGTGTTAAAAGATCGGTTCAAAATATCAAACATGTTTGATATCCTCCGACTGGATGCAATCACAGTCTGAGCTAGAAGTCTGTGTCCATTATACACTGTGATTTTTTTTTTTTTTGTGTGAAAACGGTCATCTCTGACTGCCCAAAATCTGCACACAAGGTCCGACTTTCGGCAATTAGCATCAACGTGTTTAGACAGCAAATCAAGGAGAAAATCTGGGCAAAAGTCAAGTTGTGTATTCCAGCCTTTTGTGGCATTGTTAATTTATACAGAAGCTAATAGTTTTTATAAATAATAACACTGATGTTCTCAATCCTAAACAATGGCCAAGTTGTCAAGTGATCAAGTTTTCTTGTAAATTTCAACAGTGTGACAACATGCCAAAAGAACTACAAAACATAGGTCAACTTTAAGAGTTTAACAGGTTGAGTAGAGGTTCAAGAAAATCATCAGAGCAATTGAATGATGTGTTAACTAGACTCTTTTTCTGGAAGTACAACCCCTCTGTAAACATGACCTCTGTGGCTTCATCAGAAAGGAGTGCCTTACTGGTTTGAAGTGAGGCCTGAAGACTAGTCTTAAGCCTAAAGTAGAGACTTGGGCACTTAAATAATAGATCAGAAATCAATTTGCACTCACAGTCAAAGGACTATACTTTGACGGAGTGGAACCCGGAGAAAGAAGTATACCTAGGCCTTTAATCTCTAGGTCTTCTCTCTAACACCTACCATTAGGAGACCTTTAACCCCATGAGCTTGACCCACTCCAATCCTATTCACTCTCAGAGAGGGCCAAAAAGCCTCATTATAGATGTGTTTGGCTGGCCTTAGACTGCAGAGTCTGCCTCCTACGCAATACCAATTTACTGTGATTATTATGGTAACACTTCACACCGTGTGGACAGATGAAGGGTGAATGGGAGGGACTGCTAAGATCAGATTACTGGAAAAGGGAAACTTAAAGGGCTTGGGCAAGAGGTAATATTATAACGTGCCATTTGTAGGAAACTTGCCATGGACTTAAAACAAATGTTTTGCAACAAAAAGTACACTTAAATAACAGCAAAGGGGGCAGTTTGGTCAAAATATTAGTGCAAAAAACTTAAATAAAACAATATATATTTCGTTACATATTATACGTACATTACATTATTATAATTATCGTCATTATCATAAGTATTACATTTTTTATACAGCACCTTTCAAAAGTTTGGAAACATTACAATTTGTTTATGTCTTTGAAAGAAGTCTCTTATCCTCACCAAGGCTGCATTTATTTAATCAATAATACAGTAAAAACAGTAATATTGTGAAATATATACAATTTAAAATAATTGGTTTCTATTTGAATAAATTTACATGATCCTTCAAAAATCATTCAAATATGCTGATTTGCTGCATTATGTATATACACACACACACACACACACACACACACACACACACATTGTTTTTAAATATATAATATTTTATAATATGTGTGTGGGGTTTGGGCTGCAATTGTATTTATATATGTGCATTTTATTATAATTAATAACTATTTATATTTAGCTTATATTCATAATTATTATTATTAGTATTATTGGTGATTACTGGACATGGTAACTGATATACAGCAATTAGTTATCACTACAGAAACTAGATGATGACAATCACACATGTCAACATTAATTAGTCAAGTAAAGCTATATTTGGACTGACACTTAAATAAACAAATTAAATAAAAACAAGCATTAAAAACAAGCATGTTTTAAGTCCCAAAAACCTGGACACATACTCACACAACGCATGTGTAGGAGGCAGAAAACGGCGTGCAAGTTATTAAAAATTAGCAGGCATGTCCTGTTTAGGGTTTCTGATTTATTCTGTCCCTTGGGTTACTGGAGACCCCTCGGGATACCAAGAAAACATTTACCCCCAAAACAGGGAAGGAAAGACTGTAAGCGCAGTGTCCCGTTTCACTGGAGTTTGGATTACACTTTTCATCACTTAGCCTTCAACTGCTGGCACAAACACTCAACAAATGATCTCACACACCAACCCTTTACCGCACAAACACAAAACCAGTTCCACTCTGACAATGTGCACAAACAGTTTGACAATAAACACAATTTCTATTTCTGTTTGTCCTATACATTTCCCATGTAAGCTTATATTAGACGCTCATCTCGAAGTTCCACTTAATCTGCAGGTGTTCACATGCAGTTTACACATAAGTGCAGGGGACGGGTGTGCCAGGCAGGTGGCTGATAGTTGCGTTGCTGCCTGGGTGTGTCACGCAAGGCCGAACCGTGAGAAGCTTTAATTATGGCCAGCTGACAGTTTGACAAGAGAGCAGCCAGAGGCCTGGAGCCCTGCCACCACAGAGGAGAGGAGCAAGGCACAAGAGCACTGGATAATGTCTCTCTATGTCTGTCAGTGACTGTACACACATTACGCACTGGGAATCCAAGTCGAGTCTTTTGGTTAAACAGTTTGAGGTTGATCCGTTGTCCTGTGGTTGTATACTGGGTGTTGCTGTGGTATGCTACTACATTCTGACCAAAAGATTTGTAAACATCTATTTATATACAGAAGCTACAATATTTTCTGAGCTCTATGATGCCCATTGCCACAATAACATGGTCAACCAATTTCCTCCTCCTGATTTTTGAATATCTTAAAATATATTTTAACTTAAGATTTAGATTTATAATTAATTAATATCCACTGTAAATTACTTTTTTTGTATCTGTGAATATCTAAAAGAAAGTAATAATGTATGAGATGTCAATCAGCACACATGCGTTAAGGAAATGAATGCATGAAGTTTAACCAAAAATCTAAAGAATAAATCAAATACGATCAACAAAAGAATGAAACAAATAAATCATATGGACAGTGCTATTCAAAATTGTGGGGGTTGTTTAAACATTTTTTTAATAAAGTCTCTTGCTCACCAAAGCTGCATTTATTTGATCAAAAATAGTTAAAAGCAGTAATAGTGTGAAAAAAATTATCACAATTTAAGATACCGGTTTTATATTTCTGCGACTTTTGATCAATTCAATGTGTCCCTAATTGCTAGAATTCATTAATTTCTTTAAAAAAAAAAATCTTACTGATCCCAAACTTTTGAACGGTAATGTATAGTGGCGTTCGTGTTAAAGACTGACTGACAGTCTACTGTCTGTCATTAATACAAACACAGTCTGTTAAGTCTTAAGTGAATATAAACAACCGGAAAAAAAAAAAAGGAAAAAAAATGGAATACCAAAATAAAATCTGAACTCCACATTAAGCTTGTAGTGTAAATACAACCTGTGAGTTCTGAGAGCCAGTACTGCACTTTTAGTGTTAATGTGTCAATGGCCTCAAATATTGCCTTTCTAACTTAGTTGTTGCAAAATCTTGAACAGTGGGGATGACACCTTTTAAGTATGAATGTAGATGTAGAGAACATGGTGAAAGTTATTAGTAATTGTACCAACAACAAGCAGACAGAGAAAAACTGACAACAGACAGCTGAGGGACAGACAAGTTGAGAATGAGATATACTGCAGAAAATCCGCACACACACACACACAATAGCTGTTAACAGGTGGTGGGTGGTCCTCCCAAAGACAGGCCTGCTGGATACATTACGAGCAGGTTGGTGTGTGCGTGCCAGGACCCGTATAGAGCACAAATTTGAGTAGTTGGGTGTTTATTCAGAGGACACTGGTGAAGGGGAGAGATTACAACCATTAAAGTGCAAGTTGGCCCATCTGCTTGACATGCAGGGCCTGAGAAAGTGAGGTGGAATGAGCAGAATGTTCATCCCAGAGACTGAGGGTCGACGGTGTGCGAGTGCAAGCGTGACTGATGCAGTTGATGAAGCCACTGTGGCATTATGGTATTTAGAGCAAATATCTCTCGGGTGACAGTTGAGAGAAGTTAGGACACTATGCAGGCCCTCACAAATAACTATTTCTTTTGCACTCAGATTCATCCACCACTCACATTATACTTGCTTTTATTTGTGCTTCTTTTCCCTATTCACTTTCACCCTGTACACGCACACAAAGTTGTATCCATATAACTGCAAAGCAACCTCATATCCATAGCTAACAGAATACAAATACAGCAGAGTTCCACAGCAGGTTTCCTGCTTTGCATCGCAGTGATAACCTAGGATCAGGAGGGCATGTGGATCAAGTAAACCAGGGCCGGCTGACACACATTTGTCATAAACAGGGTATACATTACTGGACTGGAGCTGGGATGCTTACTCAATATGGTAGAGACACATGTAAGAAAGGGAGGTGTGGGAGAGCTGGGAATGAGATCCAGCAGATGAGGGAGCAGCAGTGGTGTGAAAAAAAGTGGCAGAAACTAAAGGAAGTGTGAACTAGTGAGTGATGCAAAAAAACAAACTAAAATAAACAAACAAACCACATAAGGAACGAACGCTTAAGGGCAAGTGGAGACTGACGCACTGGCTGTCACCTCTAAAATTTACAATCTGTGTATGGTTGCCAGCAGGGGGTTTAATTGGGCTGGGATGATACAAAACGGCATTCCAGCGGTAAGGCTTAAAAAAAAACTATATATATAGTGGAGAGAGGGAGAGGGAGAGGGATTGGCTATCCATTCATACCCACTCACCCACTCACCCATTCACCCACTCACCCACTCACCCATTCACCCACTCACCCACTCACCCACTCACCCTATATTTATGGGTCTGTAAAATGTTACAAAACATTTCTATGTCAAATATTTATTGTTCTTTTGAACTTTTTAATAATCAAAGAATCTGTATTTGTAGTTTTGTAATCATTTGTATTTGTATCTGCTGAAAATTAAGCTTTTACATCACATGAATCAATTACATTTTAAAATAGTCATTTTAAATTGGAATAATAGTTCACACTATTACTGTTTTTACTGTATTTTTAATCAAATAAAAATGTTAAATACCATTTGACTAGTAACCAAAAATCCTAATCACAGTCTCTACTGCACCAATTTAATTTATATTAATACTAGTGTAGAACATTGCATAGAAACTGTGTCTATTCCTCGTTTACTAAGATCAAATAATAAATCTACTGCGGGATCTAGAAAAAATCTAATTGTTATTAAAACAAAAAATCTCGCTATTAGTGAACAAAAACAATTTCTAAAGCTAGGTCTTCTAAACATTAGATCGCTCTACCTAAGGCGGTTATTGTAAATGAAATGGTCACAGATAATAATTTCGATGTTCTGTGCCTTACTGAAACCTGGCTTAAACCAAATGATTATTTCGGTCTAAATGAGTCTACTCCGCCAGGATACTGTTATAAGCATGAGCCCCGTCTGATCGGTCGTGGCGGCGGTGTTGCAACAATCTACAGAGATATCCTTAATGTTACTCAGAAAACTCGTCATAGGTTTAATTCGTAGGGATGCTCCGATTGATCGGACGCCGATCATGATCGGCCGATATTGGCTAAAAATAGATTGATCGGCGAACCCCAAAAGCGCCGATCAAAAAAGCCGATCACGTTACGTAAATTACTCGCGCGACTTTTTCCCACCTGCATGCGTGGCGCACGGGCACACAACAGCAGAGTGGAGCTTGGCAGTGGCAACATGAGTTCTCCTTCACCGGAACTAATAGGGAGTCTCCCAACGGATTGAAGCGCGCGTCCGAGTGAAGACCGTGCACCGCGCGAGCCACAACAGAACGCGGTATCTGCGCCACTGATCGCTGCGGCAACGAGCACTTTGATCACTTGATAAAAAAAAAACCCATTTCAGCACTAGATCGCGACTTATTTAACAAATGAACAAAATGAATGCTCTGAGTTAACTGGAGATGTTTTTATTTATTTGTATTGTTACATTCGTGCCGCGAGATGTTTCAAAAGTGGTGGTAGTATTTTATTTTTTTTGATCTGACGTAGTTGGTTCCTCAACTACATCAGATTCAGATTCAGATTATTTTGTCATGTCAGCATTCAAAGCTATTTTCATGGCAAAAATTCAATTATAAAAATACAAATATCATATAAACACAATAAAACAAAACAAATATAAACAAGAAATCATTTTATACAATATATTTTTTTAAATGAACATATGATAAATCAAAAACCTTTTCAGGCATAATCTCATTAAATATGTCCTTTAATGAAGTAACTTCATAAAAGAGCATTCTGCTCAACTACATCAGACGTTCATAATAATAACAGAAAAAAACTTGCCATAGTTTTGTCCTTTTATCAGTAGCCAGTTTTGGTGTAACAAGTTGTACATTTTGTTGCCAATTATTAAATGTAGTGGGTGTATTAAGAAGCTACAATTTCCAAATATGCCTAAGTGTAACTTGATCCCCTCCCATTAGGCTGATCTGATGTGTGTTGGTCGCCCTGACCCCTCTTTGTTTGGAATAATTTAATGTTACTCTGCCTTATTTGGGAAAGCTGGCCTACAGTAGCCTTAAGACATCTCATTTTCTAAATACAATTAAATAAACACATTTTTTACAAATGGTGCAAACTCTGCTAGATTATAGATAAAAGATTCCCATTCTGTGATCGGCAGTGATCGGCAATCGGCAGATCATGATTTTGGTGATCGGTAATCGGTGATCGGCCCCGAAAATGCTGATCGGAGCATCTCTATTAATTCGTTTGAAGTGCTTGTGCTAAATGTTACGCTCTTAGATGTAAGAAAAAAATCCCTATTATCTCTAGCATTGGCTAACGTATATAGACCTCCAGGGCCTTACGCCAATTTCTTAAAAGAGTTTGCTGACTTTCTATCAGATCTTCTGGTCAACGTCGATAAAGCATTAATTGTTGGAGATTTTAACATACACGTAGATAATTTAAATGATGCGTTAGGGGCTGCGTTTACAGATTTATTAAACTCCTTCTGGGTCAAGCAAAACGTCACCGGACCAACTCATCGTCTTAATCATACACTCGATTTAATTATATCATATGGAACCGATCCAACCGATACAGATATCATTCCACAAAGTGATGATGTCACTGACCACTACTTGGTAACTTGCATATTACGCACTGCTGTAATATGTCATGCTGCGCCACGTTATCGACCAGGTAGAACAATTCGTCCATCCACCATAGATCATTTCTCAAATAGCTTATCTGATCTGTCTCAGCTGCTGCCTGAACCCAAAAACGGTTAGGCATAAGTACAGATGAATTAGACGAACTAACTAGCACTATGAGCACCATTCTCTCTAGAACATTGGATATTGTTGCACCCATTAGATTAAAAAAGGTCAGAGAAAAAAGTATAGCACCATGGTACAATAATACTACGTATGTTTTAAAGAGAGAAACCCGTAATTTAGAGCGTAAATGGAAAAAAACTCATTTAGAGGTCTTTAGAATCGCGTGGAAAGACAGTATGTCGCTTTATAAATAGGCACTTAGAACGGCCAGGGCTGAGCACCTCAGCAAATTAATAGAAAACAACCGAAATAATCCAAGGTTATTTAATACCGTGGCTAGACTAACAAATAAACAGACGTCGTCTGAACAAAATACCTCGTTACAGTTTAGTAGTAATGATTTCATGAACTTCTTCACAGAGAAAATTGAAAGCATCAGAATCAAAATCGTAAACGTTCGATCTCTGCTCGCGCCTTATAATTCGGCCGCAATTATCACCCCGCAAGAACAATTACAATGCTTTACAACCATAGAACAAAAAGAGTTAAATAAACTTATCACTTCATCTAAAACAACAACATGTTTATTAGATCCTATACCAACTGAACTACTGAAAGAAGTTCTACCTATAGTGGAAGAGCCTCTTCTCAATATTATTAACTCATCTTTATCTTTAGGTCATGTTCCAAGAACGTTCAAGCTGGCAGTTATAAAACCTCTTATTAAGAAACCACAATTAGATCCAAATAACCTAGCAAATTACAGACCCATTTCGAATCTTCCATTTATGTCAAAAATATTAGAAAAAGTTGCGTCCGCTCAACTTGGCTCTTTCTTGCAAGAAAACGACATCTATGAAAAGTTTCAGTCTGGATTCAGGCCACATCATAGCACTGAAACTGCGCTTGTTAGAATCACAAATGATTTACTTTTAGCTTCGGACCAAGGCTGTATCTCAGTACTAGTTTTACTTGATCTTAGTGCTGCGTTCGATACTATAGATCACACAACACTCTTAGATCGACTACAAAATTACACTGGTGTTCAAGGACAAGCATTAAGCTGGTTCAGGTCATACTTATCTGACCGCTACCATTTCGTCTACTTAAATGGAGAAAAATCGATTATAACTTCGGCAAACTATGGAGTGCCGCAGGGATCTGTGTTAGGCCCTTTATTATTCTCAATATATATGCTGCCACTTGGTAATATTCTAAGGAAACATTGAATTGAAATTGAATTGAAATTGAAATTGAAATTGAATTGAAATTGAAATTGAAATTGCTGATGACACTCAAATATATATTTCATCACGGCCAGATGAATACGCTAAATTATCCAAATTGACAGATTGTGTTAAAGATATAAAAGATTGGATGACGCGTAATTTTCTTTTATTAAATCCAGACAAGACAGAGGTAATACTTATCGGTTCTAAAAACCGTCCACAAATCCTTTCACAGCACGACTTTAACATAGTAGGATGCCCTGTTACTTTATCCGCTACAGTAAAAGACCTGGGTGTTACATAAGACTGCAACCTGTCTTTTGAAAAGCATATTTCATATGTTACAAAAACTGCCTTTTTCAACCTTAGAAACATTGCTAAGCTACGTAATATGCTATCAGTCTCTGATGCAGAAAGTTAGTTCATGCATTCATGACCTCGAGACTAGATTACTGTAATGCTTTATTAGCTGGTTGTCCTGCATCTTCAATAAACAAGCTACAGTTAGTGCAAAATGCAGCTGCTAGAGTTCTTAATAGATCAAGAAAATATGATCATATAACACCGATTTTATCATCACTTCATTGGTTACCTATAAAGTTCCGTATTAAATACAAGGTATTGCTTTTGACTTATAAAGCTCTAAATGGTTTAGCTCCAGTCTATTTAACGGATCTTCTATCGCCTTACAATCCATCGCGCTCTTTAAGATCACTAAATTCGAGGCTTCTGGTCATTCCTAGGATATCCAGATCCACCAAAGGAGGCAGAGCATTTTCACATTTAGCTCCGAAGCTCTGGAATAGCCTTCCTGATATTGTTCGTAGCTCAGACTCGCTCTCCCAGTTTAAAACTAGACTGAAGACGCATCTATTTAGCCAGGCATTCATATAAATTTTTTATCTTACAGTTACAGTAAATTCGCCCTCTAGTTCATAAACGCCAGAGGAGAACTGGCCCCCGACTGAGCCTGGGTTCTCCCAAGGTTTTTTTTTTTCTCCATTGGGTCATCTGATGGGGTGTTAGGACACCATTAGGTCACTGGATGGAGTTTTTCGGTTCCTTGCCACTGTTGCCTTTGGCTTGCTCAGTAGGGGATATTCAAATTAATTAACCAATCATACCATTGATCAGCTCTACCAAACTTGGATGTCTTTTTTCCAGTAATAAACAAACATTGTTAAGTTGTTTTGATTGATACTGTGAAGCAGCTTTGATACAATCTGTATTGTGAAAAGCGCTATATAAATATATTTGACTTGACTTGACAAATAAATGCAGCCCTGATGAGCATTAGAGACTTCATATATGTAAGGGTTCCCCCAATTGCAAAATTCAGGTTGCCAGGCATGCACACGTTTTTTTAACGTTGACTGAGTGTGCAGTTGTGCAATGAGGGGTAAAGCATTGCGTTAATCTATGGAAATTATATATATTAAGTGACAGAATGTAATGCGCAAGGATAAAAATCGGGTGAAAAAATAGATTAGTCAGGATCAACATATACACAAACCCTTCATAAAACATTACCTTCCTTACACCACACTTTACAACAAACATAATACATGCTTATGAGACCAAACACATTTTGTCGAATGACCTGAACTTCTATAGATATCCCTTGCTTGTTGTATAGGGAGGAATGAACACTGTAGGGACCTTGTGAATTAGGCTACAGCTATGCATAGATTAAAATGCCTCTGCACACCTCCTCCAAATTGAAATGACGTGCTGTACATGATCACAGATCATAAATTGCTCTTTTTTTTTTTTTACAAAAATACAAAAACTAGGTAAAACCTAAAAGATTAAGGTTACAAGCCAATATTTAGGCACTGTTAACATTTGCATGTGTGGACACCGTCTGCATGCGTGTAAACTTTACGTGAGATGGTGAGGGACGGCACCAACAGAACGAGTGTAAAATGCCAGTGGGATCAGAGATGTGAAAGACCGGACAATTGATTTATGGGTAAATAAAAAGGTGCAAATGTTGTAATAGGACCCCTATGGAGGTGGTCAGGGCTAAGGTGTACATATGGGCGCATTTGTGGAATTGCGGTAACATGACTATGCGAATATGCATTTACGAGAAGAGCGATGTGTCCAACCAAATTATAACTTAATCGTAAACCTTCCATATCGATGGTTAAGTAGGTCAGCATGTGTATGCACTGTATACCCGAGATTGCCACCTGAACAAGATACACACTGCCCTCTGGTTTACACATTAAAATCCAAATCATTTGCAGAGGAGATGTTAAAACGTTGACCTGAACAGTGTGTATTTGTGTGTGAGGAATGGAAGGGGTAGGGTGGAGGTGTATACATCCTACCAAATAAAGCCACAGCAACTCTCCCTGAAGTTAATCGCTTTAACACATGGAGAGGCTGACTACACAAACACGCATGAGGAGGAGATCTGAAGCCACCGTCAGATATGTACACCAAATTGCGCATTAACCATATAATGTTCATATAAAGTCTACAAGAAAAAAATGAATAATTACATGCAGGGTTTTTTTTATTATTTGTTTTTATTTTTTTATTTTAATTGAGAAAGTAAAAAAGAAAATAAAGGCTAAAAACAGGATTCTGGATTTTTTTCAGGCTGTCTATCACATCACATGATCCTTCTGGAAAAAATCTAAAGCTGATTTTCTAATATGAAACAGTTCTTAATATCAATGTTGAAATCCGTTGTTCTGCCTAATATTTTTGTGGAAACTGTGATACTTTTGTTTAACAGAATTCTTTAATGTATTTGAAAGATAAAAAGAACAGCATTTATTTTAAATGGAAATAGTTTGTAACATAATAAATGTGTTTACTGTTTTGAGTAATCTGAGTAATCGACTAATTTCTTGTATGTCAACATTTTTAATTTTATAGAACAATAGTACAACAAACTCAAAATGTCCATCCCACGTTCGTCAGTGAATGTACATCTCTTACATATCCTATGAACAAAATGTTTAGTAAGCTAACAAATAGGTTTTGGTTGTTTAATTTAAAAATCTAATTTAAAAAAAGGATGAGAAAGGAAAAAATTAAGATCATGAAACTGCTGTTTGTGATTGTGAAAAGCTGAAAAACGGTTAGGCATAAGTACAATATGTAGCCGGATGCACCAAAATGAAAATTCTGGGTTGAAACCGAAACTCCTGGATGCACTTAGCCAAAAAACTGAAACTGACTTTTTTAAAAATAATTAATAATTTCTTATTTTAAATTTATTTTTCTGTATTTGTATTATTATTATTATACTTTTTAATTAAATTCAATAATTTCACTGAATCTGAATTTTAAAAAATACAAGCCAATAAAATAAAATAACCACACTTTATTTAAAGTAACACACCACTATTGGACAAAATATATTAAAATAATATTAAATATTTATATATCAATATATTATTCTTCATTTAGTTGATTCATAGAATCAGATTTAACTAGGGCTCTAGTTTTCTAGTTGACTAGTAGTCGTTCATTTAAGCCATTAGTTGACTAATCGCACATCTATATTAATTTAATTAATATAGATTATTGATTAAAATTCATATTTAATTAATCCCTCTATGTCTTGCAGTCAGCACGATATACTTCAGCTTACACACTCCACACAAACACTTGGATATGCGCCTAATAATAGCACACATTCATCTAGGTTAACGTTAGAGTGAGCGGCCATGTAAAGTTGTTACTACTTACATGTTTCAAATGATAAGCCATTTTTGAGGTCGATAGATGATGAGCGTTTGGATTTCCTGTCCACATACTGTAATTACCACAAGGACCCGCCGTTAACGATCTGTGCGTCACACTGCTTGACTTCACCACTTGAATTTTTGTGGATTTTTTTTTTTTGTGCATCTTCGGAAGTGGTGCCACTTGCAAAGTTACCAAAAATGCTGCGCGAGAGTGAAACTTGAGCGCTGAATACTGAGGGCCGGGATATATTTCCGGCTCATATTTTTGGCCTTTTTTCTCTTTCAGCCAAAAACCAAAAATGACAAATTTCGGTGCATCCCTAATAGCCACAGCAAACCATGGGAAGACCTTGTAACTAAGGGTGTAAATGTTTCCACAAATATATGAAGCTGTTCTGTAGGGAGTGAAGACCAATCAGTGCACACCAAGTTGCCCTTATTTGTGTATGAACCCTCAAGAGTCCCAAGCCAAAATTCTGTAGAGACGCTTCAGGCGGCTTCATTTCCTCTCTTCTCCTTTTCTCCCTCCCTCTCATCTCCTCACTATTGTGTTCTGTCATTTATCTATTTTATGGGATTATCGAGGCGCTTCTCCCCTGCCCGCAATTCATTACGCTCCTAACTGCTCACTTAGGTTTATGCCCCTTTAAATCCCCCAACAGATAACCAACCAGCCTCGGTAAACAGATAGAGAGGGAGGGAGTGAGAGAGAGAGAGAGACAGACATGTGGTGGGCACTCATCAGAGAAGGAATTAAGAGATGTCACGCGGCAGTGGCCATGGCAGTGAGGAGAGGCAGTTAGTGGTGGTTTTTAACGTGGCTGCCCTCTTTCTCCTCATTAGTAATTCAATTTGCTCTTTATTAGCCACTCTTATCTCCTGCACAGAGTCCCTCTGGCTAACCCCTCCATCACCCACTCTGTCTTTCCCGCTCGCCCCTCTCTCTTCACATCCAACCAAACAGATGCATCACCTGGCTGGATTAGAACAAGACAAAACTTCCTATTTTAAAACCTTGGTGGCAATAATATCAGAGAGACACAGGCTAATTTACAGGTATGGAAAAGGAAGGCAGTGATACTGACACTCTAATGTGCGCAGAAACAGACCCCATGTGAATACAGTGAGATTGTCGGCTTGCCTTCATAGGGATGGGGTGGAGGGGGTGGAGTTGGCTGTAAAAACAGTGATTGCTTTCCATCAGGTTGGGCTTATATTCTCCAGTTCGTTAAAACAATCCAATTTGCAAAGGGATAATTACGCATTAGCTCCTTTTTATCTACTGAGCGAGAGCGCTGGCAGAGTTTGATAGTGTAGCCGTATACGGCGAGCCACTGCTGCAAATTACCCACTATCGGCACATGTACACCATCACGGCCCGATTGGGCAATTAATTAACTCCTCCTATCCCCAGCGGATACGGGCCATCACACCCAAACCTACTCCCTCTTAAAGGCTGTTGACATCATGCTGCCCTCTGTTGGTCAGACAATAGACTTAATTCATGATATTCCCCATTTAGGGGATTTCAGACAAAAGAAAAACCTCTGCAGAGACTAAATACGGTCACATGTGTTAAACAGTTATAAAGTCTGTTAAAAGTCAGAAATGTGCAGTTCAAGCGCTACCTATGGTAGAGAAGTTGTGAATTTTGCAGCAATAATGCACAATATTCAATGCAAGCCTAGTCATAAATGATAATATAGTTGCTCACAAAGCCCATTACCACCTCAATCAAATCAAAACATCCAAATACTACTTAGTTCCCACCAAAGCTCACTCTAAAGGCAGGGATATGCTACACAACATTTAAAATCTGAACAGTTTTTAAACTCTAGGCATTGTACACTTCCTGGCTTTGTAAATTGATAGAGTTAAATGGGCATTATACATTACACAACCGAGGATCACAAACTACCAGACTTTTTATTCAAACTCACATGGAAATATGCGACAAATGCAATGAATGTGTTATAAAAATCGGCTCAAAATATCACACATGCTTGATAACCTCTGACTGAACTGATTATAGTGGATAGAACTGAGCCTGTGACCATCATATACTACGCAATTTTTCTTGCAAAATTTGTCAAATACAAACTGCCCAAAATCTGAAGACTGGCTCTGTCTTTTGGCAACATGTCCAGAATGCAAATCAGGACAAAATCTGGGCAAAATTTGAGTAGTGTATTTCAGCATTAAAAATTGCATAAGTAGTAAGAACAATAAAAGGGTAAGCTAATGCCTAGTATATCCATTGGGATATATTAAAATGAAAGAAAAAAAAATAACTATTTGAAAAATGTGTTACATTCTAGGGTCAGGCTGCGATATGAGGACACTCTGTGTACCACTGATCTAGACAGTGCAGGCAAGTCTCTAAGACTGACAGGAAGTAGCAAAGATTTCCATTATATCATCTAGATTAAGACTTTATTTTCACAACAGTACTCCCCAGTGTACAGTTCATCTATGCTGAAGGTTTGTGTTTCCATGGGTACATAAAGCCCATCTCAACCCCTCTCAGAGGAATATAAACAAAGCAGCGATAATTAATTTCCCAGAGATTGTTTTCGTTAATTACTAATTAAGCCTATAAGTCAC
This sequence comes from Gila orcuttii, assembly GCA_026230005.1. Taxonomy (NCBI): domain Eukaryota; kingdom Metazoa; phylum Chordata; class Actinopteri; order Cypriniformes; family Leuciscidae; genus Gila; species Gila orcuttii. The sequence goes on from JAPDVR010000011.1 coordinate 32,227,388, forward strand.
AGAGGGGAATAGGAATCTGTTCATTTAAAAAGACAGAGGTAAAGTTGCATTGCGTTTTGAGAGTTGCAAAGCATTTTGTGAATGTGCAGTCATAGTAACTGACCTGATCTTGAGGTCCCTAATGAGGTGGCGGTGAGAGAGAGGCGGCGGAGCTTGTGTCTGCCAAATGAAACCAGCACTTTGGGCTGTGCTCGCCTGGCATTGGTTGGAGTCTTCACCTGAGCATGTGTCTGCCTCCACAAAGAATACCGACTCCTTATAGTCTGCACAATAGGGCTGTATCTTCTCTCTAAGGAGGGACTGCATATAGACAAACATGCATTAAATGCTGTAAGAATTCCTGTAAAAAAATTATGACTTTTATTATGTTACAAAAAATAAGAGTATGGTTAGTATGTTCAATTGAAGTGCAAAAGAAAGTGCCGCCATCTAGAGGACATACTGCTACCAGCTTTGACATTTGCAACTAATAATACTTTTAGACATTACAGGGGTCAAATTATCCACAGGGTTTCTGCACTTTTTGATAAAATGTTGCAAAATGTTTCTACGTTTAGAATTAGTAAAAAATTGAATCATAGAGACTGTACTCACATAGAGCAGCCTATGAAATATTTATAGATTTTTTTTTTATATTATAAATAAGGTTTTTCAATTTTATAGTTAAAGTAAACAAAGTTTAATAACACTGTCAAATAATTGTTCATACTGTACATTGCAATGGTGTGATGTCTAAATGTATCTGTAGCATTTAAAACAATGCGTTTTATTTTGAATTTATTTAGTCAAATAGTATAACATTTGTAATATCAGGCATTTAGCAGATATTGGCTATAACATGAAAATAATTATCTGTTTAAATTTTTTTATATCATTGCATCTCTAAAATTATTCATAACATCCCACATTATGGTACATTCCATTACAATCTTAAAAGCCGATTCACACTGCACCAAGAGACAGTAGTTGGCGATGTCACTTTGTAAAGAAACACTATGCACCTTATGTATATATCTTCCGGTCTGTATTTTCACAGTGATCTTGCGCATTTATGAATGAACGGCTCGTTTAAAATCTTACCGGTCTACTGACATTTGTTAAGACATCTGCTTTAAACATTACAATCCTCATGATAACTTTAAGTTAACTTTACAATAAGTAAATCCACTTCACCAGCTAATTACTCCTCGACAGCGATGCCATAGATAGAGATATACAGAGCGACCGCAAAAACAGAAGTTCAAAGACAATATTCTAAAGATGGCTGCGCGCTTTTTTTTTCTGGCGCATAAGGTCATGCATGTAATATGCATGTGGATGAAATTCGCTTTTCCGTTTTCACAAATTCGCGATTTTGTAGATTACGGAAACGGTATAATGGTATAATTTTCGAAAACTTGCACTTTGAAACCTGTTTTCAAAAGTTTGTGTTTTCAAGCTCCAGAACTGTAGTGTTAATGAATGGCTAAACGCATAAAAAGTTTTGGGTTTTTAGTTTAAAACGATGTAGTGTAAACGCCCCCTCAGACATTTCACGGCACGTCAAACAGCAAAAACAAGCACTGACCAAATGGCAACAGACACAAGTGTAAAACACTGATCCAAAAAAAAAAAACAGATTAAGTGTCTGTTGCCACAGGTTGGCGTCTGTCGGTGCAGTGTGAACTAGCCTTAAAGCAGAACTCACTTGCTAACAGATTTTCTGATGATCTTGGTTTGGCTCCTGAGCTTGAAGGCACCCGCTGACAGTGGAGTGATAGTAGGGTTAATGCGGGCTGAGCTTGAGGACACAGCAGATCCCTTTTCCCCCTTTTGAGCATTCTTATTAGCGGTCCATCGATACACTGTGCTCTTATGAGTAGTCCTAGAAGTTGAGCTAGGTGCATTTGCTGTCGCATTTTGTCCAGCCGCCTTCCAGCGATAGCGGCTAGTATGTCCAGCATGGGATGTAGTAGCACCTCCAGGTCTAGATTTTTTGTCTGAAGTTGTCGAGGTTGTGCCATATCTCTTTTCTTTTCTGTGTCCCTCCACTCCACCTTGAGAGGTTCTTACAGGTATTTTAAGAGATTTGGGCGAAAGAGGCTTGCGTAGCATTTTCGTTGAAGTGTTTGCTTTCCCAACTGTTGACAGGGAACAAGATGAAGACACCCATGTGTAATTTGAGGTTTTAGGAGCTCCAAGGGAAAGAGACAAAGGCTTGCGAGACACCCTCTTGTTGGAGCTGGATACTCTTCTGACAGTGGCTGTCCCAGGAGATGATTCAGAGGCTGGGGAGAGAGAATTCACTGGCTTAGGTGTGCTTTTTATGTTTACCATCTCTTGGTTTTTCACCCAAGTAAACCGAGATCGCTTATGGCATGGCGATGCTATACGTGTCGGAGTTGAGTCTGGCTTAAGCTGGAGCTTTGTGGGACTCAAGGTAGCCTGAGACTGAAGGAGCTTTGTGGGACTCAAGGAAGCCTGAGAGTGAAGAAGCTTTGTGGGACTCAAGGTAGCCTGATCCTGAAGGAGCTTTGCGGGACTCAAGGAAGCCTGAGAGTGAAGAAGCTTTGTGGGACTCAATGAAGCCTGAGACTGAAGGTTAGAAGTAGAAGAAGCCATAGACGAATCCTTATTGGCTGATGGCAATACGACAGTCCTATTGGATATGGCAGCAGTGGGGAGGTGTGGTTTGACTTGAAGTTGAGCTGGAAGTTTAACAGTTGAAGGGATAGAGGGATTGTTCAAAGCTGAGGATGATTTCAAAGTGGGTTTTATCTTCCTTTCAGGCTCTGATGATGAAGTAGAGTCAGTTAGTCCATTGGTAGATGAACAGCCATAATCATTTTTTTCTGTTGCAGATATAAGCACAGTCCTTTTTCCACTGGCTTCACTTTTCCTCTCCTTTGAAGTTTCACTTAGGACACTGAGAGAATATGTTGCAGATTTACTCTTCGTTTGTTCAGTAGTCAACTTTTTAAATAAAACACTGTTATTCCCAACAAGTCCAACATCATTCCCAGTAGCAGTGGCTCCAGATGTAGCGATGCGGTGAGGATGCTGGTTCAGGAGGTCCAGAGCTGGGTGAGACTCCTGACTCCCAACGGCCCTGTTTGTCTGGTTGTTAAGGGAGTATGTTTTCCTCCAGCTGCCAGAAGAATGAGGCACATATGGCTGTGGCATTGATGAAAGTGACTGTGTGTAATGTGAGGCATGACCCTGACTCTGGCCCTTCCTTGAACCGTGTCTGGCATGATCCCACTGGGCAGAGCTTGAGGGAATGTCACCGTGAGTACTTTTATAATCATTAATGAGGTCTGCAAAGTCAAGAAGTAGTGTGAAATTAGATAGCATTCAAAGTCATGAGATTAAGCTCAACTGACAAGATTGAAAAGGAGTCAGATAAACTTCAGTCAATGCAAGATATATCTGGAATAGACTTTCCATTTTCAATGGCAATTTTTGTAAACTATCCATTTATGTTAAATACTTCAAATAAATTTCAACTAGGCTTATGTGAAATAATATAGTAAATCTACAAAATCAAATGCAGAGCATATGTAATCATTAAACCAAAATTTTAGAATAATATGCATAAATCATAAAACATTAAACATTCGGTTAGAATATATTGGATTCATTTTGATAAATGTTGTATGCCTTATATGTCACAATACATATTTATGTAAGTTAACTGTGGTTTTAAAGTTTGCAGATTTTGGAGATCATCGTTTGAAACCCATCAAAACTATTTTATATTACATATTCAAAAGCCACCAAAAAAAGCAAATACATGTGACAGCAGTCTGAAGAGAATGCTATATAGAATAGAATATTATTAAACATACCACATGTTAATAACAGATAAACGAACAGAGACATTCACCATATTTTTAAGGGACATTTAACGTCACTTTCGTTTCTGACACTGCCCTTTATATTTCTGAACCTGTTCTACAGCAAGCAGCAAATAACTACCAACAGCGAAGAAAATAAATATTAGCATATGGAGAAGAAAAACATAAACATATCAAAAGGTGTTAATCCAGACACAGTACAGTATTGTTTTAGCTTTAGTTAAAAACCGTTAGGTCAGCCACACTGTTACTGAACCCTCCTTTAAATGCGGCTAATAACGAACGTAGGGTTTGGGGAAATGCTGAAACCACTATTAAATTACGCTAGAAGACAAATCATATAAATAAAATATCACACTTACTTTGCAGCTCCTCTATTTCTCTCTTTAGCGCTTCACGTTCAGCCATTTTCACACCAAAACACGGCTGTCATAAACCTGCGACGACGCCTGTGATTACGTATTGAAGCAGCATCCAATCACAACACTCCTTTCAACAGATGACTCTATAGTTTTGGTTTTGAGCTCACATAAACTGCGCCTGGTTGTAAGAAACTTTACAGACCGACGATATGTCCACAGATTAGTTTCATTTAGACTTCATCTTCCGACAATCACATCATTATTCTAGCAACCTTTTAGGTGTATTTCTTATTTGGAAGAAGATTGACAGTTTTTAACGAGATTCGTTTTTGGAAACAGAAATCGAAAATAACGTTACTAACGTTAACTGACATCGGTAGGTAAGTAATGTGCATAATAAGCTTGAATGATTGTGCAATTTAATTGGGAATTATTAACTTAAAGATGTCGCTTCAGAGTAGTTAATCTATTTAAAAACTTAGTTTCATTAGCCATGTAGTCTACCAGGTCAATAGATATCAATGAACTATTACAAATAAAACTCTAACTATAGACTGTTTTGCAGGAAGTGGTCTACACAACTCTTCCTATCTACCTGCGCAGTTGTTTTAAATTATTTACTTTTGTTAACTTGGAGGTATTTGAATGACGTACCTGTACGGGAAGAATAAGCTTTGCTCGAAGTGAGCAAATAACTGAAGACTCCAGTGGTAGGCCCTTGCCCATTCTGGAAACACTGGTGTCAACCTGAAAGCCTGACATACTTCAGTTTTCCAAGTGACATAAGATATGGCTTCAGCCAACAAGAATATATACTTCATTGTAATTGCAAACCCGCCAAATGGGTACATAGAAACTGGTGAAATATGCTTCATTGATAAGGATCTATATGAGGAATGGAAAAAGGGAAACAACACAGACCGTTTACCTCTAGTTCCTATGGGCAGATCATTGCATACAGACATTGATGTACTTCTACTGAAACCGTTGTCACTCAGATCAGCAGAATTACTGCTGGCTCTTGAAACCAATATAGAGCGACTGGTTGCACTGAATGACACTAAGGCTTTAGAGGAGGCTTCAAAGCTGTCCTTAGACAGTCGGGTTTACGTGGAGTATAATGGGAAATGGCTCAAAGGTGTGATTCGACACATTGGAAATATCAAATCTTGTAGCTTTGTTGAACCTATTACAGGAGTCTTCTTTGGGGTGGAACTGCAGGTGAGTAGTTTGTGTGTGTGAGTGAGAATGGTCCTGTAGTTGTGTTAAAGAGAGAATAAAGGTTGAGCAATACAAAGGATAATCCACTAAGGGTAATATGAAAGTGCTATATTCTCTTCTGTTCTTAGGGTGAAGATACAGGAAAAGGTCAAAATAATGGTTCCTACCTCTACAAGGCCTACTTCACATGTCCCGAAAACTCAGGCATTTTTGCCCCTTTTACAAGAATCAAACCAGTGGATCATAAACCTTCAGCACCACCATTACCTACTCAGTCTTCCCCATCCATGACATCTAGTGAGCCTCTCAATGTTGGAGACAGAGTAACCTTTTTTGGTGACAAAAATGCGCACCATGGCATGGTTATGGCTATAAAGGACAGCCCAGATGGTAAAATGGTTCTCATATCTACTGTGAGTACTGACTTCTCATTAGAGTGATCCAAATGAATAGTTTGCCCAAAAATAAATTGTTTACTTACTGTGGTTCTAAGCCTGTTTGATTTTGTTTGTTCGGTCAAACACAGAAGGGGAAATTTTGAAGAATTAATTAAATAACAACAGAAATTTTATATTTGAGTGAAATATTTCTGTAACACTCTCTTTGAACACTTTCCTTAGAGCTGAAGATAAAACTCAGACTTAGATATACTTTATTAATCCCATGAGGGAAATTTGTATATGTAACAGCAGCATAGAAATATCACTAACGTCAACTACATCAACTACATTTAAATTAAAAGAATATTACAGATGTGCATCAAACACTGATTAATATTAAATAAAGATGTGTGTATAAGAAAAACAATGTGTCATACAAAGATGAGTTTTAGTACAGTGTTGTAATAAAAGGTCAGAATGATTTCCTAAAACTTTCCTCTTCTCAGGATAAAGATGAAAAGGGTAAGCAAGGAGGAGAGATGACAGTCCCATTAGATTGTGTAATTAAAGAGGAGCTGTTAAATAAAGGTAACATATGTATGTTTCGCCACGTGTACTTATAACACAAGTATTAGGGCATGGGCATTTACATGAACAATAATTTTTATCCTTTCAATATAATGGAGTTAGTTTCTTAAAATACTTTTCCTTATTTTTGTGACCAGATGAAACTGAAAAAATTGACACTTCTCAAAGCCCAGACGTGGGGGGTGTTCCTGATTCTGAAGAAATTTCTGTTGGCTCCCTAGTGCAGTTTATTGTGGGGAAAAAAATATCTTATGGAATTGTACGCTGGATTGGATATTTACCTGATTATCCTGAGAAGAGTGCTTTGCTGGAAGTGGTAGGCTATAATATTCTTTATATACTTTATCAGTTGTCATCTTTGAGGAATTCCTGTAGTTCTGAAAGTAAAGAAAACTAGCCAGCCAATTGTTGAATTCTTTTAAAAATCTGTGTATTTGTTCTTAGGAGGATGGCAGTGGAGTGAGTGATGGAACATATAAAGGAAAACAATACTTTAATTGTCCTCCTCAAAGTGGTTTATTTGTGAAACTGTCAATTTGTCGGCCTGATGATCGTTTCTCTGCTGCAAAGGAGAAGGAGTTTAATGGAAACTCTGGTAAGACCTGGTTATCTGGTGAGTCCTTACCTATAGATTTGTTGACATTACAATGTACCTGAAACGGGTGTGTCAGGTGTTTAGCAGTAGAAAGTGAAACATTCTCAAGGACTGCACTGGTAGATTAAATGGCCACAATATATGTCACCGCCTACTGTAATGCAACTTGTGGAACTTTACTTTTGTGCCTCATTCTTTTTTTTTTCTCTGTAACAGATGGGGCATTTGTATATGTGGAAGAGGAGAATATACCACCTATTAGAACAGAAGATGTGTCAAAGCGATTGATTGGTCAGATGAAGGGCATTCAGGGTCACTGCAACTCCTGTTATATGGACTCTGCCCTGTTCAGGTTAGAACTTACAGACCCTTGGTTGAAGATGAAAAGAGTTATAAACTTTGCTGATTACATGCTAATGTAATGTTTTTACAAAAAAATTATAAAGTACATAATATATTAATAAACTTTAAAGTATATATATGATGTACAGACTTCACAAATATTCAGTGTGATGTGAATCGCCCCAAAAGCAATTACAAAAGTAAAATGAACAAATTAACACAATTTAAATATATATATATTAGTTTCCATTTCTCAACAGTTTTTTCATATTTTTTTTTTATCCAGTGTGTTTTCCTGTTCATCAGTTCTGGATTCTCTGCTTTTTAAGTCCACGCAAGATCAAACCATTCAAAGCATCCTACTGAAAGGCATTGTCAATCCTCTCCGCAAGTGAGATTTCAGCTTTCTATTGAAATGTTTTTTTATTTTATTTTATTTTATTTATTTATTTATTTATTTTTTGTAAAATTGAAATTTGAAAGAAGTTTCAGTCACAGACACATATACATGGGAGAGCTCGAATAACCACATATTCTCTCATATTTACAGGCACGGTTTTGTACCAGAGAGCAGTGTGATGAATCTTCGGAAGCAATTACAAAATCGGGAACGCTGCCCCACTTACACCACAGATGAGAAGGGTACGCTTTCTTCTTGATGTCATAGCCGCATTCAGCTTTGTTAACTATGTCAGATTTCAAACAGAATATCGAAGGAAAATGTCCAACTTTACATTTCTCTGCAAGTCATCAAAACACAGATCCAAAATATTACACAGCTGTTTGCACAAATTATTTATATCTCATTATCTATAAAAGATCTCTTGGCTGTTTCATGGAATTGGACTAAGCATAGTGTTTTTCTTGATGTGTGCAGATCCTGAAGAGTTCCTCTCTCTCATCATGCAAGAGATTCTCTCTCTAGATCCACCACTTAAACTCTGGTGGGGCACTTTTTCATTGATTTTATCGTATTTTTCAGTAGGGAATAGGGATGGGAATTTATCTATTCTGCTTCCTTCATGATTTCATTAATTTTTCTTTGTACTTTCTGAAGTAGTGCCAAATAAATAATCCCAACTATTATATATTTATATTATAAACACTACTAAACAAAAACATTTTTGTAATATTTTAGGGCCTATTTACACCTGTTCACTTAATGCGTTTTCTCTGATCAGATAGCTATCCGATTGTGAAAAGAACAGGTGTAAATTACCTCCAAAATGCATTTTTGTGTCCAAATGGAAAATGAACAGTTTTAAGCTATCTGATCGGTAAAAACACATGAAGTGACCAAGCGTAAATATGCCCTTAAAGGGTGAGTTCACCCAAAAATATCAAAAATCCCCTCGCAATTTAGCATCCTCAGTGTCTTGACATCATGCTGACCGAGTTTGCTGACGATTGGATGAATATGACTTTCTTCTTTCAGCCAAACACCATTGGAGTTCATTCACTCCCATTATAAAGCTTGGAAGAGCCAGGATATTTTTTAATATAACTCCGATTGTGTTTGGCAGAAAGAAAAAAGTCATATACACCTAGGATGGCTTGAGGGTGAGTAAATTATGGGACAATTTTCATTTTTGGGTGAACTAACCCTTTAAGTATCAATATATGGTTACACTTTATTTTAAGGTGTCATTGTTACTGTGTATTTATACATTTAAGTACTGAGTAATATAAATGAACAACATGTACTTACTATAGGGTTAGGATAGGATTAGGATTTGGTTGAGGATTAGATGCGTGTAATTATACATAATTTACTGTTATTACTATGGTAAGGACATGTAACATATCTAACAAAGACACTGTAGAATAAAGTGTTACCCAATATATTATTACACCAAATCTCTGTTCCTAATGTGTAGCCTTTAACTACCCATTGAAAACAACCAATATTTCATTATGCGTATAAAGCGTTAGTGTAAACAGTTTCTTGTTACTTTTACTTCTGCAAAATATGTCTTGGCAAGAGAATGCCTTACAAGTTTATGTTTTAATATATTTGTATGGATCACTTTATCTGCCTTCAGCAGCCCATCAGGAAGTGGACATAAAGAGCAAAGTTGTTACTACTACCAAATCTTTATGGATTACAACCACCATTTAGTCCTGCCGACTGTTCAACAGCTACTGGAACATTCGTTTTTCAGCAACAGTCTGAAACTAGCAGAGGTATCATTCGTCTCATTGCATGTTTTGTGTTTGAGATTCTGCTTTCAGTTCTTTATTTGTCCTATTTTGCTTGGACATTCAATGCATGACCTGCAGATGGTACTGTTTCTCTCTGCGTAAATATTTCTGGTGTGACCCAAACGGATCGACAACTTGTATGTGTTTTTCTTGATATCTAATTGAAATGGATCCACAATCTAGATGTATAAGTTGTTTTATGTTCAAACTGTTACTTATTCCTCCAGGTGCCTGCCTGTCTGATTCTTACTATGCCTCGCTCAGGGAAGAGTTTCAAAATGTTTCCAAAAATCATTCCTTCTATAGAACTGGACATCACAGGTCTTCTCGCTGATGGTAACTTGTCTTAAACGTTTATACAAATAGGAATTTCTCGGGGCTTTCCTGTTAATGTATTTCCCGGTTTCTTATAAGACATTTAAGGTGTGTGTTTATGTACATTCTTTAGGTCCTCAGCCGTGTGTGTTGTGTGGTCAGCTAGCAAATGAAGAGTGTGCTGAGTGCTTCAGAGACACATTGTTAAGTGATACAGGATTCAAATATTTCTGTTTGAAATGTTCCACTCAGGTAGGGTGTTAAACAAACATTCTGCATTTATCTGAATATTCTTTACCATTTATGTTGCATAGATACAGTCCTTTCCTAGGGGCACCTTCATAGGCTTGATCACATATATGCAAAAAAATCAGTTGATTATAAAAAATAATGTTAAATGGTACTGTTAAACCACATTTAAGCATGCCCCTTGACCCTTGATAAATAATTTTCCTACTTTTTATTGCAACATAATCATAAACTATCTTGGAATTGATTTATGTAGGTTCACTCTCACAAGCATCGTCGATGCCACAAAACCAGAAGCCTGCATCTTCCTCAGGGCTTCTCTTACTCACAGAGTTCAGGGTCTGATTCACGCACTCCTCCACGGGAGAAACTAGAGCTGTTTGCTGTGCTGTGCATAGAGACCAGCCACTACGTCTCTTTCGTCAAATACGGACCTCGGGATACTGACTGGATCTTCTTTGATAGTATGGCTGACCGCGTTGGTAAGTGAATGTGTGTGGAATGTGTGCTTGGATTGAGTTCAACACTTTTGGTGAGTTTGCACGTTAGATCACAAACTTATCTGTTATCCTTTCACCTTTGTAGGTGAAAGCAATGGCTATAACATCCCAGAAGTGCGTGTTTGTCCAGAGGTTGGCCAGTACCTACATATGTCTCTGGCTCAGCTGGCAAATCAAGTGCCTCGAGAGATGGAAGGTGTGGCGAAGCGACTCTTTTGTGACGGTTACATGTACCTTTATCAGAGCAAGAGCATGTCTCTGTATCGATGATTGAATCAACACGTACACATCAATAAATGAGAATATTACTTATGACTAGGTCTGCTTAGTAATGGATTCTAATAATAATATGTTCTATTCGAGGGAATTAATGTAATTATTGCTTCTGCTCTGTATTTGAGCATTTATCAGTCAAATTTTTCCGCTTTCTGTCAAATTAGTTTGCCATATGGCATTGCCTGGCTGGGCGGTACATACTCTTTAAACGCGCTGGATGAGCATGATGCAGCTGATATCTTTTAAGTAATTTGGACTTGAAAAAATGTACTCCAATTCTCAAAGTGCCTTGTATGTATATAAGAAATAGTAATACAATCATTTTCTACTCTCTAAAATCTTGTACTTTATTTTCAAATGTGTATTGCTATAACTGTGAGCAGACCTACTGTAGCTTGCTGCCTAATTCTCGTTAATTGAAAAGGGGGTCAAGATATTTTTGTTTAAATTGAATACTGACAAGACAAAGATTTTATTTCTATAAAACGTTGATGACTTGCTGATCTTAATTTTCAACTGTTAGTGGTTTTTGAAGTCCATTCTGTATAAAGATTCTGGCTCTGAATAACATTTTGAGCCATACGGTTTGTAATCGCAGAGTCATAAATTATCTGTTAAAATATTTTGATTTATTTTATTAGACATCCATTCATTATACATGGTTTTTCCTGTGTTTATCTACTGTACATGATTTAATTTCAATGAAAAAGATCAACCAATTAAATAAATATATCTTGACTTGAACTATATCCGATACATTTTCTTTCTCTTTCCCTCATTGTGAGCTTGTGTGAGAGCCATAGACCTCAGCTCATTAAATTGCTCCCTTTACCAAACAAGGATAAACCTGGATGACACTGTTTGTTTGTGTCTTTCACTACATCATCATAAACCGTAAGTGAAGGAACAGTAAAAAAACACAGCAGGGCTTCTAATCAAGTCTTTTCTTAAGACTGGATAAGTAAAAGTGATTTGGGATATACCTGTGCTGTCATACAACTAATAAACTTGGATTTCGGTACTTTAGGTGCCTTTAAGGAACTTTTAATATTAATTTTCTTCCCATATGGAGATAAATTACTTCCTGACTTGATCTTTCCAGCAGATTTAATCCATGTTAGATGCAAAGTGAGTTTAGACAGTATGTTTTTTGAAGAATTACTTAAGTGAGCATGACAGAAAATGTAGCCTAATCTAAATGTAAAAATAGGGGATGTTAGTTGCATAATAAAAATGATCCAATATGACATTAAAAAATCTCTAATACTAAGGTATGATCTAAAATGTGTCGTTGCGGAGACAAAAATGGTTGTGAATGCCACTTTATGACTTTAATGGGTGTGCAGCTATCATATCTAAAAGATAAGAAATGAATTTCAGTGAAACAACTAACTAATTGTGTCACTTTCAAACTATATCCTCTTCTGTCTTCTCAAAGCACCCACCATGCTCTTATATGCACTTCCTTTTTCTTTCTCGCTTTCTCTTTTGATGGAAACTATTTCCTTTTTTTCTTTCATATCCATTCTTTCATTGTGAAGTCCCCTGCATTCATTTAGAACAAAGCGAATTTGTGAATACACAGCCAACACATGCTGAATTCACAAAGCATTGTCAAAGACACAGGAAAGAATAGACGTGATCAGTAAGCACTGCTTTACAGACACAGGAAATGCTTTAATGCTTGACTCTAAATCAATAGAGCGCTGCCTGCGTGATGACCTCATTATGCAGATAAAGCTCAGCACTGTGGGTGGAGTCAATGTCAACTGATTTCACCTGACAAATCCGTTCGATCTCTTAAATAAAATTACCTGTTAAGAATAGGTGCCAGGATATGAAAATGTTCTCATTTGTGCCATCAGTTCATTGTATTACATGCACGTGTTGTGACATCCTTTCCCTTAATTGAATCAGAAGTACTATTACACATATTTTTGCATTTAATGCATAATGGAGAGCACTGGTCCTTGATGCTAACAATTTCCAGAGTTGGAAAGGAGAATTGGGCATGTGATGGGATTAAAGTGAGTGAATGCTTTTCAGCAACATGCTTGTCACGTCATAATAGGTTACTGAATGCTGCTTACTAAAAAGAAGTCACCAGGGAAACCAAGGTTGCGCTGGGCCATTAGAAAATAGTCCATTCACATATCACTGTCAGTTAGGCTCCTATGCTCGGCTGCTGGGACACTAGTAAGCATTAGTTATGAGTAAAATCTGATATGGATGTTTCTGATTCTATCACACAACTCATGGATAACATGGTAGATTTTTTCTAGGGCTAATTCTGTTTAGACAAGAGATCTATGGCTAGGGGACCCAGAGGGAATTATGACTCTCAAAAAGAGACAATGTAGTCGATTTAAAAGATCAATCCAACAAATGCTTGAAAGCTTAATTTACTTTAAATAAACATAGTATAAAAAGCTGAGCTGGAACATGAATACACTAAAAGAGTCAGAAAGTGTTTACGCGACACCATTTTCAACTAAATACAGTAAAATTCTTAAGCATTTTGGCTGTTCATTTACACGACAACAAGACACACAACTTTTAAAGTGCAAGTTTTTAAAAATGATACTGTTATCATCTTCGTATAAACTACAAAATGTTAATTTGTGAAAACGGTGACATCATGCGCATGCATGACATCGCTAACTACTGCCCTGGCAGCATAATACAGCATTCGTAGTCTTTTTCGCGGATCTGTGTGAACGGGGAGCGTTTTGACAACGTTGTATTCTGCACATGAAACATCCTGTAAACATACCCTCAGTTTCAGCTTCAGATGGTCCGGAAAGTCTCTTTTTGTAAAAGTATAGGCGGTTCTTGGCCAGAATTGGTTGCAGGGAGGACCAGAAACGTCTGGCTATACAAAACTGATTCAGTTAAAAACCTGCTTCAAGGTCTCAGAACAAAACAAACCTCATTAACCCTTTACCTGTCACCCCCCCCCCCCCCCCCCCTTTTGATAATTGACATTAAAATGCACTATACAAACTTAAATGGTTGTAATTCAAGAATGCTTTGGAATATAGACCTAAGTTTGGTCTTGTTTTAAAGAAAACAATCAGAAGATTATTACTGAAGTGAAAGCACTTCAAAAAATTAAAGTATGAAAAAGTTATGGAAGTTATAATTTACAGTAAATCAAATATACTTTATTAATATTTTTTTTAATATAAAATAAATATTTTACAAAATATTTTTTACTATAAAATTACTATAAAATGAAAGCTATATATCTAACCAAGTTGTGTTCCAAATTTAAAGTTGATATCACAAAAATTGAAGTTCCCATGAAATTTTGTTTAGGCGTTATACCAAAAATAGCCACCGGGTGCCGTTGAATTCCATTGAATTTAATTGTATGCATTCTGCCATAACAAATTAATAAATTTCTATCCAAATATCACTTCTGTCACTAAATATGGAACCTTGAGACTCAGACCTTTCTGACAATATGTGTTTTATCAAGATTAGAAAAGGTTTTGATAATAAATTATGAAAGATGATGCCCAAAAGGGGAGGGGCATAATAAAAAATACCGTTTCTATGGTAACGCAACGTCCAATTTCAAAATGGTTTTCACAGGATGAATTCTGAGTTCGTAAGCTTTCAAATGATACCTAATTTATGATAACTACTAAAATATGTGATATAATAATAATAAAAAAATAATATATATAAATAATATATATTATACTTTTTAGAGGACTTCTTACTTTACTTTTTAAAATATAATTTTATCTTTTTTTATTGACAAATACTAGATTATGTCTTATTATGAACTTTTAGCATTAAAAACCAAAGTTTTTAAAAGTGTGTGCGTCGACTTTTTGTGACAAAGGTCAGAAACTCCTGTAATGACGTTGATTTTTTGAGGCGCACTCTTGTCATAAATTCATATATTACTGTTCATTCATAATTTATAAGAAAAAAACTGCGCTAAAATATCTATTTAGGAGTCTTAGACCTTTCCAACGATATATAGTTTGTCATGATTAAATTAGGATTTAATAGTAATATAGTGAAGTAAATTTAGGTTGCCCGTATACGGGCAGGTGACAGTTAAGTTAAATCTTCAATATGTTGAACACAACAACTTATTATTACACTGTTGTGGTCGGTATAGGCTACAGTACCTTCTCTGTAATGAGAGGGTTAGAATCAAGGAGACAGAGGTTGCGTAACAAATGTTATATTGTGTACATAGCATTACACCGCGCACCTGGTATGTGCAAATACTGATATGCAAAGTGTTGCTTCAGACCATGGCCACTGTGTTGGTGTAAAGAGTGCTACACACAGAAACAGGATCATGCCTTTGTGCTATCTCAGTAGCTTTGGAATAAAATCGTGTGAAGGGAGGATGAGAAGGTGTGATGTGCATGTTTCAATTCTCATTCTTGGCCATGCAAGTCATTGGTAATAATCAGTACTAATATAAAAAATCTATGAACAATCATTATTGTTTTTAGCAATGTGTTTTGATATATGTGATTTATATGGGCGAAATGTTTCTAATAAATCTAATAAGATGCAGTAGGTGCTATTGGGGACTGCACTTTTGTTGTATTATCTATAATAATAATAATAATAATAAATGTTTTCAAGTTTTGTAAGATTTATTTATACGTATCTTGTAAGAAATTCTATTTTGTATTTCTGCCTTTAAAGTCATAAGGAGATAAGAAACAATACTACTACTACTACTACTACTACTACTACTACTACTACTAATAATAATAATAATAATAATAGTAATAATAATAATAATAAATGCCTACAAATAAAATTCGATGCAGCCAACTAGTATTGTAAAGCAACCAGAGTATTACACAATTTTATGTTTTTGGTTACATTACAACTATTGCTAAAATAAAATGTATCATTAGACAACATTTAGGTCCATTCTTTGAATTTGATTGGGTGAGAGTCCATCAGCCCTTGGACTATACAATGTTTGGGCCTGTCCCAATACCCACAATTGCGGTGTTTGTATTTGGCCACTTGCCTATACTTACATGACATTTCCTGTATTTGACCCAAGTGATCAAGTGAAGACCACAAGATCACAAGTGGATGTTAAACTTTTGATTACTTAATGGGATGCATTTACTATGTATAGAGTGTTGCAAAAAACTAAACAAAAGTTTTTACAGAGCTTTATTTACACATTTTGATTTTCTATAGGCCTACTTTGTACTTTAAAATAAGTATCTAGATGTCTGTTTAGTAGTCACTATGTAACAACACAATTTGGTTATTCTACTTGAGTGATAAAAGCAGTTGCAAGCTCTTCATATACTGTATAAACTTTTTAGGGGTTCCCATCATGGGATCATTTTATGGATTTAGTCGCATACCTTTTAAATGTACTGTGCTAATTACATAGTTTAAAGGTGGTTCAGAGAATACCATGGTAAAACAGAAAAACAACAACAACAAGGTACTGACGATGATCATATTCATATAGAAAATGGCATTAACACTGTCTGTGGTACACCGGGGAAAAAAAATCCATTTTGCCATGGTAATCTTTGGTAGGCGTATAGCACTGTTTCGTGTAGCGTTTTGTTCAGAAAAATAGACTTCCTGTAAGTTATAGTAGTAGGTGACAGTGACACTCTTTTTGAGTAAGTTATTGAACTATTCATTCAACCAATTCATTTATTTAATTAATCAACAGTTGATTTTGATGTGATTTGGTGTAAAACTGTTTTTGTTGGTGGCACATACATTGAGCATTGCATATTTTCAGCTTCTTTAATTCAGTCTAAATATATATTTATTGTTTTTGCAAGAAGTCTCTTATGACAGGCTTATTTAATAAAAAAATACAGTAAAAAACATTAAAATTGTGAACTATTGTTACAAATTAAAATAATTGTTTTCTATTTTAATATATTTTAATATAATATTAGTAATGTATTCCTGTGGTGGCAAATCAACTTTAGTGTCACATGATCCTTCAGAAATCATTCTAATATCCTGATTTGGTGCTCAGGTAACATTTTTTATTATCAATATAAAAAACAGTTGTGCTGCTTAACATTTTTGTGGAATTGGTGATACTTTTCCAGGATTCTTTGATGAATAGAAAGTTAAATGAACAACATTTATTTGCATTATATAACACATGATGGCTGAAATATAATTGGAGAAATATAACCAAGAGAAAAGCTATGAAATTAAGAGAATGGACTATTGAGAATAATTTAATACAAATTCATGGAAAAAATATATTAAAGTGCAAGTCAGTGATTCTGATAGTGTTTAGGCTAACAGAGAAGGCCTTGCTGGCCCTGACGCCCCACCACTGATATATATATATATATATATATATATATATATATATATATATATATATATATATATATATATGTATGTATCTAATGACATTGATTAAATGTTTGTTTCTAAACAAGTATTTGTCACGGAACACGTACAAAAATGGGAAGAGAACTCAAGTGCAAAAACAAGGAGGATTTAATAACAAAAACAGTACAAACACAAATCAAAAACCCACGAGGGGGGAAAACATAATAAATGAACATGAAACCAACACTGACTCTGAACATAAGCACATCAACAAGGAACTGGGAAGACGTATGACAACAAACCGACAAAGACTGCATACAAGAGGAGACTTAAAAAGGGAACAAATCAAGAGGGGACAGGTGGAACAACTCAAACACTAATCAGGTAACGAGGGGGAGGGATCAACAATCACAACAGCACATGGCACAACATAACAAACACCCATGTGCAACACAAGACAGGACAGACATGTGACAATATTGCCATGACATTCCCATTTCAGTTCTTCCTCTGTAGGTCTGCATAACGTAATGCCTTTTCACAATTTCCCCGGGATCAGCAAAGGTCACTGATTTTGCTGATCATAAGCTGATACACATCAAACACATCCTCCATTACTGTGCATGAAGAATAACTCCACAGATGAAGGAAGATGAAAGTCAAGAGACTAATAAAAGGAGCACATGTGTCAGTTTGTTGCACACATCCCAATAAATGCTGACACCTAACAGAAAAGTGCTGATTTTATGGTAATAACATTCAGTGCATGTTTAAACTGTTAACAAAGAGAGAGATTTGAGAAGGTTTTATAGGTGGCACATTACACATTTTTTTTCCTGTTCTGAAGATATATATTGAGAATGATGAGAACAGATCAAGAATGTCAATGGAAAAGATATTTATTGTGGGATACTTTTAAGACTAGTGTCAGAATATACATCAGTCTCATTTTAGGAGGCTTTCAAACTGTTCATGAAGCCTCCACAGCACTGGATATTTTGGATGTTTTCCTTATTTATCATCTCTGATCAGGTTCACCATAACTAATAATCATTAGATTCACCGTAACTAATAACCATTAGATTCACCATACCTCTAATGTGTATGCTTTTGGTTAATTTTGTGTTTTGGTTCTGTTCTCCCTGTTCCTGTTTGCCCTGTCATCGTAAGGTGACCAGGTGTGTCCCATTTTGTTTCCTTAGTTACTGATTACGTTCACCTATTGTTCATTTAGCTACCTTGTTAACCTTTTTGTATTTAAGTCCTCAGTTTCTATACTCTTTTAATAGGGAGAACACTTAGCTACAGTAATATGGTGGGCCGGAAAGTCCAAAAATATGACTAATGATAGGGTGGCCATAGGTCCGGATTTTAAGCCCCCTGTCCGGCGTCCGGCGCACCCTCAAGCCGGACACTCATTTGTCCTCCTTTTTGGAGTTGCGCTGAATTGTTTTAAAAAAATAACCTATAAAAATTCTGCATATTGATAGCGGCTGCCTGATGCCCGTATATTAGTTAAAATCTCCCGTATGTATACACAAACATTTACAAGCTAGATAAAACAAACAAGTACTCAACATTATTATTACTTTTTAAGTTAATTTCCAGAAACGTAAATTTCATATAACTTCATGGGGCATTCACGTTGAAAAGCCTACTCTTTTAAATGGTGTTATCAAATAATAATAATCTGTTATAAGCTGATAGAGAAAAACAACAACAACAACATGAAAGTAAGTCATACAGTTAACAAATGTGATATTTACAAAAAAACATAATGGTGTAGGCTACGTAACTTTGAAATGTGTTTTCTCTGCAGTGGGAAAAAATATAGTGACTTAAAATGTATATCATTTGACATAAAGATGACAGTTAGGGGGAAATTGCCTTTATAAAGGTAAAAAAAAAGCAATGAGAATCATTTAAGATTATTGGTTCAGAATAAAACAACACATAAATGTAACACTTTATTGAAGTATTAAGTTATTGCACCACCACAGTATTTGAAAAGGGTATGATTTTATTATAATATTAGGCCAATGTAGGGGTAGACTGTGTACAGTTGAGACATGAGTACAGTTGAGACACCTTCAATAACTTGCGTGCGCAGCATGTAAAAATTGTGATTTTTGCTGTGCACATGTGTATTAGTGTCCTCTTTGATCATGGGAAATTTTAACAACGTAAACATATCCGATCCAAAGATATCAGCAAAAGTTTTTTTTTCTAAGATAAGACTTTCACTTCACCATGCACACTCCACAATGAATAGCTTATTATCCTTATGTGACTGTTAAACGTAACTGGTATCATCACAAACGTTATTCTGTGGCAATGGAAATCATATTTCATGGTATTGTGTCATGCAAGATCATTGCAAAATCTAGAGAAATGTGCGAGGTCGCCAGCGGGGTATGGTTGAGACACAAGGGTATCAACTGTACCCCCGATAGATTTCTATTAAGGAACACACTGTTTAGTTGTTCAGTGTTATGATAACAGGTTTAACGTCGTAATTAGCCAGCATAGGACGCAAATGGAAATAAAATGTGATATTTGTGACATTTAAACTGTGTATTATTAATAAATATATATTAAATATATTGTTCCTGTTTTATATATTTTAACCAGTGCTAATTTAAATAAAATGAATTAATTTAAATGGATGAATAAATAAACATGTTGCCCAATTGTTTTTTTTCTTTATTGGTCTGTATTTATTATATTTGCAATGAACATTTAGTTACCTTTACATCATTAAAAATGGGTGTCTCAACTGTACCATGGTACTGTCTCAACTGTACCACATAATGGGAACAGTTGAGACAAAGTTGAGACAAAAAGCACCTTATTTTTATGAGCTAATTGTGGAAAATATAAACTACTTATGGGTATTATTGATTGATAATATCTTAGTCTACAAGCTAATGAAATGTCATGTGGCATGTCATGTAGAAATTCACTTCTTTTCAGTATCTATTTTTGTGTGAAAAATCAAAACGCAAAAAGTGTCTCAATTGTATAGTCAGTCTACCCATGACTCAAGCCTTGTTTATACTCGACGCGTCCGCAAGAGCGCGAAGGTGTGCGCGGCAAAAATGACATCATTGCGGTGTGGGCGGTCGTGCGCGTTGGGTGCGCAAGACCCCATTTCGCCTGGCGGTGTGCACATAGACATAATATATACATAGACGCCCTATTGGCTACTGGAGCGTACGTCAACGGCGCCGCCATATCAAGGAGGGCAACTTTCCTATACACAAGGCTGTACAAGTCGCCACACAATTGAAAACAGATCTCGGGGAATTACCTTTCACAAACAAGACTGAAAAAAATTTTTTTGGTTGTATTTGGTCATTATATAATAAGTGTAACAGACTTTGTTAGACTCTGTTATGACGCACTAATTCTGGATAGACTGGCGCTCGTTGTATGTATATGCGCAATGTATTCTTCCCCTAGGGGCTTGCTGTATATAGGCATGGGCATGCGCACTTAATACTAGGGTGTCTGGGTTTTTTGAAGTGAGTGATCTGATGTCTAATAAAGAGAAGAGAAGTTCCAACTGCCACCGTTTTATTGTTTTCTTATTTCTGAAGTGTTAGGCGAACCCTGTATGAACGCTCGGTCACATTAGTGGCAGCGGTGCTGTTTTGATTTATTTGCGTTTACGTGGTTCAGAGTTACGGCGGGTGTTTAACTAGTTAGTTTAGTGAAAAGTTCTTAACTGAGTTAGCACGCGCGGGTTCAGCGTCGACGCGGCCATCATGTGGTATAAAGGCGATGATGATTTTTATTCGAGACGTGACCGCGACAAGATCAACAGGCACGTGAAAATCGAGCTACCGCCGTCTTTCTCTGGTGACGAGAAACAGAGTTCCCTTTCGTTGTCACTCCGAGTTACGTCGGATGACGACGAAATGGGGTTTCGCTTAGAAAGCCTATCAACTTCGAGTATTACAAAACGAGCCAATGGCAAAGAAATGCCATGGGTCTGCGGAATTTGCATGACGTAACTCCGCCCCACCTCGTGGGTATAAAAGGAGGAAGTCTGCAACAGCAGTTTATGTTTTCGCTTCGGAGCCAAGTTAATCCTTCGTTCCACAAGCCATCTCTGAACTGTCAGCTTTTACAGACGAGCGAGATTCTCTGGTGTTGGTGTGACGGCGATCTCCCGGCGAGAGCGCACTTCCTGCTTATCTGTGCTGTGGTTTGCCAGCGAGTGTGTTTCTCCCCGGGCGCTTCAACACTCTCAGAGTTTCTTTTCTCTCACAAAAAGAGCTTGCACGGGCACGTCTTTTTAAAGATGCACCGCCCGTGCACTTCTGGTTGCGGTAGACTGGTTGCCGACTCTGATGGGCACGAGCGCTGCATAGTGTGTTTGGGCTTTGATCACGCTAGAGCAGCGCTCGTGGATGAGTCATGTTCTCACTGCGGGAACATGACCATCGCAACACTACGATCGAGGCTCCATGATCTCGCAAGAGTGAGGGTCCCCTCATCCACACCCCGATCTAGTGTCTCCTCGAGAGGCCCTACTTCGGCTGGTGGCCAGGGTGATCTGAGGGTGACGGTTTGGAACAAAGCGCCGACTACACGTCCGTGCCCAGCCGCACCCTCTCCAGTGTTGCAACCCGCGAGTGTTCAGGGGATTTCCGCGGGTCCATCTCCTGATGCCCCGCGGATTTCCTTTGGCGCTCCAGAGGAGGACGCCATGTCTATCGCAGCATCACAAGGTGGGTCTGATTCTTTTGGAAGTGAAGACTCGGCACAGCTGCCACCTTCCGGTGTGCATACGGTTGCGTCCGAGTCTGATCCGGAGATGACGGCCATGCTTGCCCGGGCCGCCGCGAGCATCGGACTAGAGTGGTCCCCTCCACCCTGTCCTGAGCGCTCGCGGTTGGATGATTGGTACTTGGGTAAGGCCGCGGACCCCCGTCCGCGGCAAACCCCAATACCTTTCTTCCCGGATGTGCATGATGAGATCTCGAAGTCCTGGAAGACTCCCATGTCTTCCCGTGACCGCTCGTTGGTTTCATCCGCCTTTCCTCCCCTCGAGGAGGCGGCTGCCCGTGGGTACACTGGGCTCCCCCCGGTTGAACGCTCTGTTGCGATGCAGCTGTGTCCTCAGAGCGCTTCTTCTCGTGGTGAGCCTAAGCACCCATCCAAGGCCTGTAGGTACTCGTCTACATTAGTGGCGAAGTCCTACAGAGCGGCGGGACAGGCAGCCGCCTCTCTGCATGCCATGGCCATTCTGCAGGTCTACCAGGCCCAGATGCTCAAGGACATGCACGAGGGGAGGGCGGACCCAGGGCTCTTCAATGAGCTGCGTGCCGCCACCGACCTCGCTCTCCGGGCGACGAAGGTGACCGCACGCTCCCTGGGTTTGGTGATGTCCACAGCCGTGGTCCAGGAGAGACACCTCTGGCTGAACCTCGCTGATATGCGGGATGCCGAGCGGTCCCGTCTGCTCGACACCCCCATATCACAGGCCGGCCTTTTCGGCGGTGCAGTCGAGGATTTCGCCCAACAGTTCTCGACTGCTCAGAAACAGACTGAGGCGATTAAGCACATTCTGCCCCGACGGCCCGCTGCTGCCTCCACCCAGCCGACCGGGCAGAATCCTCAGCCTGTTCGCCGCCGAGGGCGCCCTCCTGCGGTTCCCCCCCCTCCCGCCCGGCCCAAGCAGCAGCCTCCACCCGGGCCCGGTCGCGGAGGAAGCCGCAAGAAGGCGCCCCAGCCCTCTCCTGCCCCGCCCCCCGCTAAACGCCGGGCTAAGCGGCGCTCCTGAGACGGGCTGCTCAGGGATGACTCTCACTTCTCAGGAGATGGTAGCAGGACCACTCCTTCCCCCGGTGGAGGGCCGGGGGAGAATCTTTTGTTCTCCACTCCCCGCTGCTCACCCACGGGTGGGCAGCACCCTAATGTGGTTAAAGAAAGAAGTGACATGTTCATCCCTGAGCACACAGAGTTCTCGGACGACACGGTGCGCCGCCTCCGAGCCGTGCACCCCTCGTCCCCCTCTGTCCCAGAGCCGGATGACAGCACGCGCCGTCCCCGGACCGTGCAGCTCTCATCCCCCTCTGTCGCCAGCCCCCTGGCAGAGCAGACCCCCGTGGAACGTTCGTCCTTCCCTGGTCTCCTCTGTCAGGACGCGGTCAATGACTATGCCCCGACACTGGGCCGCTATGCCGTCCACGTCCGGGACAGTCATTCCGCCTCGCTGCCCCACCGACGGGAAGTCTGTGGTTCGCATGACCCCGCTGGTACAGTTCTTGGGAGCCTGGTTAGAGCTTCCCCACCTGTCCCGCTGGGTCGCCCGAACGATCAGGCTCGGCTACGCGATTCAGTTCGCGCGGTCTCCTCCCCGATTCAGGGGAGTTCGCTCCACTATGGTCGGTGGCAATGCCCCCATCATGAGAGCGGAGGTTGCTACCCTGCTGGCGAAGGGTGCGATCGAGACTGTCCCTCCAGCCGAAATGAGGTCCGGCTTCTACAGCCCGTACTTCATTGTCCCGAAGAAATCCGGTGGGTTACGGCCAATCCTGGACCTGCGCGTGCTGAACCGCTCCCTTCACAGGCTGCCGTTCAAGATGCTCACTGCCAAGCGCATTTTCGAATGTGTACGGCCCCAGGATTGGTTTGCAGCGATCGACCTGAAGGACGCCTACTTTCATGTCTCCATTCTCCCTCGACACAGGCCGTTTCTACGGTTTGCTTTCGAGGGGCAGGCATATCAGTACGCGGTTCTCCCATTCGGGTTAGCCCTGTCTCCTCGCGTCTTCACGAAGGTCGTCGAGGCAGCCCTTGTTCCTCTTCGGGAACACGGGGTTCGCATCCTGAACTATCTCGACGACTGGCTGATTCTAGCTCACTCTCGGGATCAGGTTTGCGAACACAGGGACCTAGTGCTCCGGCACCTAGCCCGTCTGGGCCTTCGGGTCAACTGGGAGAAGAGCAAACTTTGCCCCGTGCAGAGGATCTCTTTTCTCGGTATGGAAATCGACTCGGTCGCCATGTCCGCGCAGCTTACGAGCGAGCGCGCGCAGTCACTGCTGACTTGCCTGAGACAGTTCGAGGGCAAGAGTGCGGTTCCACTGAAACTTTTTCAGAGGCTCCTGGGGCATATGGCATCTGCAGCCGCGGCAACGCCGCTCGGATTGCTTCATATGAGACCGCTTCAGCTTTGGCTTCGCGACCGAGTCCCGAGGTGGGCATGGCAACACGGCACCCTCCGAGTACCAGTTACTCCGACCTGCCGTCAGACCTTCACCCCGTGGGCGGACCTCAGCTTTCTACGGGCCGGAGTGCCCCTGGAACGAGCTTCGCGGCATGTTGTTGTATCGACAGATGCCTCTTCCACGGGCTGGGGCGCCATGTGCAATGGACGTGCTGCCGCGGGCTCCTGGATAGGACCCCAGCGCCTATGGCACATCAATTGCCTCGAGTTGCTGGCTGTACGTCTTGCTCTGCGCCGCTTCCGGGCCGTGCTCAAGGGCCAGCACGTACTAGTCCGATCAGACTTACCGCCACTGTAGCGTACATCAACCGTCAAGGTGGTCTGCGCTCCCGCCGTATGTCGCAACTCGCCCGCCACCTCCTCTTATGGAGCCAGAAGCATCTGAGGTCGCTTCGTGCCATTTTTATCCCCGGAGCCCTGAACTGTGTAGCCGACGAGCTCTCACGGTTTCAACTCCTCCCGGGAGAATGGCGGCTCCATCCCCGGTCGGTTCAGCTGATTTGGGACCAGTTCGGGGACGCACAGATAGATCTGTTTGCCTCCCACGACTCGACCCATTGCGCCCAGTATTATTCCCTGACCGAGGGCACGCTCGGCACGGATGCTCTGGCGCACAGCTGGCCGCAGGGCCGCAAGTATGCGTTTCCCCCAGTGAGCCTTCTTGCGCGGACCTTGCGCAAGGTCAGGGAGGACGAGGAGCAGGTCATGCTGGTTGCGCCGTACTGGCCCACCAGGACCTGGTTCTCCGAACTGGTTCTCCTCGCGACAGCACCTCCCTGGCCGATCCCTCTGAGGAAGGACCTACTTTCTCAGGGACGGGGCACCCTTTGGCACCCTCGGCCCGATCTTTGGAAACTCCACGTGTGGCTCCTGGACGGGACGAGGCAGGTTTGAGTACCCTACCACCACCGGTGGTGGCTACCATCACTTCCGCTAGAGCTTCGTCCACGAGACATCTCTATGCGTTGAAGTGGAACCTCTTCGTCAGCTGGTGCTCTTCTCACCGAGAAGACCCCCGGAGATGTTCGATTGGTGTCGTGCTTTCCTTCCTACAAGATGGGTTGGAGCGAAGGCTGTCTCCCTCCACCCTAAAGGTCTATGTCGCCGCCATTGCCGCACAGCATGACCTTGTTGAAGGTAAGTCTTTGGGGAAGCACGACCTGATCGTCAGGTTCCTGAGAGGAGCGAGGAGACTGAATCCTCCCCGCCCTCCTCTCGTTCCCTCTTGGGATCTCGCAGTGGTGCTAACTGCCCTGCGGAGTGCTCCCTTTGAGCCTTTGCAGTCAGTGGAGCTTAAGTTCCTGTCAATGAAGACAGCGCTCCTGGTTGCTCTGGCCTCCATCAAGAGGGTAGGGGACCTGCACGCATTCTCCGTTGACGAAGCGTGCCTGGAATTCGGGCCGGCTTACTCTCACGTGATCCTGAGACCCCGGCCTGGATATGTGCCCAAGGTTCCTACCACTCCCTTTCGGGACCAGGTGGTGAACCTGCAAGCGCTGCCCCCGGAGGAGGCAGACCCAGCCTTGGCACTGCTCTGTCCAGTACGCGCTCTTCGCGCCTATGTAGACAGGACGCGGTGTTTCAGGACCTCAGACCAGCTCTTTGTCTGTTATGGTGGGAAGCTGAAGGGAAAGGCTCTCTCCAAGCAAAGGTTGTCTCACTGGATAGTGGACGCCATTGCTTTGGCATACCAGCAGCAAGGTCGTCCATGCCCCCTTGGTGTGACTGCCCACTCCACCCGGAGTGTGGCGTCCTCTTGGGCTCTAGCGCATGGCGCCTCGCTAACAGACATCTGCAGAGCTGCAGGCTGGGCGACACCGAACACATTCGCCAGATTCTACAATCTCCGAGTGGAGCCTGTGTCCTCTCATGTACTCGCTTCAACTAGCTAGTACTGGACCCGCTCAGGTGTCTTCGCTTGCTCGCCATTCCACTCCACGGACTGGATACGTGCGATATTCCCCTCAGGTGAGCTTCTCCGAAAGCCCTGAGTTCCTCCAGCACTTCTGACGTCGCCGCCAGTGTCTATTGCCTGCGCGCCGGCTAGGTGCCTCCCGTGTGCATGGTCCCTCCCCTGAGCGACCCCCACATGTGTATTTCCACTGTAAGCCTCTCTGAGCATGTGTCTTTCCCTTGGCAAGCCACTTTGCCACCCCTGGGGTTGAAATATTCCACCTGCGGCTGGACACCCCAGTGTTCTCCATATGCATCCTTCGGGTCATATGTGTATTCTCTAAGTCCCCCCCCTCTGGGTTGGCAATAATTGCATATTCCTCTAAAATTGTGGGATATGCTCCCCAGTGTACCTTGGTATTCCTGTGCTAAATAGGAGTCCTTCGTCCGTGCTAGTCTCACGACAGGGATCTCAGATTTACGCAGGGCACTGGAAGACAGCTGAGAAGGTGGCGTGATTAGACTGGTAACCCCATTTCGTCGTCATCCGACGTAACTCGGAGTGACAACGAAAGGGAACGTCTCGGTTACGTATGTAACCCTCGTTCCCTGAGTAGGGAACGGAGACGTTACGTCTTCCTGCCACTTTCCGCTGTTCCGCGGGGATCGCCTGAGCTCAGTCTTGGCTCCTCAGCGAAGAAACATAAACTGCTGTTGCAGACTTCCTCCTTTTATACCCACGAGGTGGGGCGGAGTTACGTCATGCAAATTCCGCAGACCCATGGCATTTCTTTGCCATTGGCTCGTTTTGTAATACTCGAAGTTGATAGGCTTTCTAAGCGAAACCCCATTTCGTCGTCATCCGACGTAACGTCTCCGTTCCCTACTCAGGGAACGAGGGTTACATACGTAACCGAGACGTTTTCTGTGCTGGGCGCGGCAGTTCGAGGTCGCAGTCAGAGCTCTTACAGAGGGTGATGGCCCTGGGTCGGTTAATTATGAGCTAGTGAGGATTCTACCAACACGTTTAAGCAACGCGGCATTTCTTCTGTGGGACAGCCTTCCTAAAACTGTTCAGGGTGACTATACGGCTGTAAAGGAAAGACTAAAGGAAGCTTTTGGGCAGAGACAGTTTATGGATCGCTTCAGAGCCAGTTTATCAGCTCGCCCTCGTCCGCCGCGGGAAAGTTTGGAGGTGTATGCAGCTGAGATTAGCAGGTTAGTGGACGAGGCTTTCCCTGAATATGGCGACAAGGCCCAAAGAGAGGAAAAGTTTCGTCGTTTCTTGGCCGGTTTGGATCCTGTGCTCAGATCTAAATGCCATGAACAGGTAGCAACGGATTTGGAGGAGGCCGTGATAATTGCAGGTCGGTGCGAAAATGCCAGAGACTCAATAAAGACTGATTACATGCCTGTTAATGCTGGCTATGGTAATAATGATGGTGGTGCAGTGGCTGCGGTTCACTCTGTGACTGATAATGGAGGACTGTACAGAGCAGTGGATAGATTGACGGAAGAAATGAGAGATATGAAAGTGGAACTGAGGCGCTTGGGTGATGAAAACCAAAGATTGAAATCCAGTGTGAGTCCTAGAGCAATGGATGAGTGGAATGGAGGCCGCTCTCAGTCAAGTGGAATGTGCCAGTGTGTCTGCGGGGGCCGTGGATGCCAGTCACGTGTCTTTGACAGCGCAAGGAGGGGCCGTTCACCTGAGAGGAAATCGTTCCAACACTTTGATGAGCGTACATCAGGTATAGATGTTCGTGGCTATAAAGACTCATACTCTGCTCAGTCCCCTGCAAGACGCAGCCCTAGCCCTGGTCCTCGCAGATGGAACAGCTATGAGGATGACTCGAGAAAGCGAGGAGTGCGTTTCATGTCTCCTGGCGGAGTGGAGCGCCGCAATGGGCCGGGAAACGGGCTTTAGCTGATGTTGCGGCCCAAACACCAGCTATAGTGCCTGTGGGCCCTGTGATGGACAATGTTGATGATGGTGACTCAATTTCAAAAGACATCAATTTGATTGTGGATGCTAGCCAAGAGCTGGTGTCATATGTGAGAGGAGTAATTGAAGGTGTGGAGGTTCAGATGTTAGTGGACTCTGGTTCCAGTGTATCCCTTATGAGTGCCGATTTCCGTATGTCGATTCCATCACTTCGTAATCGGCCCTTGAAAAAGGACTATGTATCAGCACGTGCTGTGAATGGACAAATGCTAGATACACTTGGCACCATAACAATAACATTTCAGCTGGGAACTGAGTCGTGACAGCATGTATTTCATGTGCTCAGAGAAACCACACAGACTGTGTTGCTGGGCT
Organism: Gila orcuttii; assembly: GCA_026230005.1. Classification (NCBI taxonomy): domain Eukaryota; kingdom Metazoa; phylum Chordata; class Actinopteri; order Cypriniformes; family Leuciscidae; genus Gila; species Gila orcuttii. The sequence continues at coordinate 32,256,034 of JAPDVR010000011.1, forward strand.
GGGACTTTTTGTTGAGGAACCATGCTTTACTGGACCTCAGCCGTGCTAAGCTACAACTGTGGGACATCTCAGTTCCTCTCCTTACCAGCAAAGATTTTGTTCCATTGTGCTGCAACGTGTCGCTGGCCACCGCTATGAACTTACCACCACTCAGTGAGTCAGTTGTGGCAGTTAAAGTGTGTACACCCAACGCAGCCCATTTGCAGTGTGACTTTGTTGGCTTTCTGGAACCGAATGTGGCAGATTCTTCCAGTCTAGTGGTTGCTCACACAGTCGCCATGGTTCACAATGGACTGACAAATGCTCGGGTTTTGAATCCTACTGGACAGGACATTTCATTGAAACCAGGTATGCACCTGGGTGAGTTTTACACAATTGATGACTCCGATGTCCAGCTGTTTCATGCTCCGGTTGACGTAGCTGCAGCGACCTTTTACAGGGTCGCGCCTCCTGTGTCATTGGATGAGTCACCTATTTCTGAATCTGAGAGAGCTGCGCTTTCAGCATTACTGTTGGAATACAATGACATCTCCAGCCTCTCCAAACGGAATTCCAGTAGATGTACACTAGTAAAACATCACATCAGAGCTGGTGAGCAAACTCCTATCAAACAGCGTGCATATATCGTGCATCCCCTGAAAAACGGGTTGAGATAGAGAAACAAGTGCCTGGCCTGTTAGAAGATGGTGTAATTGAGGAGAGCTGTAGTCCCTGGGCGTCACCAGTTGTTTTGGTGAAAAAGAAGTGTGGCACATGGCGTTTTTGTGTAGACTACAGGCGATTAAACAGTGCGACTATTAAAGACTCTCATCCTCTACCCCGTGTGGATGACACACTGGACGCGTTGTCGGGTTCAGTGTGGTTCAGCACACTAAATTTCTCCAACGGTTACTGGCAGGTGGAAGTTGCTGAAGAGGACAGAGAAAAGACGGCCTTTACAACAGGACAGGGCCTCTATCAGTGGCGGTCCATGCCGATGGGCCTATCCAATGCCCCCGCCACATTTCAGCGTTTAATGGAGCTGGTCCTCAGAGGGCTCCCGTGGCACATCTGCATGGTATATCTCGATGACATTTTAATTTATAGCAAAACTTTTGAAGAACACCTGTCTAGCCTGAAAGAGGTGTTTTCAAGAATCCAGTCTGCTGGTTTGAGACTTAATTCACGCAAATGTCACCTTGCCAGAGATCACGTGGTCTTTCTTGTCCATGTCGTTTCTCAAAAAGGTCTTCAACCTGATCCAAAGAACACCGAGAAAGTCTTGAACTGGCCAATTCCTCGTTCTCCTTCTGAGGTGAGAGCCTTTGTGGGACTGTGCTCCTATTACAAACGATTCGTCAAGGATTTTTCTAGACTCGCTGCCCCACTAAACCATCTTGTCGGGAAAAATGTGCCCTTTGTGTGGAATGCTGAGTGCGACAAATCATTTAACCTTTTAAAAAGTGTGTTGTCGTCTGATCCTGTGGTGGTATTGCCTGACTTCAGTGTGCCTTTTAAAATCTACACTGATGCATCCAACCTGGCTGTAGGTGCAGTTCTTGCCCAGGACAGAGATGGCCTCGAACATGTGGTCGCATATGCCAGCCGGGCATTGAATTCAGCACAAAGACGTGGTCGACCTTTGATCGTGAGTTGTGGGCTATTGTGTGGGCTGTAAGGGAATTCAAGCATTACATTGGACTTGCCTCATTTACCATTATCACAGACCATCGACCACTCTTGGCACTTCGGCGTATATCCATTGATGATGACCCAACAGGAAGAAGAGGGAGGTGGATTCTGGAGCTTGATCCATTGCATTGGGTCATTGTACACAAAGATGGAAAAAAACATAAGAATGCCGACGCGCTTTCTCGTCGCCCTGACACACCTGGCCCTGACGAAGCTGAGGCCAGTGTTAAGGAGGTACTGGAAGTGAATGTGGTGAGTTCTAGTCAAACAGATAACATTCTATGTTCCTCTGAAGTCACCGATTTGGCAGAAGATGTGATCACTATCAACTCAAATGACAATTCAGACTGCATGTCTTCCATGAATGTTTTGTCACACAGCTTATCAGACATTAGGGCTATGCAGCATGCTGACCCTGATATTAAGACTGTGTTAAACTGGGTGATGCAATCCCAAAGACCATCCAGGAGAAATCTAAAAGAAGCTTCTCACTGTTTACGGAAGCTTTGGACTGAATTTAACCGTCTTTCTATTATTGATGGACTGTTATGCCGGTCAGTTTTGTGTCCCCTCACAAGTGGGCCTGTAGTCCAAATGGTTGTACCAATCCTTGTCCAGTTCCAGCCCACTGTGCACCTATGGGTGGTTCCCATTCAGTACGGCCATTTGAAAGAGTGGCTATGGACATCTTAGAGCTACCTGTGACTTCAAAAGGAAACCGGTATGTGCTGGTTGTCGAGGACTACTTCACTAAATTTGTCAACCTGTATGCTTTGCTTAATCAGTCAGCACAGACAGTAGCACGTTGTCTGTTTGAGGACTATGTTCTGATTCACGGCGTTCCAGAGACTTTGCATTCGGACCAGGGTCGTCTGTTTGAGGCGGAGGTGGTTCAGACTCTCTGTCATCTGCTGAGCATTAAAAAGACACGCACCACTCCCTACCATCCGCAGTCGGACGGTATGGTTGAACGATTTAATCGGACTCTGATTGATCAACTGGCTAAGACTCTTTTGACCTATGGAGGTGAATGGGATGATTATGTGAAGCATGTGGCTTTTGCGTACAACACAACAACTCACTCCAGCACTCGTTTTACTCCTTACTTCTTGACTCACGGCCGGGAAGCACGGGTCCCTGCTGATGTACTGTTACCCACCCGTGCTCTTGACTCTCAGATGTCAGCATCACATGCTGAGTTTGTTTCCAAATTGCTGACAAAACTGAACTCTGCCTTTAGCAGTGCACGGTGAGGCAGCTCACGACCGCCAAAAACTGTACCAGGATGTTGGATGGCGTCACCAGCCCTATCATGTAGGTGCCATGGTGTGGCTCCACAAGCCAGTGGAGAGCCGCATGAAACTGGCTCCCCATTGGAAGGGACCGTATAAAATAGTGCAGGTCATGGATTCATGTGGGGAACAGGGACTGACTTACCGTATTGTAGATCCTTTTGACTCTGGTGAGAGGGCGCAGGTTGTGCATTACAATAGGATGCGGCCTTACACATTGCCCGTTTCTCTTGTGTCACAGAATCAGACGTTGTCCAATGTTCCGGACTCACAGCCTGAGTCTCTTCCCCTGGAGTCCAGAGTTTCTGATGGAGAGGAGTGTGTTTCTCCCCAGAAAGATCTGAGTGCTTTGTCTGACTCGCCATGTTCAGTTAAGGGGTCCGAGCAAAACATGAGTAGGACTGGGAGAGTTCATAGACTTCCGGGCCATTTGACAGATTTTGTTTTGTATTGAAGTAACTGTGTACCTCTGTTTAAGGGGTGTGCATGTTTGAATTTTTTCTATTGTAGAACCTGTTGTAACTGTAAAAAAAAATAATAATAAAAAATACAGTTATGTTCTATTAATAGGCTTGTTGCAGTAACGATAATGTGCTATGTACTCTATTTTGTTTCATTGTACAAGGCTGTTTATTGTTTATGACAGTTAATGTTGTTATTCTGAAACATAAACGGGGACGTTTATTTTGTGAGGGGGGACGTATGTAACAGACTTTGTTAGACTCTGTTATGACGCACTAATTCTGGATAGACTGGCGCTCGTATGTATATGCGCAATGTATTCTTCCCCTAGGGGCTTGCTGTATATAGGCATGGGCATGCGCACTTCATACTAGGGTGTCTGGGTTTTTTGAAGTGAGTGATCTGATGTCTAATAAAGAGAAGAGAAGTTCCAACTGCCACCGTTTTATTGTTTTCTTATTTCTGAAGTGTTAGGCGAACCCTGTATGAACGCTCGGTCACATAAGTAATAGAAACGTACACCAAGTACAAACCACTATAATCGGCTGATAAATGTAAACGTTATTATTGTTTTTATCCAGGAAAACCGCAGCTCACCCGTTTACTTGCATTTGATTACAGTGCAGTCTTGCCCTCAGCAAAATGGTGGACACGTTGACGTATCGCAGCAACGCTCCAAAGCGGCCAATAGGGTGTCTATGTATATATTATGTCTATGGGTGTGCACGGCACTTTTTGTAACATCGCGCTCGGCGCCGCATCCGAAGATGAACGACTTTGAGTCGAATCTGCCCGAACTGGTACGTCTGTAGTACCAGTATGATCCTTCTATCTATACACATAGAGACATTTGCATTGATGGGCGACCATAAAAGCCTCTCATTTTGTGAATAGGAACACATTTGCACTAAGCACCCAGTTTGCACTTGTCTAAAGTAACTGCTTACATTTACAAAATAAGCCTACAAAAGCAGAAGTAAGCCCTGCTGATGAAATTAAGGTTTAAACCAGGGGTGTCCAAACTCGGTCCTGGAGGGCCACTGTCCTGCAGAGTTTAGCTCCAACCCCAATTAAACACACCTGAAACAGCTAATCAAGGTCTTGATTAGCTGTTGAAGGTCATTAGGCATGCTAAAAACTTATGAGCAGGTGTGTTGAGGCAAGTTGGAACTAAACTCTGTAGGACAGTGGCCCTCCAGGACCGAGTTTGGACACCCCTGGTTTAAACACTCTTCAATAAGGCTTCAGTTGTTTAACTAGTTTACATGCAGTGACAGTACAATAAACCTACTGCATTTATTACTCTTTTTATATGAATCAGAAATTAATAAACTACTAATAAACGAAAAAACGACAAACTACTTCTTCACTGCTGATTCCTGGTGGTTTAGAGGAGAATTACTCCGAGTCGCCCCCTGTCGTTTCACAGAATAGCACAATGGCGAGCGCGTCAAGTATAAACGCCTCGTCCGTTTGGAGAGGTGCGCGCGCAGTCAGCGGAGACTCGCGCTCGTGCAGACGCGTAGAGTATAAACAAGGCTTCAAGGGTCGCCCGTATGGTCGCTCGCTGAGTCGGTCGCTGCGTGAGGAAAGTGAGTCGCTCGCTGTGTGAGGAAAGTGAGTCGCTCGCTGCGTGAGGAGAGTGAGTCGCAGTCGCTCGCTGTGTGAGGAAAGTGAGTCGCTCGCTGCGTGTGGAAAGTGAGTCGCAGTCGCTCGCTGTGTGAGGAAAGTGAGTCGCTCGCTGTGTGAAGAAAGTGAGTCGCTTGCCGCGTGAGGAGTCCTAATTTTGGACCTTCCGGCCCGCCATACTGTAACAGTAGCCGTACTGTCTCCCTCTTCACCGTAAATACTTTCTGGATACATTCTTAGTGCATAATTCTGGATCTGATTTACTCAGATATAAAGCTGAATAACTCCATCCAGTCTGAAAAGTGTTTTCGCCTGTAAAGTTTGCTATATTCCGGCGCAGTAGGTAACGTCAAACAAATGGTAATGCCATGTTGTTAGATTAGCACCTGTAGAATTTCCTTTTGTTGAAAGCCCAGATATATAAAAAAAGCTATTTTGTTTAGATCCATGTCCGAGGCAGTTCGACTTCATGAGCGCATTTCTTCACACACACGCACGCACGCACACGTTTACTATCTATGTAGGGACTCTCCATAGACTTAAAGTGTCTATGTCAGGTTACATTTGTTTTTAGATATATTAAATAAGGGTTAGATGTCAGAGTGAAAATGTAATTATCATTAAAATTATTACTGTAATTACCCTACAGTAAGCTTTATAGCCATTTCTGTCAAGATCATATTTTTAAAACACAGCTGAGCTGTGACGTCAGAAGACGGAGTCGTGCCACAAATGTTCTATTCAAGTATGGAGAGTTTTGAGTCTGAGCAAATCCCTCAAAATCCCCCCACAGCCATACACTTTTGAAGAAACATAAATATCTGGTGTGAAGATAACCAGTGGAGAGTTGGGCAGGTGTATATAGGCATAACTTAGAGGTGGAACGGTACATGTATTCGTATTGAACCGAAACGGTACGGGCGTCACGGTTCGGTGCATTAATACACGAGTATAAAAATAAATAAAACTCGGGTTGTTGGTGTTGGTGAGAGAG